>OZ014483.1:16527388-16848081 GCA_963965965.1 Trididemnum nubilum
TTGTACATTTTTCAATAACAATTCAACTCCACCTCGCCAGTTTTTACGCAACAAAATACTTTTGAAAAAAATTAGCTACAGAAAAGAGAATGCTCATTGAATAAATTTTTGAAATGAGAGGGCCTGGGCCTCCTAGCCGTATATGTACTTTTATAACTGGTTGTTTTCATGACAAAACAATAATTTCTAAGGAAAATCTTCTAGTGGATTGTTATTTACCGCTAAAATATTGCAGGAGGCAATTTACTTTACTTCCCCCTACCTGGGCCAAATTACTTAAAAAAATTTAACCCCAATATGCAAAATTTTGAACGTGCTTTGAACTTAAATTGTAAGCAAAAGAAGGACTTGAACAACTTAAAATGCTAAAAATCTAGTACTTTCAAATGGCTCTGAATACGTGCGAAATGTGATTCAATGGTGTTAAAACAGCTTTTTTTTTAAATTACAAAAAATTGCCAGCGGCTTAGGGCTTCGCCCTCAGACCCCCATAGCCTCCGGTGGCTTGGGGCTCTGCCCCCAGACCCCGTTGATGATACGTTTAAATTGCTAACAGTACACTTCTTTACTCAACACGTCTCCCAATTTAGGCACTTTAACTATTGGTTTAAGCCCTCCTCCTTGAACGAGTTCCTAGTTACGTGCCGACACCACGCCAGGGCTTCTGATCTTCCATTCTACGATATCTTTGCCGACAAAAAATTCCTCTTTCGAACTTTCTGATGACGTTATTGCATGTGATTTGTGGTTTGCCTCCCCCCAATCAAAAATTCTGGTTACGTCTATGCATGTCACTTTCTGGTGACAGGAATCAAGACATTAGGCAGCAGGCAGTCAAATTATTGATACAGAACGTCGCAAAACCAACATATTTTTTTTACATTAGCTTTACCTTTCTTCAAACAATTTTTGCACAAATTGCCTCGCAAGCGAAGTTTTTCCAACCCCTCCTGACCCAAGCAAAACAATTTTGAAATGTTTCATCTCTCACCAACGACCGCAGCTGGAAAAACTTCCTGTCCTTTTTTTTCGATCTGATTCTTTTCTTTTTTTTTGGCTGATTTTCAAAACTTTTAATCAATCTGGCAAAGCACAAAAAAGTTGTATCAGCAAAACTTGATCTATTAATGAAACATCTCAAGACAGTTTTTAAATCTTTGAAAAGCCTTAACTTCCTTATGCACTATATACTGGACAGCGTGAAGTCATTTCCCGTTTTTCTGTATCCTGTGCTGTGTGATATGTAGTAGCACAATGAGCAATTGAAAACAAAGCAAAGAAGTACGCAATGATGCACCTTTCACGTCTTACTAATATTGGTGCTAACTTGTTCGACGTTACTAGTTACGTTACGTTGAAATGCTTGATTCCAATAATAGACGTCAATGCGTCAATTTATTGGAAAACAATATACCGAATTGACTTGGATAAGCTCTGGAATACGGACTTAGCGAAGTCCATAACGGCAGTGCAGAGAGGTTTGAAAGCGAAACTCAGAGCCATTTATATCAATCCTTTTTAGTGAAGGTGCTTGTTTAGATTTTGGATTTTTTTAACACATCATAGAAACGCGAGTAATTAGATTCAGTTGAGTTCAGACTCTGAAAGCCATTTCTGCTACATTTATCCTATTTTACACGGTAGAGAGGGAAAAATAGTCCTTGCTATCTAACTCCTACACAGCAAGAAAGGTACACCAAATTCGGCAAATAGATTGTTTTAAAAGTTGATTGCGTCATCATTGTGACGTCAAAACCAATTCTGGCAAAAAAGGTAATTTTTTCAATGACTTTGTGGGCGGTTCTAATTTTTCAAGTTTTTTTTTCTAAATCATAAAATGCCTAAGTCAGAGTGATTACGCCAAAAAAAATAATTTTAATGGCAATTTGAGTTAAATATGGGCCAAACTCTGCCGAAATTTGGATGTAGTGGTTTCAGCAAACCTCAAAATCAGGAAACTTTTCCTTACTCCAGCAACTTTAAATTTTCAGGGATTATTAGGAAGTAAATTAGACTTAAAGTCAGGTTATTTCAAATAAAAAAACTTCACTGATGGGATTATCAAGAAATAACCACGAGTGAAGTCATACCTCCTCCCCGGAGTAAAACAGCGTTTAAAAGTGCTATATTAACTCATTCATTATTTTATTCTAATCGCAAGGAATCAGTACTCAACATAAAAATTAAAATCTTTGAAAATTGACAATTTGCTTTATTTGCAAAACTGCAGACCTACGCACAACTTTAAAAGCGCAAATTTTTAAATACATCGCAAACACACAGTGATGACGTAACATGAACGAATGAATCAGAAATAGTAACTAGTACTAGACCGGCAGCCCAGAAGGTTTATTTACCCCAAAGACGGCGGAAGGTTTGATGCGCCTAAAATGCACGTCTTTACTCACCTTTTAAGAAAATGTTTTACTGGCAAGTCAAAAGTTCGGCTAAGACCCCCCAAATCCACAATTTATGGGGGGTCAAAATGGCCTTTATTTACCCCAAAGACGGCATGGATAAAAATTGCCTAAAATCGTTCTCTGGGGTCCACTGAACAATGAAATGGCGAAGACAGTAACTTTAGGTTCGGCTAACCCCCCGACAGTAACGAATTTAGGGGGGGCAAAAATGGCCTTTATTTACCCCAAAGACGGCATGGATAAAAATTGCTCAAAAACGTCCATTGGAGTCCACTGAACACAAAAATGGCAAAGACAGTAACTTTAGGTTCGGCTAACCCCTTGACAGTAACGAATTTAGGGGGGAGGCTCAAAAATTGCCTTTATTTACCTGGAAGACGGCATGGATAAAAATTGCTCAAAAAACGTCCGTTGGGGTCCACTGAACGCAAAAATGACAAAGACAGCAACTTTAGGTTTGGCTAACCCCTTGACAGTAACGAATTTAGGGGGGGGGAGGCACAAAAACTGACCTTTTTACCTGGAATAGGGCAACGGTAAAAATTGTTAAAAAACATTCTTGCAGTTAGTACGCTGAACACATAAATGGTTAAAACAGTTACTTTCGGTTCGGCTATCTCCCTGACGTAACTAATTTCGAGGGAAGCTCAAAAAAATTGCTCTTATTTATTTGAAAACGGCAGGGGTAAAAACTGCCCAAAAATGTTTCTCGGGAGCCCACTGAAAACAAAAACAATGGCAATAAACTTTGGTATCCTCAAACTAATTTCTTACTCTTACTGCAAAAGTCATTGCACCACTAAATACGGCTTTACAGTACTGCTTTTGAAAAAAATCATTTTAAGTTGATGGCGTCATCAATCATTAAGTAACGTGATAGTCGATTTGAGCAAAAATGACGTCATGTTGCAGTGACGTTGTGTTTACAAGCGATCTAGATTTTGCGTATCAGCTTGTCTTTTCAATGTGAGTCATATGATAGAAAATTGTTGATAGTCAATCTTCTGAAACAGTGCTCGATGATGTACCAAGTAAAATTAGAGCAAAATACAACTATTAAATCACAGTAAAAGTTTACTAAAAAAATTGCAAAAAATTACAAAATAGTTTTCTATGTATTACTTTAAATAACGAAGTATAAGGCTTCGTTATTGAAAGTAATAAATAGAAAATTATTCAGTAACGTGCGCACTGATTGGATTCCAACAAATGTTGGCCAAAGGCTGAATCGCTTTCTGGTTCGAATTGAGTCTTACTTTTTGCTTTGCATTTTCTATTTGGCTGGGTTCTAGTTGGTTGAGATGTTTTTTGCCTTATTGCTTTTGGAACATGTTGCTTGATGGTTATTTATACATACAATGGTTATTTATGAATATGTGTGCCACTGTGATAGTCGGTACGTAGGTCGCACTACTCAAAGGCTTCAGGAACGCATCAAGCAACATGTTCCAAAAGCAATAAGGCAAAAAACATCTCAACCAACTAGAACCCAGCCAAATAGAAAATGCAAAGCAAAAAGTAAGACTCAATTCGAACCAGAAAGCGATTCAGCCATTGGCCAACATTTGTTGGAATCCAATCAGTGCGCACGCAACTATTCTGATTCGCAATTATTCAGTAAATTTTTATGGGCCATATCACACCACAAAAACTGCTTTGAATTATAGCACAGACTCAAAACAATCCAGAGCATTTCAAAAAAGATCTAAATTCTTAAACACTGTGATAAATTAATAAGTCTGCGTATTACCAATATTCAAAATGTTCTTTCCGTTATTAAGTCTTTCGTTAATTGCTTTGAGTCCTACGTTCTATGAGTCTTTTGCTAATACGAATTCTGCGACTTTTATCAACTTCATTAATTTTAGAGTTTATCGTAATGAGTGCATCGTTGCAAAAATTTTAATAAAATTTTTTCTGCTTGCAAATAATTTCGGAACAGGTAAACGCATAAAGCTTACTTGGAATGAAAGCATTATTCCGAAATGTCACTTTATAAAACCCATGGCATTTTTAAAAGAGAACTGAAGTAAATTCACTGGGGCTAGATAAACTTAGAGCAAACGTATTTGATTAGATGGGTGTTGACTCTGTCCTCCTTCATCCAGCCGAGACAAAGATATTTTACTTTAAATATGACCTAGGGCATCTCTGGTCATTATTTTTATTGGCAGTCCTAGCTGACAATGATAACCTCTCCGACGCCATTTTAGTTCTATCCTAAGGCAACGCCACAGTTAGACTAAACCACAAAAGCCTTTTAACCTATATAGAGGTTAATATAGGCCTCTATGGGCTAGGCTACTGCATTGAAACGTCAGGGTTACCAATGAAATTTTAATTAGGAAGGTTCCTACGTAGGGTTTGAAGTAAAATATCTCTGGAACGGCTGGCTCAAGAAGGATGGAGTCGATTACGCCAAATCTAATCTAATACGATTGTCTTAACTTTAGATACCCCATTGATTTTGCTTGCAGTCCTCTTTCATCATAAAAAGGCGCATGATAGCATCTAAACTGGAGGCAGATGCAAAAACGTAGCTAATGAACAAGATTGACGGGATTTCTGTAATCGCGCGCATTGAAATTATTCTAAAACTTTGAGACCATTATTCATATGATGTACTGCACAAAAAACTAACACTTGTTGAATTCAAGTTGCAGCAAGATCACATTATTCTAGCATTGATAACACGGATTTCGTTTAAAACCACGTTCTACACTGGCAATATTTTAAAAATTCTTGATTATTTTTAGTGTGAACTTCTCAATAGACACTATTAAGGATTAATAGCGTATATTTTTGGTGTTATGAAGACATTAAAGACAATGAGGTGGTCTCGATCAAACAGATCAACGAAATTACCACATTAAATGATGACGTTAATAATGACAGCAACTTAATTTTCAATATATGGTAGGCCTCTATGTAAAAATTAGTCGAGCAATTTTGGCCCATTCTAGTACATTAGGCGTAAAATCGTGTGCGTAAGAGTGTGTTCTTATTTAATTTTAACCGACTGTTGTCTGCATGAAATAAACTAAAATGCGCTTATTTGCTCACAATTTTACACCCAGCGTAGACCGGGACCAACAGTTTATTAGGTTCTTGGAAGGCAATATTAGGCGTTTTTCCATAAGTATGAACAGGTTTGGAATATACCATAATTATTGGCTACTGTATAATCCAACATTTGAAGATAAAGCTTATGTTTTTGACTTTTTGCATTAACAAATGCTTGATAAAAGGGCATATAGGACATAGGTCACATTTGGCTTTTCTGGTATTTTAAGACAAGAATCTTCCAAAAATTGTTTTGGTGCCTTACTCTTCTAATATCTTCGTTTGATTGATTTTTATATTTGGGCTGATGGATCAGTATTTTTGGTCTTTCTACTGCAGCGATGCACCTTCTGTTGAACTAAAACAACCTCACTGCTTCTTGCTTTTTTTTTTTTTTTTTTTTTTTTTTTTTTGTAGAATAGAGCATTCATTTGGAAATGGTTTGAAATTTTGTTCTCTCCCTTTCCTTACCCACATTCCATTATTCAATCATTGCTTTTTGGCAACGAATACTACGTCCGGTAGTTGCTCTTTGGAAATTAAGTCTACTAGATTGTCTTTTGCTCACTTTGCCAGTGTCCACAAAACTAGGCCCAATTGACGACTTTGCCAACTTTAGCTCCAAATTCTGAACTCATTTCTATCTCTATAATGGTTTTGTCACATTTTCAAAGACCCCGCATAATCTATTACATAAGTTCGTTCAAACTTACTGTATAACGTTTGTCTTGTCTTGTCTCACACCATAACCCCGATGTGATAGAAATGTTTTATAGCAGAGGTCAGTAACCTATTTTGTGACATGGGCCAATTTCAAAAAAAAAAAATGGTGGAGCTATCCTCAACAAGATACGATATGGTGCCATTTAGCCAAGTCGCAGGAATTTGTAGCTCCATTTAAAGAGCCGGTTACAGATATAGTTCCAGCAAAACTTGAGTAGGCCCACTGGATTTACAGAATTACGATCATCCTTCTTGACTTGAAAAAGTGGAACAGGATTTTCTCTAAAAAAGCTTTTCTTTTGTGTTCACAACTCAATGTTCATTTGTATCTTTTAAAAAAAACTTGATCCTTTTTTTACAACTTTTACATGTTCCAGGTCGCAGATCATTGTAAAATAATACTCAGAATAGAGATTCGCGACCAGAAAGCAAATTCCTCAAGGACTTGTTTACTAACACTTGAATTTGTCAAATAGATATGCATGATAGTTGCAAGCTGTGATACAGTACTATTTGACACTTTTCCGCCGTTTTGTGCCAATCTATCTCTTCTATTAGTAGGTCTCAGTTTTTGGATTAGAACTGGGTTCTGTTGCATTAGTAATGTAATCCATTATGTGAATTAATATTTTGGGAATACGCATGTTGGACTTACGAGTTGACTACTCAAGCAAACATCTTGCTGTTTGTGCTAATAATGATAGACTAATTAAATGTTTTCAAATATCTCTGCTTCTTCCAAAAGAACTGCAAATTTACGATCTTCGAATTTATTTGAGCTGATAAATCTAAGATTTGTCATCATTAAAATTCTCCGCGCTGAGCGATTTGTGCAATGTTTAATCGAAATCATAAACTAGCCAGCGAGTATTTTGAATGCTGGTAATATGTAAATTTATCACATTTTTTTGAGATTCTAGATTTTTTTGAGATACTATACTCGTATTAGTTGCTTCGAGACTGTGATGCAAATTTAACGCAGTTTTGGTGATGTGATATAAGACATAGAAAATTTACTTAATTTTATTTTTTAAAGTTTGCCGTAGCACAATTAACTGTGCGGGACCGGTGCGTCTTGAAATTACTGCTATTGCAATTACATTTTATTCACCAAATTGCCTTGGCCAGGAGACAGCAAAGGGACCTTTTGGTCTTCGAGTCAAGCTGTCACTTGCCCGCCAGTCTACCACACACGATGAAAGCTTCACACTACCCTTTCAATACTGAAAGTCAAGCAAAGAAGCAGAGAGTTCCAATTTTTATAGTCTTTGGTTTGACCTGACCGGGAATTGAACCCAAGTTTACCGTTTCAGTAACAGACGCTCTATCCACTCAAACACTAATCGGTTCAAGGACGTAATCTTTACTGCAAAACACTTTCGTGAGCAATCTTTGAACTTGTACGATTTTTGTGAAAACGAGATAACTGCTCAAACGTAACGTCATTGAAAACGACGGCATTTTTGCTCAAATCGACCATTACGTTACTTAGATTAATGACGCCATCAACTTAAAATGATTTTTTTCAAAAGCAGTACTGTAAAGCCGTATTTAGTGGTGCAATGACTTTTGCAGTAAGAGTAAGAAATTAGTTTGAGGATACCAAAGTTTATTGCCATTGTTTTTGTTTTCAGTGGGCTCCCGAGAAACATTTTTGGGCAGTTTTTACCCCTGCCGTTTTCAAATAAATAAGAGCAATTTTTTTGAGCTTCCCTCGAAATTAGTTACGTCAGGGAGATAGCCGAACCGAAAGTAACTGTTTTAACCATTTATGTGTTCAGCGTACTAACTGCAAGAATGTTTTTTAACAATTTTTACCGTTGCCCTATTCCAGGTAAAAAGGTCAGTTTTTGTGCCTCCCCCCCCCTAAATTCGTTACTGTCAAGGGGTTAGCCAAACCTAAAGTTGCTGTCTTTGTCATTTTTGCGTTCAGTGGACCCCAACGGACGTTTTTTGAGCAATTTTTATCCATGCCGTCTTCCAGGTAAATAAAGGCAATTTTTGAGCCTCCCCCCTAAATTCGTTACTGTCAAGGGGTTAGCCGAACCTAAAGTTACTGTCTTTGCCATTTTTGTGTTCAGTGGACTCCAATGGACGTTTTTGAGCAATTTTTATCCATGCCGTCTTTGGGGTAAATAAAGGCCATTTTTGCCCCCCCTAAATTCGTTACTGTCGGGGGGTTAGCCGAACCTAAAGTTACTGTCTTCGCCATTTCATTGTTCAGTGGACCCCAGAGAACGATTTTAGGCAATTTTTATCCATGCCGTCTTTGGGGTAAATAAAGGCCATTTTGACCCCCCATAAATTGTGGATTTGGGGGGTCTTAGCCGAACTTTTGACTTGCCAGTAAAACATTTTCTTAAAAGGTGAGTAAAGACGTGCATTTTAGGCGCATCAAACCTTCCGCCGTCTTTGGGGTAAATAAACCTTCTGGGCTGCCGGTCTATACGTGCTCATTAAGCAGAACTAAAATAACACAATAAACATTTAAAGCTACAATACTTAGCATTAGCTGTGCAGAAACCATTTTTGGAAGCTAAGAATTTCATTAGTTTTAGATCACTGCAAATAAAGATCACTTTTTGTCTTGGGTGACAAAACCGTTGAATTTTCCCATTACCTCTACTTATTCCTTTACATCTCTCAATAACGCCCGGGCCGTTTCTGGTTGCCCTGTAACTAGGGGTGGGTAACCAAGTCTCTGCAAAACAGTAATATAATTGTTCTACGTAGCTTTCGCGGTATTTAGTAGCAAATCACATACCGAATTAGTTAAATGATGAACACTTGAGCATTTATGTCAGAACACTGATCGACACAAAAATCGATGCAGCATGGACGAGATAACAACTGAATACATTGTATGTATGGAGTCAATAAATCACGAAAGATAGCTGTAGGAACGGTCATATGGAATCGACACACACACAACAAACTAACATACAAAATAGTCAATAGTTAACTGATTTTCCAAAGTGAATATTTCACAATATTTTAAATAAAACTCAACGAACACCATTCATTTATAGTTTTACTTGCGACGTTAGCGTTTCAGTTACAGTTACGATAGAATCGGGGTTGGTTGGAATAATCCCGATTTTTCAAGTGGATGAAAGTCCTACCATGAAGCATCAGCGATAAACTGGAGGACCCAGAAAAAACGGCTGTTTCCACACCACTTAAACAGTTGGCAGTCAACTGGGCACCGACCCAGGCGGCCTCTGCTTATGGGTGGCTTACCCAACGGTCGCTTCATGCGATCCGACGCCGGTTCAGGTCATAGACGTTGCTAGGATTAATTTCACTACATTAGTAAATTGAGAACTTTCTAAAAATCATAAATTACATTTTCTGGTAAAACAAGTATTTTTTTTCAATTTCAAAAAAATAGTGTTTTTCGATTGTTTAATTTTTCATCATGAAATAGATTAAATTGTGATGGGAATCGAATTTGAACACTAAAAAATTCGCTGAAACAAACAAGGAACTATACTGCTTCAAAGCCTTCAATAAAATCAACTTGAAGGTATGTATGTGCAGAAGCTTTTTTGTATAAATCTAACCAGAAACCAAATGTCAAATAATTTTAAAAATGGGATAATAAAACCACTGTTATTTACTAGTACTAAAGCGTCAACACTAACAAAAGCATAGATTTTACAGAGCGCGAACACTTAGCATGAACAAATTACGCTACACCGATAAAAAAAATTAAAGACCAGAATAAAATTAGCCTACGAATGCACAGCTTTAGCTCATCTCTACAAAAAAAAACAAAAGCACAAACGCAATTTTGCACGAAAACAACAAAAGCACCCAACACGTGCCGAAAGTACCTGTCAAGTGTGCTACCCATTCAAAAACACACAGGACTATGGCAAATGTGACAAAGGTCAAACCCTTTGAACGGTAACAAAAGCTGAACAAATGTTGTATAAGCACTGAACAAACAAATGTAGTTGGTGGAGAAAGAAAAGTAGGGAATACGAATTAAAGAAAAGCCATTGCGAACAACTAACAAGCCACACCAAAAGACTAGCAACCGTTTGTTTTGTGTTTGTTTTTGTTTTAGCAAACAAATGATTACAATAGCAGTTTCAAGGTATTTATTCAACTCCTAAACTCAGAAACGTTCCTATAGACAAGTTCATTGGTGATCCCGCATAGCCGAGTGAAAAGAGTATGCTAATATTGTACACAAGAATTCAATACCATACACACAGGTCTGTAAATTGTGTTGAAAAAAAACATGGAATCTACAATATTTGCTTCACCATAAAGGTCCGCTCTACATTTGCGTACGATCGTAAGCATATAGGCCTATCTTTTGTTTGTTTCAACCAATTTACGCAGGGCGTACGAAATTTTGGTTAAAAAACGCTAGTGCGCAAAATTTTACTGCTTTATTTTCATCTGTTGTTAAACTATTTCCACCTGGAAAACAAGTACCGGTATTACGCAAACTAATTCAACACAGCATGATAAAAAACGTAACAAATACGAAAAAACAAACCAAAAACAACTTAAAATGTATCACTTGGTCACAGAAGAATTTGAGACTTGTACTTTCAGAAACAACAAATTTTACAATATGCATTCAAATGAACGCTAAGAGTACGGCTGCACAGCAAATCTTAAAACAAGATCAAACGTTTGAGAAAACTGCACCTGAAAGCAAAATCCGAAAATAGTACCAGTTTTCACAGCATTGTAACTACTTAATTATTGTTACTACTAAAGATGGCTCCACTGAAGTTTTATTGCCACCGTGGTGTTTAGACTGAACATACCTCAGCCAAAGAAAACAGACATTGCAGAATTTAAGTATTTTCTAAACTACAGGATCATTTAAGCGAACCACGTCAAATAACCGCCGCTAACTGACTGCAAACATTAGGGTTAGTTGGCGGTCAGTTATCGTGGACCCTATTCAAGCGGAGATTAACCGGTGTGCTCTTCCCAGAATTTGTTAAATCTCTCTGCAAAAACCGGCGGGGGGACAGTAGAAAAAGAAAGAGGGGGATAAATTACGCGTTTGTACGCGTTCTCAAGTTTCTTTTTAAGAGTGTAACGAGTGAAAAAATCAATTATGCCCACAAAGTACCTTTCTTCGCTCCCGTCAATAACATGTAGCTCGTTTTTAGAGTCTGGCAAAAGCCTACGGTTTTGCGAAGTTGCTTCGTCCTCCGACAAAATAACATTACGTCGACAAAACAGGTCAGGAGAGCGGCTACCAACGTGATTAGATAACGGCAGCTTTTCAGTGGGTGCGTTCGGAGACTCTGTCCTTGGTACAGTGTGTTCAGAGGAGACAATGGCGGCGGCTGTCGCCCGGGCTAATTCACAAACGGTTTGTTTTTCGCCCGTATCGGCTTCGACGACGGTCTTTTTCGTGCAAACTGGGTTCGAACTCTGACCACCTACCATCCCTGGGAGGAAAATTTCGTTTTCTGCCTCTGGAATTGTTCCAGCAGACGGGGCATGGGTGGAGCTTGACGAGTGAGACTGGACACTTGTTATACTTAATTTCTTAACATATGATCTAGAAAAAAATTACTTTAATCAAAAATATGTTCACATTGTTCAGTCACTATTAGCTAAAAACGAAACTGCTTCATCTTTTTATCAATAAACAATACCTAACATCTATACGCTGCGCACTCATTTAGCATATTCTTATCGCGAAGTTACAAAGAAGCTAAACACTGCAGCTAAATGGGTTACAACATATCACACTCACATACACACAAAATAACAGTTTATAAGTTTGCTTGAGTGCTCGTTTCAAATGTACTGCCTATTTTTGGAAATTAAAATTGCACTTAAATTCTACATTTTTTTACTCAATTTAGACTTTTCAAGGTTTGATGAGATTGAATTTCAACCTATAACAGCTCGCACACATTTTGACAACAAAAACCAGCGACAAATTAAGAAATCTAAATTATTCAAAAGCGAATTAGTCGTGGTCGAGAGCTGGTTCTTAAAGAGAAAAGCCATAAGCGAAGAATATCGATGCATTAAAAATTAATCAAAGCTGTTTGTGAAGGTTTGCTACCAAAATTTTGCAAACAATTTCAAATCTACGTTCGTCTAACTCTAACCAACATAGAGAACCCTTTTTATGATTTTGTTTGCAAATGTGTTGCTCAAAAAGAATGGACTGCTGGGTCCCAGTGGAAAATAAGCATTAAGTGTCTTTCCCAAGGACACAACGACTTGCGTAACTTGTTTGTACATGTTGTAACACCGTCATTCTACAGTATATCACATATAGTAGTTACGACTTATTAGTTCTCACGAAGCCGTGGTATTTCTAGATCGTATTGGTTCAAACATCCTATTACTAAAATGGCCTTGATAGTTAAATAAAAATTGAAAAACATGGCGGTAGCATGCATGGAGAAAGGCAAACAAACAAATGTCCGCAGATCACAACCCATCTATACGAAACGCCCTGTAAAAAGATTTGATCGCCTTACATCACCATGGCAGAAATTGGGCAAAAAAACTAGATGGCAGAGGCACGATAAAAACATAAAGCAGTTGCAGAAAAGAACAATCAATGCACTTGCAGAGTGCACAGCGGTAATTCAAACTCGTAAGGGCAAAGGTTCAGTACCCTGCCGTTGCGAATTCCGCAAGTGCGCGAAAATATCTGTGTTGAAAAATTGTCTTGTGTTCTTTTCTGAATTTATGTTTGACCACTTCAAAAAAAAAGGAACGATCAATTTTCTTATACTCGATAAAAAAGTGTTTGCAAATGCCACATTTATGGTAGTACCTTTATATTGAATTAGGAATAATGTTAACTGGAGCTATGCAACTCACTTTCTAGCCCGACTAATCACACTTGCTAGATCCTTATTTCTTTTAACTTCGTCGAGATGAAGGCTTTGAACTCCAACGAGCAAGCTGTAATCGAGAACGCCGATTTTCTTCAGAAATTCGGTGTCGAATTTGACTTGCTTCAAAAACCAATTTCGTTGAGGGCCTGCAAAGTTTAGCTGATAAAGCAAGAGAAGTGAAGACAAAATTATAGTTTTATTTCAAGAATTTAACCAAGCTGGAATGATTTATATTGAATAACAAGAACAAGGTAACCTGTGGGCCACATATTTGCAACTAACTTTTCTAAAATAGCAATTTTCGATAGGCTAACATTGCCATTAAAAGTTTTTCCTGAGGTTCCTCTGGTGTTCTAGGCTAGCTTTGAGAAATCACACAGGTGCTACTCAAAAGACTAACTTTATTACTGACGTTTCGCTAGTTAGAAACAATTAGCTCCTTCAGAGCACTGCTATCAGTAGTGATGGCAAATCGCCATCAACTTCTGATAGCATAATGAAAAGTCCAACTTGGTTTACGAAGTTCCCTGTCAGAATTGTCCGTTCGTTTACATCGGACAAACCAAACGGGACCTCAAATCTAGAATAAAGGAACATCAACGAGCAATAAAATTCCAACGGCCCGAAAAATCAGCACTTTGCCAGCATTCCATGAAAAATGATCACATCATCGATTGGTCTAAAATCAAAATTTTAAAAGTGGAACATGATTACTCGAAGCGTCTTTTCACTGAAAGTTGGTACATCAACGAAAAGCCCCAAGTACTCAATAGAAATGATGGGTTATCATTCCCAGCTGTTTACAGAAAGTTGCTTAATTCCCAGTGTTGAATTTCTTCTGGTTTAATCTTTCCTAGTGTTAGTTCTAACGTGTTTTGCTGCAATGTTAATTCGGAGAAATTATTTTCATAGAACCGCTTTCTTACATTTTTATACGCACCTTTACATTATCTGTATGACGTAGCCTATCGTAACAATGAATTTTATCGGAGCCTTATTTTGAATTTTTTTCGCTAGTTATTCTACTGCAGAAATGTGTGGGATCGTTTTTCTGTTTTTTGCTATCAGAAGTTGATGGCGATTTGCCATCACTACTGATAGCAGTGCTCTGAAGAAGCTAGTTGTTTCTAACTAGCGAAACGTCAGTAATAAAGTTAGTCTTTTGAGTAGCACCTGTGTGATTTCTCAAAGCTAGCCTAGAACACCAGAGGAACCTCAGGAAAAACTTTTAACTTGAAATGCCTGGTGTATAACTCCATAACATTGCCATTAAATATCGAATTGCACTTTCGTAAACTTTGTCAAATTAGAGCTTGCAAGCGAACTCCAGTTAAAAAGTGCAATGTTCTACCAAGTCGTCTAAGCAAAGTTAGCTTCATAGTTTTAAAATTCTCACAGAAGGGGATGGTGACAAAACTATGACAGGGGGTTGCGCCCATCTTCGCTCCTAGTAAGGCCAAATATTGAAATGTGTTTTTCCAACATAGGAAATCCAAGATTTTAACTCACCTAATTGAAGTTTTTTATCACTCCAATTCTTTTCTTTGAAGACGATAAACATATCGTTGTCGTCATTCGCCGGCTTTGTGAATCTTCCTATTTGACAAGCCTTTATGTCGAAGCGTTGTGCGATTCTTTCGTCAGGATAGAAAATACTCATCATCACAACAAAGTACACCTTTAAAAGTAACATAATTTGACTTCTCTTTAAGTTCGTTTTGCGTATCGTTTGTTCTTTTTTTTTTCATTGTTTTTTTTTTACTTCAGATTTTTGAGAACGAAAGAAGTAAAATATTCTAAACGGAGTGGAATAAGGAAACCAAAAAACATAAGACTAAAAATCGCGCAGCAGTTACAAATGGTTTTGCAATTTCAAAAATATGATTTTGAACAAAACATTTCCACAGTGCAGTTAATACTTGAGGTGCGGATTTACAAGAGGCTTCAGCAAGGGTCGACAACCTACGGCCCGCCAAGGCATTTTATCCGGTCCGCGACCTTTTGTTGTCATCCGGCCCGCGACTTTTTTCTCTTTTTCAATGATAGATATGCACCAATAAACCGCCGACATGATCCTCATCTCCTGGCGAAGACTTTTTTGTTGGTCTCCGCCATCAATTCGGCCGAAAAAAGGCCTGAATTTCTGGCGAAGACCTTTTTTTTTGGTCCGCTTGAATGGTGGTGGCCTGCTGGAACCTTGTTAGGATTGGATGTGGCCATCTAGTTCAAAAGATTGCCGACCCCTGGGCTACAGTATAAAACACGAAGATCTAGTGTGTAGTTTGTGCACTCAATAAAAACGCTAAATGCAATTATGCAAAGTGCACCGTAGTTTGTGGGGATTAGACAACTTATTCACAAATGTTGGCTATAAATACCCCTTGTTTCGCCTGTAAAAGATACTTTCCAGCACAACAATGGCAATGACGCTAGCTTTGAATAAACGAATATCTAATTACCGAAAAACAAGCCAGGCCTAAGCCAGTTCTAGAACCTCGTTAGCAACTGTCTCCGAATTCAGCTGATACACAATAACACTTTGCTGCTTTAGCGTTAAAAAAAACCTCAAACGCTCTAGAGTTACAATCATTATTTATGAGAACCAGTAAATTTTGGGTTAAGACTGGCTATTCTTAAATTTTCGCACACATTCAGCGTCGTTTGTTCTTTTAAGAATATAGTGAGACAAATTTATTCTTGCTTGGTTCAAAGTTGTCTTTGTAATCTTCAGATAAATCACCAATGCCAATATCAAAAAGACCAAGAAACTTTGCTAGTTATCTACAAATGCATTGCACTGGCCCATGTTCATAATCTAGTTTTTCGTACTGATTACGCAGGCTCCCATTGTTCATAAATTTTGAGCAAAAATGAGCCACGTGTTTTTATAGAATTGCTCGTATAAAAAAAGCGCAACTACAAAAATGTACGACAAGCTATAAATCTCCGTAATAATTATTTTTTTCATTCAGTTTTTCACCAAGTCTCTATTCATTTTTATTAGAACTTTATTCACCAAGTTTTTTTGGTCAGAAGAGAACGAAACTATATAATTTCTGCAACTGGGAGAGGTAAAAAAGTTTATCCCTAAATTCACCATAATGAATATGCTAAAAATAACTGACTCATTATTCATGCTTTGATATACTGTATGATTTATACTTTCAACATGATAAATGTATCTGCACCGATTACCAGTTGATCGAGTGGTAACGTGTTTGTCTCTGGAGCGGGAGATCTGAGGTTCAAATCTCGGGCCGGTAAAATCAGACACAGTGTTGCCACGGTCTATGACTTTTAGGAGCGGAAGTTTATGCGCGAGACGTTTAGCCACCGGGACTTTTACGTGCCGAGACTTTTAGGCACCAAAGGTAAAATTTTTTCGTTTCAAATAACAGTTTTTTTTTTCAAAATAAAACAATTTTTTTATTCAAAACCGTATTTTTCTTTCAAATAAAAGCTTTTTTCCAAAAAAAAAAACGTCTTTCAAACAAAAAAGTTTTACTTCGATTTAAAGTGTTAATATTTTCGAAGCTTTTCATCTGACACTTGTCAAGAGGAATCGTCAGAATAGAGAGCGCAGGAAAAGGAGCGGCTACAGGAAAAGGCTGAGCAGTAATTGGCTGGAAAAGGATTGATGAGAGAGCGTCATTTGTATTCTGCCTTCAAGGTGAGAACGAATTCTTTTTGTCGGCAGAGGGCGGGTTAGAAGTTTTGATAAAAGTGACATTATTGAAAAAAATACAATAAGAAATTAATTATTTGTAAAACTTTTTTCGCTCTCCTTCCATCTATCTGCTTTTGATGTCACTTTTATCAAAACTTCTAACCACGCCCTCTGCCGACAAAAAGAATTCGTTCTCAACTTAAAGATTGTACACAAATGACGCTCTCTCATTGATCCTTTTCCAGCCAATTACTGCTCAGCTTTTTCCTATAGCTGCTCCTTTTCCTTTGCTCTCTATTCTGACGATTCCTCTTGACATGTGTCAGATGAAAAGCTTCGAAAATATTAACATTTTAATCGAAGAAAAACTTTTTTTTTGGAAAAAAGCTTTTATTTGAAAGAAAAATACGTTTTTGAAAAAAAAAATTAAAAAAATTGTTTTATTTTGATAAAAAAAAACTGTCATTTGAAAAAAAAATTTTGGAAAAAAAATTTTACCTTTGGTGCCTAAAAGTCTACGTGCATAAAAGTTCAGAGGCCTAAAGGTCCAGGCACCTAAAAGTCCTGGCAGATAATCGGCGGCGCCTTAACGTCCGTGCCTAAAAGTCACGGTCTGGTGTAGCCAAGGGCTCCTCACCGCTGCGCTTCGGCAAAATACAGCGTGTATAATGAAAGATTTAATTGATAGAAATGTATCTAGTTAAAACACTGATATCATATGACGATTGTCAAGCGAAGTAAACATTAAATTATTAATTAGATACAGTTCTTAATAAGTACAACATAACACAGAACACGTCAAAAAATAAAAAGTAATAAGTAGATCGTTATGATGCTGTAGATGAGTGTACAGTAAAAGGGCGATTTACTTTGTTGCAAAATTGCCCACTTCAACGCAAAACGGAACCATTCGCTCTATTGGAGCTCATCAGTTTCGTACGGACAGCTTTGGAATTTGGCTACAAGTACATTAATTTAAAGTCTGTTAAAATTCTTACGTTTGCGGGACCTAAAAACTCTTCACTAGAGTCAGAGAGCTTAAATTGCAATATTACAGGACATAAAGTAAACAACTTACCGGTTTTTGTAACAGCTTAACTTTGATACTATACAAGCCAAGAAACTTTACCAATAAGCTGTGAGGAAACTTTAGAAAATGGCCAATATATCTAAACACAAAAAGCTTAAATGCCTAAGAAAAAGCACAAAATACACAAATCTTATTCAAAATTAACATGCCCAACCAAACAGCAAAAGATGCAAATATTTCCAATTAAAGCAATTTGCGCACAATCGTATGAAAACCGAGCGCTATTCAGTATTCAATCATCATTTTAAACTTACTCAGGTAAAATCGATTGAAAAAACTTGGCTTCTTTCTTCGTTACTGTTTTCAGCATCAACTGCTTGTTGTTTCTAAACAAACAAAAACATTTGGCTGGTTTCAAAGACACAGAAATTTCACTTTAAATTTTATCAAACTCTGACAGAGCTAAACATGAATCTTAGGTAATATTTATTCCGGTATTTTGTACAAAGCAAAACTACCAATATTAATAAAATAACTGTCTAACACAAACTAAAATACCATTGCCTTAGAGCATTATTAATTCCTTTATCCGAATATTCATAATTTTGGTACTTTTAAATAATCCACACAGATTCAAAACAACACTTAACAATTTATATTTACTTGAGTCTCCACGACTAGCACATGATTCCTTAAAACTGGGAAACTACCGGTATCTATTCTAAAGATTGAGATAAAACTAACAATTTAATGCAAAATGACAGTTGGTAGTTATAAACTAAAACGTACAGTTTAACTTGAAAAACAATGCATGATTCTGCAAAAAATTTTTGAAAACCAATAATCGTTGTAACATACAATCACAGAAATTATTTCACATTGCATTTTAATAATTGGAACTAACGTTAAGAAAAAGTTTTGTCCGCTTTTGGAATTTGACAAAAATTCCAGATAAAACGTTTCTTCATCTGCAGGGGCAACCGTTTCAAGAAAATCATCAGCGTTTATTCCAGCCATACATCGAATATAAGAAAAAACACTTGGTGCATAAGCATGAAAATGAACAACCTAAACAAAATGAATATATGTACAAAAAATAAATACCTAACAAAACAAATCTTTTTTCCTTTCAGGGCTCTTGAACCAGAGCAAATGTTTATTGCATCTGGCCAAAAGCCACCAATTGACTTCAGAAGAGTTCTGGGTGTAATTTTTAATTCATTATTATGTGATCTTATGTTTTTCACTGCTGTTTATTGCGTCCAAATACAATACAATATAAAGCGTTTCTACTAGTTATCTACATAAACTGTATATACACTGCAAAATACTAACACAGTCAATTCCCATTAATCAGACACAATTTGTTGCACTGAACAATGTCTGATTAGTGAGGATGTCTGATTAACGACTTAGCCTAGTTTGTGGTTGGTAATTCCGTTCCTTGACAATTTGTGTCTGATGGCAAGGATGTCCGATTAAAGGAGTCTGATTAATGGGAGTTGACTATACCAAAAACTAGCTACAGTCATGTGGAAAAATAAGACTACATACATGAGCGTCATGTGGAAAAATAAGGCTTGTTCTACTTTTTTGCAATTTAAAACCAAAAATTAAACTATACAAACAGTGGTAACCACAATTGGGCAAAATTTGATTGAGATTAATTAGAAGCAACATTGTATGGCAATTTTGGCATTTTAGATATGAACCATGAATCAATCACAAACAAAGTCTATTTAATATGGTGCATTGCGCACTAATATGACCCCATCTTTAATTTGGTTTTTAGAATGTTAATCGGTTCCTAAAGTGGCATATCATTCAGAAGAAATTCTGCCAAAGCTGAAAGGATGAGCTGGATTTTAAAGATATCAAGAATAAAAAAAACCCAAATACTGTATAGCAGTTACAAAATTGAAATGGCAAATACATACCGTATGATGGCAAATTGGTTTGTGAATAAATGGGTAGTGACCTCTGCATAAAAAGTTACTAACATGCATGTGGACAACGAACATAGCAATAAAATGGACTAAATTAACAAAGATTTGAATATTCATAAACAATTATTTGTTGAAATGTTTGATAATGGCACTAACTCGATAGTTAAAATCTACCAATACAGATGCAACATGCAACTAAACTTACAGCATTATTGACTGTAGTAAAATTTTCTTCTAATACTAGATGAAAAGATTCTACAGGAACTTCAACTTCAGCCTATAAACATAAAAAAGATATAAATAACATCTCCAAATACAGGTTTAATCAAGATGCCATGTATAACATAACAAAAAGTCTTACTAGCATAATTGTGAAATTTGTACTTGGCAAATCAAAGACATCAAATCATCCATCTTACATATTCATACTCCTCTTCACCCACCAATCTTTTAGACATTTACCCACAAATGACAATTAACTTTAAAAATCTTTATTAACTACCAAACTTTGTTATGTAATTAAACAAATATTCCAACTGCCTTGGTGGGATAATATATCCGTTCATAAGTGATAAGTATCACCTTTTTCACCAAGCTGCTTTCAACAGGAGACAGTGAAGCAACTTTTCAGTCTTTGCATCAAACTGCCTCCTGCCCACCTATCTGCCATACATAGGGAAGGCTTTACACTGGCTGACTGTCCCTTTTATTGCTGAATGGCAAGCAGGGTAGCTTTGAATACCAATTTTAGTCTTTGGTTTGACCCTAAGTAAAAATGAACTATTTTATGTGGATTCCATAAGTTATCTGGTTATAAGTTGTTAGTGCTTAGTCATATAATATTCATTAATGGCACTTAAGCACAACTCCAAATTGAAATAGATTTGTTGACTCTTACTTTTTTGACTTATACTGAAATAACTGGTGAAAACAATACCAGAACATTGGTACCCATATATCAGGAAAAGACAAGTAAGCTTAGCAGTAAAGGTTAAAATAATGCCATATAATGCCTACTAATTCTTAAATTTTTTAATCATTATACGTCTTTATATGTTTTACCTGTTTTGAAAAAGAATCAGCACTCAAAACTTTTCTCATACCAAGTCGAATGCAGTGTAAAAATAAGAACTTTGGATGCGATTTTTGTATTTCCAACACATCTCTTTGTAAAATTTTTTTTCTCACATTTTTTAAATAACTTTTTCTTTTGAAGTAATTTTTCCGTTTCATAGCCTTCATATTATCATCAGGTTTTATAAATGCCATTTTTTCTGCAATTTTTGATATTTGTCAACTTTGTTAATATAGCCTAATGTACAAAAATCAACACATGAATAAACTGTAATATCAATACTGGCAACTTGGTAATCTGTAATCAAGTCTACTCTTGGTAATCTGTAATCAATTTCATAAGGCAACAGGGTTATGTTTAAGCTGCTTGATAACAACAACCAAATACTTTATATACTGCTATGTAGCAATTTACCAATACCGGCAGCCTCTGCATAATTAGTAATGTTACTGGTTACATGCATTTTAATTACACATAGCTCAAACTATGATTGATATGACCGTTACCAATGATCTCATCACAAAGTGATTTCATCACAAAGTGAGGGTTAAGGCAAAACGGCTGTGGGAATAGTAGAATAGTCAAATGACTGTTGTTCTCAGCCAATGTTTTAATTTTAATCATGCAATACCGGTAGTACAATACGACTGTCAGATAGATCTAATCTGTCTTTTCTGTCTTCATAATGTTGTCCGTCACGTATGGTAATCACTTTGTAGCAAAATCACTGTGACGAAATCACTCTGTGACAAGATCACTGGAAATCGATGTGACAATTGACATGGCATAGGCCATGAAAATAAAATGAGCAAATCAACCTTAGATTAGAAAGACATAAATACCAAGTACACCACGGCCAGCGTTTACTTCATACTTGACTTATAATCTAGAAATAGGCCTACTGTAATTCAGAATTAGTTACCGGTACAGAGGGCTACTTCTAGCTGTTAGCCAGTTATTAGTAAAAAGATTAATATCAGATAGGTTTATGAAAAAAATTAAAATATAATTTTGAATTCTTCTGCAAGATTGTTTCTCAATAAGCTTTAGTTTGAAAAAGTACTCTTTGATCTGTTGATACATCATGACCACATCATTTTGATACTGCTTCTTCTATGCTTCAGGGTTAACTTAGGTTTGATTATTGTTTAGCAACCATCTGCCATATTCTAACATACAGACATACCCTAATTCTTTTTGTTTTTCATGTTTATATTAACTAGGCCTATAGATTTTCTTTGGATATTCAAATTTACTTGATAGGTAAATGTTTTAATTTGTATAGTTCTGGATGTTTTTTCATTGACGTTTTATCCAACATTTTTGAATTTCAATTGGATTGGATTTTATTAACATTTCAAATTGTTCAGTGTTGAAAATTTTATAAAATCTTGATTTATTGGGAATGATATCGCTAAAGTTTCATTTATTTTCTGTTTATATTAACTAAACCAAATTATAATTGTTATAACTCTGACTGCTGCTTCAAAATATTTACCGTATTATAGGCTACCGTACTTACAATTTACCATGGAAGTGGCTATTTTGCCTCCAGAGGCAAAATAGTGTTTTCCCTCTGTCTGGGTTAGGATTAGGGTTGGGGTTAGGGCTGGGGTTAGCCTTAGGGTTAAGGTTAGAGCTAGGATAAGAGTTAAGATTAAGGTTTGGGTTGGGCTTAAGGCTATTTTGGCAATGAAGGCAAAATAGCGTTTAAGACTATTTTGCCTCCAAATGGCAAAATAACATGGGGCTCTTTTGCCTTTAGAGGCAAAATAGCCACTGCCTAACTTTAAAATGCTGCTCTTTATTTCAATCAAAGCAGCCTATCTCTTTGGCACTAAACTAACTGACTAACCAGTACAGAGTCAGGAGTATGTAGGCTGCTGTGGTAGTGGTACAGAGGAGGCGTAAGCATTTTTTGATTCTAGCCAGTAACCTAACTAAAGCAGACTGTTTGATTCTCATTAGCCTAATAAATAAGATCATTGATCGCGCAAATTCAGAAATTGTAACTATACAGTAGACTAGGTACGTACCGTATAGGCTATCATTGCACATTTGCATGTGCAAATTGCACTATTACAAAATTCAATGCTATTCATCCTTGCCTTAATTAAGATTTTTGCGAAAGCTGATTGACTTTGCAAGGATTAGCAGTGAGCACGTTACGTGTACTACAAGTACGCCTACACCTACCAATTTAACTAAAATCTGAAATATTGGCGTGTGCCGTTGCCAAGATAAAAAGCGGAGTTGCTTTTGCGCAACGGTATCCAGTGATGAAAACAATAACAACAAAAATCCATCCCCAATACGTAACAACTTTTGTCTTTTACAAGATTATCGCCTATCGGGGTTACGTACGGGCGAGCGGCCAGTTATGGACGGGTATGATCATTCAAAATATTGTTCATTTATTTAAAAAATTTATCTTTTGAAAAAGCTTCAGTTTCAAATTTCAAAATTCTCATTTCTCAATGCAGGTTTTAATTCTTTTCAATGGCATAAATGTCAACATCATTTTGGTAAACGCTTTTACTGCACTCGGTGACATCGTGCATATGTCTTGCAATGCAGTAGCGTATTTATAGGAGCATTGTTTTCGGCCATTTGGTCTCCACCTTTTTATCTCTATAATTCACAAAAATACATCAGCTATGTCGTAAATCGACGTTCATCTAAGCCCTTTTTTGACGTCACCCTAATTTTATCAAAAGCTAAGCAACTTTTTCTTGTTTTATCTTCTTCAAATCTTCACAGCTGAGAGCCTTTTTTTTGACCCGCATACCTACGGAAATTATTGCTCACGCCACTGTTGCAATGCAACGTTTGCATAACTTTCGTTCCATTTTCTAAATAGTAATGGTAGACATACTACCTACTGAAAATTAATTCAAAAATTTTAAACTTGCAATCCAGAGCTTTTTTTTACAAAAGATGTTGCCCTTTTTTCGAGTAATAACTGTACCGGTACTTGAGCTTTTTTGTTGTTTTTTTTCTTGGGTTTTCGTCTATTGTAATCCCATTCGGAAAACGAAATTCAAATTGTTTGAAGATTATTTGAGGTCTACATTGTTAATTTTAGCTCGAATTTGGGGTTCGGAAAAACTAAACACCATTCACCTTCATTCGACGATTTTATGGACCTCATTTTACCCATGTTAAGTTTGGCTAATTTACTTGGAGTTGTGAAAATTCTACCCATCCTAATTTCCAACGTTAAATGTTGAAAACATATAAAATAATATTGGCATTTAAGTTAAATGAATGCGACTTTTCGTCAACTAGACTCTTACCGCCTTTCACCTCAGCTCTGCAGCACCCATGTTACATGATTTCAGAAACAGATTTCCTGCCAAAGAAATACTCTAACGCGTCCGCAAAAATCGCACCTTTTGAAGAAACATTTGATGTCTGATATTAATAAGATGATCTTTTTCTTATATGCATGATCATAATCGCATTTCGGCAGTTTTACAAAATCCCGTCTCAGCAGATAAGATGTGTAGAATTATTAAATTGATCAGTGAGCTTACCGCTCGGATACGACCTATACCAGTGACCAGGGCCTCAGAGAGAAAATTTTCAAGCGGGTACACAGGTCAATACCGGGCCCCCAAATCTGATTGGGCCCCCAAAGCCTTATCGGGGCCCATGCCGGTAAATCATTTTTTGCCCGATGGATGTAGATCTTCATGTAAAAATGAGGGGATGACAATATTCGCATATAGTTAGGACCTATGAAAAACACAATTAGACATAAAATTGGTTTAAATTCAGCTAGGAGGTCTGGGGGAGAGTGGTGAGCTCCCCCAGCGGGGTCCGGGGAGAGCCCCGGAAGCTTTATTAGCACTTTTTATGTTTCTCGAGGTTAAAATACAGCATTTGATCAACATCCCAGCACCAAAGTTGCTTAAATTGACTAACAGAAAACGTGATATACATGAAAGAAAGTATGTGAAGTGGGGGATACGTCATTGACACAAAATTATACAATATAATGACTTTAGTACTGCAAATCCGAATATTTTACTGATAAAACTTTTATCAATTTAGCTAGTCGGATAAAATATTCCCCACCCAAAATCTTGATTATCTTGGCAATAAGTTTATTAGTTAATATATGGGTAATATACCAGTGCCTAGATTGAGCTAGAGGCTACATAGACGTAGTAGGCAAATAAGGCAGGAGTTGTGCAGCCGTTGTGGTGGGGTGAAGGTTATGCTATGCCTTCTATGCCTATAGGCTACTGTGCCTATTTAGAACAACCCCAAGTGTCTTGATTGTGAAGGCCCAGAAAATGCTAACTGTTAGTATTGATTAATTTTGTTTTAGCTTACAAATTTTCCAGAACAGTTGCTCTTTGTAGTAGTTTGTTATGTCAACACTACAGCATGGACACTACTCTTTGACTTACTGATAGCAGTGGTTGACAATTCTAAAATTAGATTTTCCATTGCTTACTCTCTCACTTATACAAATTGTACGCGGCATATTAGTAGTATAATATGTCAACTTTGACTCCACTCTCTGAGGTTGAAATGCTTTTGGATCTCTGGAAATGTGGGCCCTCGTACATTGGTAAACCGTAGAATTAGGGCTTTCGCGTCAGAGAAATGTAACAAAACGTTAATTTTGGTGCAAGCGTATGGCTTTTGATACATTTTCCTCTTTTTTTAATCAAATCAGCCACTATTAGATGCCCTAAAGGCTGTGTAGCAAAAATAGCGACCAATTACCAGTACTGAATAGGCTGACTGATATTTTTGCGGTAGGCAAGTTTGATTACGGTGTTGTGGTGCGATACCAAAGCTTAACGCGGAAACCTGGACTCTTCCGGGCCCCCCTAGGTCCGGACCCAGGTACGATGTACCCCTGAACCCCCCTCTCGCAGGCCTTGCCAGTGACGGACGTGCAATCGTAAGGTCGCGAGAAATACTCAAAAGTAGCTCGAATTGTCTGGCTATACTGAAACTTTTTAACGCGATGTAATTGAAAACCCTCAAGGGAAAATTAACGCGATGTAATTGAAAAACCTCAAGGGAAAAACTCATGTAAATTTAAGGGCTTCATCACAAATAGAATTATTCACAATTACACAGCGTTTAATTTTTGTCTCCGCTAATTAAAAGCATCACAAAACTCATGTAACATAAGAAACCACAAAACAGAAACACAACAAAAAGTAAGCCTACAACAATACCGGCATGTTACAACTTAAAACACAAACAATCATCAGAGGTTATTGTAGTTTATGGCAAGTTTGCCTGCTTCCGTATTCACCGGTACCAAATAAACGAAATTATCAAATATAGATTATTGCGAAACCTTTTAGTATTGTTGTTGACGATTTTCAAACCTTTTGTACACTATTTAAATGTGGCACATTGATATTTTGTCAATTTTTTAATTTCGTAATGAACTCAGTAGGCTAGCAGGAGCACTACGAACAAAACAACAGGTACCGTTTTACAGACAGCATATTTGAAAAAATAAAGGTAGGAAAAAAGAATTTTAAAATTTAAAGCCGAGAATTTTTCTGGACAAAATTAGCGAAGGCACAGAGAAAAACTCCGAAAAATTAGAGGAGCACTCACAAAGGCGTAACCAGAATCATCGATTGGGGGGGGGGCAAACTACAAATCACATGCAATGACGTCATCAGAAAATTTTCAAAACAGGAACTTTTTGGGGACAAAGATAATGTAGAATAAAAGATCTGAAGCCATGGCTTGTTGACACTTAACTAGGATTTTATCAAAGGCAGAGGGCTTAAACTAAGGCTGGGCGATTTTTCGGAAATAAGCTATTTTAATGCGATTGGATCACATTTCGCACGTGTTCAGAGCCATTTGAAAGAAATAGATTTTTAACACTTGAAAGTCAACTGAAAAACTAATTGTTTAATATTTCTTTTACCAACAATTTAAGTCCAAAGCACGGTTAGAATCTTGCATTTTGTGGTAAAATTTAAACTGTAAATGATTTGGCACAGGTAAGGGAAAGTGCGGTGCATAGCCTCCCGCAATATTTTAGCAGTAAATAACATACGTGGGCAAGTTAATGCAAAATGTTAGCTTCGCTAAGCACGAATCCGCTAACAAACTTCATAACTCCGTTCAAGACAATTCGTTATTTTCAGCTTTAATTAACGGAAGTTAATCAAGTCCGTTAATTCGTTAATGTTTTCAGTGTAATTTGCATTTCTTTTTATTCACTCGCTTCTAGAACACGTAATGACACTGTTGAGCTAATTGAAAGGAAAAATTTATAGTTATAGTGGTCTTTTTGTGTTTTGGAAGTTATATTTTACAGTCTAATAATCTAATTTTAAGATAAAAATAGGTTTAAATGCACTAACGAAGCTGCGATCGGAAATTCTTTGGAAATTGCGAACAGCGATAATTAATAGACCTATGAGGCTGCAGCTTATTATATGCCACCAGAAAGAGCTCCTATCTTCGCTTTTTTAACTTTAAATCTCGTGCTAATACGCAACACTAAGTATTACCAGTGCAAACTGGTTTGTACCGGTGCGATAAATGAATGATGCAAGAAATTAACGATGAATACCTTAACGTAAGTTACAAAACTAAACGGAAGTTAATTTAGTCCGATAACATAAAAAAACTTTTAACGAATTAATGAGTTAAGAAAAAAGTTAGCTTCGTTATTAACGGATTAACGAATTCGTGCCCACCTATGGTAAATAATAATCAACTCGCAGATTTTCCTTAAGAGATTTTTGTTTTGCCATGAAACTAACCAGTTATAGGAATACATGTACGGCTAGGGGGCCCAGGCTTCCTCAATTAAAATTCAATAATTTGTTCAATGAGCATTTCCCCTATACCTAATTTGTTTCAAAAGTATTTTTTCGCGTAAAAACTGACGACGTGGAGGTGAATCGTTATTGAAAAACAGTACAATAGATCGTTACGCTTACTAATCATGTTATTCCCGGGCCGGATTTACATTGCGTTGGGCGCCTGGCACTTTGGGCATTTTTGCAACATCTTCCTGCCAAACATAGGTGAAGACCAAAAAAAAGTCTTACCATCTGAGCGCGGGGCCCTGGCACTGTGCATATGGTAAATCCGACCCTGGTTATTGCATTACGTTCATTGAAAAGTTAGATAAGGGCCTGAGGTAGCAACTTTTAGGATAAAAAACCATTAATTTCATCCGGCTTATACATTTCAATTGGTTAGAAAAATTGAATGAAGGGGCCCGAGCCCCCTGGTCGTAAATATTATTTTTAAGGACTGTTGTGCGCGTGTATTGTTGTAGGCGAAGATGCAAAAAAAAAAAAACTGAAGAAACAACAGGCTTTTTTGCCACATTTTTATCATTGGTGCCATTTCGATTGGGAGGGGGGAGCCGGGCCCCCTGCCTACGCCTATGAGCACTCGCCTTTGATTCGACATCAGTGATCGAATTCAGAGTTGAAAGCCGGGAGACTACTGATTTCCTCGTTTAAGAACTATGTTTTCAGGAAAAAAGTGTTTGATTATGGTTTCACAAAAAAAGTACAGAGTTTTGCGAGAAAATGTACGCAACGATGGCAAAATACATTTGTTTTTATAAAAACCAGTTAATTTTGAGTCGAGGTAGGCTCTGCCGGTTGCTAACATACGTTATGCTAACACATGCTTTTTTTTTCATCCCGAGCACGGTGTTGTTCTTAAATTTGGAGCAAAAATTAGCCACGTGTCCTTATGAAAGTGCATTGGTGTTTTCTACCTAGTGGGTATAAGTGGCGACCAATGAATTGGGTATTTATCAGCAGTGCGTGGAGAGGGGATGTGGAAACACACACATATCTTCCGGTTTCTTCAGAACGATGCGGGATTATATGGTATGGTATTTTATACCAGCATGCAAAACGCTTATTTACAGAAAACAGTCGGGAAAGCAATAGCATGCCAAAACACAGTATTTACAAATACACTATCTGGAGAAGTTGAAATGCTCAATCCCCCCATCCCCACAAAAAAACAGATACAGTTCTTTCTTTCTGCACATGTAATTACCTAAAACAGGGTTGCCACTAAACTAAGTCGTTAAGTACACTACATAATAGACGTACCGGTAGCGGGCTGACAAATGAAAACGAAATCATAGCTCTGATGTGTACAATGTACACTACTGTCAGTTCTGGTCAAGAAAATTTACTTTGCAAATGATTGTGCCTAACCAGCCTGAAATAACTTGAATATTTTTTTTGACCATCTGAAAGCACAATTTTTAAAAATTAATGGAATAGTAAGTTGAAGCGTTAGATTATAGCATGTCGGTACTCAACTGTCGTTAAAAATTACCGATGTAAATTAAAAGCAATGTAAAAATAAGGCATAGACCGGGTTTGTCCAATCAATATACAATTATACATGCAAGTATGTAATCAAATCAATCAGACAACAAAAAAATCTAAAGGAATCATCACAAATCACAGCAGCGTCCTGAAAAATAAAAATTTAATCGCCTTTCATTACGCTCATCAAGTTTCACCGCTTTTGGTAATACCATACTATATTGAAGATTTTAATGCAAAGTGGCAACCCTTGAGATGAAACGAAGAGAAACACTTTTCGTTAATTTATACTGCGCCTGTGGAAGCATCAACTAAGACAACGGCGCTTCAGAAATCACTCAGAACTCTCCTTGTTCGCACATTTACTCTGCAGTGCCAGCGACGGAGTTGAACGGCTTGTACGTGAACGAAACATTAAATGGTTTAGAGCTGTCACGGGCAAAACATCACTACAACGACACCAAAATCTTAATTCGACTTTTTCTTTCATTTTTTGGTCTTCTTTCCGATTCTTCCCGCTTTATACGCTTCGCTAAACGGTAACTGATGTGGCTGCGACGAATTTTGAACTTTGTTGTCTGCTTGAATGGTCTCCACCCATTCAGTTGGGACTTTCGCCCGCCAGCTGTCCCCTGCCCCATTTTGGTCGCTAGCACCTGCAACACAAAATCGACCTTGAGACTTACGAATGCTTGCCTGTCACGGATTGAGCCTGTTGAGCTTGACTATTTTAATTAGATACCACATTTCGGGATATTTGTTTCGATTGCAAACTTTGTGATATTGACTCACATGATGAAGCAGACAGGCCATAGACAGAAAAGGCGTTTTCGTGTATACTAACGTGGTTTTGAGAATTAAAAACTGAGGGGATGCCGAACAAAAGTCTTACTAAAATAGAAGTTGAAACTTTCTCAAACAAACTGTTTGAGCAAAACTCCGACAAAACTTCAATTTCATATTAAACAGTGAAACTTACTGGTGCAATATTGGAAAAAATGAAAGGAAAGCTATCAAAAGCTTTATTAAAACAGAAAGATATGACAGACGAGGCCATCCATCCATCAAAAGTGTGAGAAGTAAACAAAACTTTCACAACTGGGTGCGTTCTTTCGAACACAAAAAGCATGACTCCCAGAAATATCTTGTTCAACGGTTTCTGAATTGGATTTATTGTAAGACAGAAGGACAGTTATTTTCACATACCAAGGTTAGATTCGCAAGACATTATTTCTGATTCAGACTCGGTACTCTGCAAATTCGATGCAGAATCACGTGCTTCTTCCTCTAACGTCACGTCCGTCTTAGAAGTCTGCAACAGAACATTTATTCGATAATTTTCGAGATTAATTTACAACACCAAGATCAAAAAACAGTTAAAAAATTAAATATAAAAAATGGTATATGATTAAGCTCGAAAATTAGAGGGTGGGAAAAGGAGAGCCCGTTGAAATAATACTTTTGACGAAATTAACTTTGAATAGTTGATTATGAATGTTGCAGGAGCTGAACTTATTTGAATCTTTTAGGTAGTCAAGAAAACAATGCCGGTTCTTGTGTTGAAGGTCCAGGATTGTGCGAAAGATAAAACAAGTTTGTTGGGCAATTCTGGATTTGCGCCGACTAAATGAAGAGCCAGCATAACTATCTTCTTACCGTTTCGAGAGCAAAAAATCTACTTATACGAGGACTAAAGGCAAAATCAATGGAGGTATTTAAAGTAAGGCGAATTGTATTGGACTAGATTAGCTTTGACTCCATCCTTTTTGACCCAGCCGTTCCAGAGATATTCTTCTTCAAACACAACGTCAGTGCCTTTAACGTTATAAATTTTAATAATCTTTAGTGGCAACAGGCAACCCTGACGTTAGTAGCCGCGAACGACGCCTTCCCAGTTCTAACCTAAAGCAACGCCGCTATTAGGCTACTGCATTGAGTCGTTTCGATGCGCACTAACCAATTTGATCTTGTCAGCACAACAGATTCGAGCTGGTAAAAAGAGTACAAGTTTGGTAGCTTAGCGATCTTAATAAAAATCGAACTGTCAGATACATTTCAGTCTAAATCATAGCCTAGCCTAGCAACAAGGTTCTTATTACTAGGCTACAAAGTACGAACTCATACATGATCATAAGACTGCTAGTAGGTTACTTGAGTAAGCCTATTGCATTTGTTTACAGTATTTTGTGACCACAGAATAAACTTTTTCTTTTAAGTCGCAAACAATGGCCAACTACTCTAATAACTCTACTAGCCTTACTTTCGCTTGTTCTTAGACGTTTGTGACCTAGGCTACCGTACCATCTACTGTTTTTTCCAGCTAGGATCTATTCTGCTGACAAGATCAAACTGACAAGCGCGCAGCGAAACGACTCAATGCAAGTAGCCTACAAGCGGCGTTGCTTGAGGTTGGAACTGGGTAGGTGTCGCTAACGACGCTAAGGCTGTCAACGTCAGGGTTGCCAAAAAATTATTAAAATTTAAAACATTAGAGTCCTCGACGTTGTGCTTGAAGTACAGTAGAATAACTCTATAACGGCAGGGTGAAGAAGGATGGGTTCAACGCCAATCTAGTCTTATGCGATTGGCCTTATACCCCCATTGATTTTGCCATTAGTCCACGTTTAAGCTATTTTGAACAATCGGTTGTGGAAGCTTAACAAACTTATTGAATAACACTGTCAATGATTCTACAAAAGCAACAAAATTATTTTTTGCTTATCACAGCGCCAAAATTAAACATTTTTTACCTTTGATTCGACTGGTTTTGGCTGTTGGCCTGGCTGTGGCTTGGATTTCCTCACAATAAACCGACCAATAGTGTCGCGGTCTACTTGTCGTAAGATTGCCATCGAAAAAACAATGGATTCGTACGCATCCATGTTGTTATCGAAAGTCGTGTACACGCTCTCGACTGCACGTACTGAAGCAGAATCGTGTCCAAATTGTCGATTCTAAAAATGCAAACAATTTTTAAAAACTTTTAGTGAAGTAATAGAGCCATATTTAAACAAGCAATTACTGATTGATGTACTACTTACTTCAGTTTGAAATGTCAAACGGATTTAGACAGTAACATGCAAGACTACATTAGTTTAAACTTAAGCACTAACCACGCATTTTTTCGTTAATCTAACCAGCTCTTGTCGTCCTCCAACCAGTATAGTCTCGTTTAACCCGATCAACAAACCGAAAGTGTAGCGAAAATGCTCGTTTAATTCGTCGGAAAAACTTGAAGCACCTTGAAACAAGATTGAAATAGAGAAATGACCGATTAGTGGTTGAGTGGATAAAGCGTCTGCTACTGAAACGGTAGTGCTGGATTCGATTCCCGGTCGTGTCCAACCATAGACTACAAAAATTGGTAGTCACAGCTTTTCTGTTTGACGTTCAGTAATAAAAAGGGACAGTGTCAAGACTCCACTGTGTGTAGTAAACAGGTTGGCAGGAGGCAGCTTGACTCGAGGGCCAAATGGTCCCTTCGCTGTCTCCTGGTCAAGGCAGTTTGGTGAATAAAATAAAATGTAATTACAATTACATACAGTACGTACTTAACAAATTTGCGTTGCTATAGGTACAACAATTATTACGGATGCCAGATAATTTTTGAGAGGTATAACAGTGATTACTGATTAGGCAGCCTTTATCAGCTGTACGTATTTTGATTAAAAATGGTGCAGAGTTTTTGAATAGTCCTATAACTAGCATCAACTTACTTGAATGAAAGATTATGTTTAAAACTTCTACAATTAAGTGGTCGAGCATTTTAACATTCGATTGCACTGCGTCGATATCCGATTTCACTTGGCTATCGCTTAATATCTCAGCCGCAAGATCGCGGTAACTCTCAGCAGATCGAGCAGCATATTCCTAAAAAAGAAGTTGAATAGATGTTGCTTGCAGCACCGTATATCAACCCATTTAACCAAACATCACCACTGGACTTATTTTGAAGTATTGCTGTAGCCTTTTTCTGACAAATCGGAGAGAATCAAACCCGGTCTCATAAGAATCGGCGAGAATCGAACCCGGTCTAATACGAATCGACGAGAATCGAACCCCGTCCTACAATCAGTAAGATTTAAAGTGCAATCACATAACCACTACACCATTGTGAGTATTAAAAACGTGACTTGTTTTTGCTTTTATATATCACAGCAATTCCAGATAAGACTGACTGCCCTAAGTAAATCGAAAATGATGATGATCGAATATCACGAAGACTCCCTCACAGCACGAATAATCAAATTGATCATGGTAGGCTTCGATCATCAAACTCGACCGAATCCTTCATAATAAGCACATTTAGGTATAGATGCTAGTTTCTCCTCTTTCAGACATTTGGTGCTGTCAAAAAAGGAGGGTTTTTTTGACCTCCGTGAGGTCTCTAAAAGTCCCAAATTTCTCCCAGACGTCGGGTAAAATCGGATAGCGGTTGCATACAGTCAAAACAAATACGAAAACATATTTTTGACTTCATTTCTAGGTGAAAAATGCAATAAAAAAATTCCTACATCCTCATAACACAACCACTGACCGTAATTTGGTTCCTAGTCGGAGTGTCTCCGTAGAAACACTTTTGTCGTAATAGGTTTTGAATAGGTTCGCGGACTCTTCCCAGATCTGGAGGATTTCCTTGACCAATGTTCAATATGTCAAATAGGGAAAGTTCAGCGCTAAGAGCGTTAAAAATTTGATATAAAATACCTGAAAAATTAGATTAAAGTTAATACCTACAACAATTCACAACTAGCGTTTTTCCATGTTCACTTTTAACTCGGATCTTAGTTCTCATGACTACCTATTGCCAAGACATAGGAAAAAAGAGTCCAATTACGACGGAACCGTTCCAATCACAGAGTTGATATGTTAACAAAAGAACATCAATACAGGTATAAACTCTGGGACTGGCACGTTTCTATTTAAATCTGGCACTTCTACTGGCACGAGTTACAACTTGGACAAGTTATTTAAACATTTCACTACATAAGGCAAAAGGTTCAAGAGTCCAGCTGACGAACAAAGTTTTTGATTCAGAAGTATGGCAAATTTTAATGCATCTCGTCAAGATGATAATATGATCAATTGATCATTACTGATCAGTCAACAATATGCGATAACAGAATAAGTAGTAATTTTATCAAACACACCAAATCAATTTTGCACGGTTTTACACTTCCAGTAGTTCCCCACTTACCAGGATCACTGCTTCTGGATGACGAAAAATCATAGCCTAAGGAAGAGAAAAACTCAGTAAACGGAGTGTCACCAAACATATTATTCGGCATATCTCGCAGCATTTGCTGCATGATCTCAGCAGAAGCGGGTACGGCACCCTGTGTGGGACGAGGTCTTCCTTGCTCTGGAGGAGGTCGCTGAGTAGCTGATACTAAAACACCAATTTTAACTGTTTAAACCTTTTTTCTGTTTAATTTAGCAGGAATTTTCCGATCAAGACTGCACTGTAAGTATGCATTTCCTTTGAAAACTTTTGTCATCGTTTTTATAGCTATATCCATTTCTTGAACAATTTATTCTTAATCAAAAAATGTAAGCAAAAATGAGAACTCACTATTGACACCGAAATTTCCTCCAGACAAAAGCGCGTCCGCATATGATTGGGTAGAGGCATCTGGAAACAATTTGGGTTTAGCTGTAAAGCTAGTGATACTCGTACTAAAATCAAATTTGATTTATGCGCTAGTACAAAAACAATACACTGTTCTACAGGGTTTAAAAGAAAACGGCAAATTAAGTTCTAGGACTTTTTCAGATAAATTTTCAGGACTTTTCCACAATTAAGTCTATTTTTACAGGACTTAAAACTTAATTTTCACTATTGCTACTCTTTCATGTACAAACTTTTTTGTACTTAGTATTATAGAAAAACTTTGACTGAAAGCATTTGCATTACTAGTTATTGACTACTAGCAGCAAAAGAGTATGGCATTGCAATAAATTATTGTCCCGAAGAAGCATGGAAAAACCTTTCAGATATTTTCCAGAACTCCCAAAATTCAAAGACTTTCCAAGATATCAAAAAAAAACCCATGACTTTCCAAGAATGCGGCAACCCTGGATTTGGTCATTCGCGTTCTATTCAGTTGAACTCAACCACGGTTTTCAATAGCTGGGTTTCGAACAGAGATTGGAAGTTGCTAGCAGCAAGGTACGTCGAACCACGGCGGGACGGCGACTTTTTGACGCGACCGGATTGTTGCGAAAGCTTTTACGCAGCCAATTTACTTAACAGGGTCTCCCTTCAAACACTCTTAACTCTACTGAGACATTTTCATGCAAAACCCCATCCCTGAGTCTAACTCTACACCTAACGCGCCGCACTGAAACCTCTCGCGTACAAACGTTCTAATCCGACCACACACCGCCGCTAGACCATGTGATTAAAAATTTAAGAAAGCATTGTACCATTTAAAAACTAATTAAACGTAAAAAAAGAGATGAGCAAAGATAAGCAGTTGCAGCACAGTCATTGTGTCGCTATAACACTGTCAGATAGCTTCTTCAGCAAACCCAAAGAGTACTAAAGTTTGTTACTTTGAGTGAAGTCTGTTTGGGTATCGGACGTGGTGGTAGTCGAAGTTTCAGAGGAAGACTGTGGTGACGTTTGACTTGTGGTTTCGGTAGTTACTTCATTAGCTGCTTCAGCAGCTGTCTGAGTGGCAGTCTCGGTAGCTACTGAAGTCGAATTCATATCTTAAATAAAAAAATAGAACGAAAATCAGCAAACTTTGCTGTATCCATTTTGATCGGTAGGGAAACTGACCCCAACCCACTGCAAGAGCGAGCGTAGATACTGACTGACTAAATAACTGAACAAAAAAATAATATAAACGGCGCAATAAAGTGACGTAGAAAATCAAATCTTTAATATACTCGCTGCGTGACGCCAAAGCGCGTAACGTCTAGGCGGGACCTATCTCCACGTCATTAAGCCCGCGAGCAACATAGCTGCTTTCTAAGAAATGTCGCAGCGGTTGCGAGCCGTTGGCAACACAGTGTTCGATTTGACCGGCTGCGATTTGAATCTCACACCTCCTGCTCCAGAAATGAATTTGACTAACTTAAGTAAGGACTGAAGGCGAATTCAATGGGGGTATCTAACGGTAGTGCAATCGTATTAGATTAGAATTGACTTCTTGATCCAGGCGTTTCGGAGATATTCCACTTCAAACACAACGTTGGAACTTGTCTAATTATGATTATTGATGGAAACCCTGACGTTTTAATGCAGTAGCCTAGCCAACAGAGACCTTTATCAACTTATATGTTTGTTAAAAGGCATCAATAGCTTAGCATAATTGCGGCGTTGTCTTAGAATAGAGCTAAGATGGCGTCACCGAAGTCATTAACGTCAGGGTTGCCAGTAAAAATTATCATTAGAGAGGCCCCTAAGTGGCGTTTGCAGTAGAATATCTCTAAAGCAGCTCAGTCAAGAAAGATGAAGTCAACGCTAATACAATGTTATACGATTGCCCTAACTTTAAATATCCCATTGATTTTCCCTTGAGTCCTCGTTCAACAATATGCTTGCACGTTACATTAAAATAACATTGGTTTGAGTATATCAACAAATTCTTCCAACCTGCCGCTAATTGGTTTTGTACGACGTTCGATACAGATTGGGATATGATGGAGGATATTTCTTCTACCATTTGATTCTAAAAAACAATTTTCTATTTGGCTATTTGCAAAACACACACAAATTTAAGCCATAAGAGCTACAAGAATTAAATCGCGATTCACTTTACACAAAAAACTTTTGAAAAGAGACATATTGTATTCGCGGTATCGACTTGTTGTTCCAAAATAGGCTAATAATCGTATCCAACTTACCGGTCCACCCGGGGGACCTTCCACCACTATTCTTCCCGGCTGAACTGGTTGTTGGCCACCACTCGATAGTCGTTGTTGGAGAGAACCAGCCACCGACTGAAACACGTTGGAAAGAAAATCTTGGGGCACACCTAAAATGACACAAAAAACTCTTTAATTCAGTTGCATAAAGGGTCAGTGAGAATGGGTTTAAAAGTTTAAAAATATTTTTCTAATGTTTGTTTGCGAATTTGCGAAAAGGTCGCAAGGCAACATTGCGAAATAGTGCAGCATACAACTGTACATTGCAATATGGAAGTACAACAATTTTGCTTATACGAATACGTTTAAATCATTTTTTGTTGTGTTAAGGCAATGTCTATTATTTTCACGTTGTGCTAGTTAAAAATACTGAAAATCGAAATTGCTGTTTAAGCCAAGCCAAAATCAAAAAATACTGCATGGAAATAGCATGTTAATGCAGTTATTACGTAATAACTACAATATACCTGCTTTTAGAAAACTCCAAAACATACAAAACGCTTTTGGTTTCAATTCTATTTACTTTCAAAGCATAGTCATACCTGGTATAACTGGAAGCACTGGAGCTTCAGCTTCCATGGGTTGGTCATTGCCAGCTGTGCCAGAATCCTACAACAAAATCAAGGTGGAACATCTTCGAAATTATTGAGTCTTTTGAACTTGGAGAATTTAACCATGAAAATTGGAACTTTAATAAAAATCCTGCTTTACAGCAATGTCACGGTTTTCACCGAGATATTACATTTTTTTACGATAGAACCATTAAATTTTGGTAGGAGGCTAGCCGTTCTTAAATTTTCACGATTTTCAAACCTCATTTGTTCTTAACTTTATTGGAAAGCAAAGTGACACAAAGTTATTCGTACTTGTTAAAAGCTGTCTATAGTTAAGGTTCAAGATCACTTCAAAAGTCGGCATGCATGACCTGCGTTACTGTACCTTTGCGTGTTTAACGCTATTTGCTGTTTTTTCAAATTAACAGCCGCGCAACACGGCATAACTAAGATGCACGCTTTAAATAATCAAAGTTTAAATCGAGTCATGTTTTACAAAGAACAGAAACATTGAGTTCCTTGTTCGTTTGCGCGAACCGTATTTTTGGATTGGATTAATGCCAAATTCCGCATTTTGTTGACTCTAGTTTTTAATATTTTCCACCTTTGAATAGTATTTGCATTACGAAAGGAGCTCATTTTGTTAGCAGGATGTAAAATGTTTGTTTATTCTAGTTTTAGTCGATCGATGGTGTGGCAAATTTCACCTGAGACCTACGAGACAATATTTCGTTATAGAAATCCGATACACTTTTTTTTTTATTTATTATTAATTTATTTATTTCTTTTTAATTTATTAAGAAAAATTAATTTATCAATGCAAAAATCCAAGCATGGATCAAAATTTTTTTGATAGATTTTTGCATAGTTTCGTCAGATTTGTTTTCTGGCATGCTGGACGTTCGAGTGAACCGAGGTGCTGAACTGTCAACTGATCACCATCTGGTAGTATGTCCTTGCGACTTTCGAAACCTTGGTCAAACAGAAAAATCAGCAGGTCTTCTGTGACTTACATGATTAAACGGGAGGCTTTGGAAAACAGAAAAGTAAGAAAACAAGTTGCATCTAGTGTATCATCTATGTTTAGACTTCCTGATGCATCCGAGGACATCGAAAAGAATGGCTGCTGTTCACATCAGCGATCATTTCATCAGCGACTAAATGCAGTGGGCGAAAATGGCTTAGAGTGGCGGGCGACAGTGAGAAAAGAACACCTTGGTGGAATCAACAAGTTAAAGAAGCTATTCGAGCAAAGAAAGATGCGTTTAAGGCCTTGCTACAGGAAAATCGTCATCTGATTTGCAATCCCGGTAAACTGAGAAGTGAAAAGCGGTAATTTTGGCAGTAAAGATATCCAAGGAAAAGTCATAGGAAGAGTTTGGTCGTCGGTTGGATTCAAACAATTTTTCCACAAACAAGTACTTTGGCAGACCATCCGCCGTTTACGTGGCAAAAGATCGAGTGTCACTTACTCCACCAAGGATTCTGCAGGTAACATTCTCATGAATGAAAATGAAATCCTTTCACGATGGAGGGAATACTTTGAAGATCTTTTGAATCCTGTACAGGTATCGACTCGTGACACACAAGAAGTGATGCATTTAAGGAAGAGGACGTTTTCACTGCAACAGAAGTGGCAATGACAATTAAAGGGATAAAAACTGGAAAAACTGCTGCTGAAGATGAAATCGGACCAGTGATGGTGAAAGCGCTGACAGCGGAAGGAATTCTCTGGTTTACGCGAGTGTGTCAAGGTGCGTGGAAGTTTAGCAAAACTCCAAGAGATTGGCAAACAGGTGTGATTATTCCAATATTCAAGAAAGGAAATCGCAAGCAATGTACGAACTACAGGAAATATCACTCCTTAGTTTGCCAGGGAAAGTATATGCCAAAAGTTTTGAAAGGAAATGCCGAAAAATAGTGGAATCAAACTGGAGAATGGCCACTGCGGTTTTCGTCCGGATCGCAGCACCACGGATGAGATCTTCACTCTGAAGCAAATCTTCGAGAAATCTTGGTAGTACGGCAAAGATCTCTTTGCATGCTTTGTCGATCTTGAAAAAGCATATGACCGTGTTCTTCGGGATAAAGTTTGGAAGGTTTTGCAGGAGTATGGCGTTGATGGTCAGTTGTTACGTGACATTATGCCATTCTACTGCCGACTGGAGATATGTGTTCGGGTAAATGGCAAGCAATCAAAGCCGTTCAATGTGGGCGTTGGACTCCGGCAAGGGTGCGTTTTGCCACCTCTCTTTTTCATTGTTTACACATGAATGGATCGAAAAATGCAGCCAAGCTGGGGAATGCGCCACGATCGGAAATTGCAAAATTAGTCGCTGAGTTCGAAATCAATTTTTTTCGGGCAAGTGATATCAAATGTTTACTTGCCCGACAAATATTCAACTTGCCTGAAAAAAAATAGGTGCAATAAGTTTTGAGGTTAACTTTGGAAAAAAATTTGTAAAATGTACTTCTACGCAAAAGAACTGAATTAGCAAAATAAGCGTAACCACGTATCCTATTTCGAGAATCAAGTTTTTGTGCGCGATGTTATGTCAGATGTTAATGTGACGTAGAGTAACAAGTAACTTTTTCCAACATGCATTAAGCAAAAATTGAATTTTTAATTGTAATTATTTCAATTACAAGGTTTGTTACAAGCTTGGTGCAACAAAACGTTGCAGTTCGCTGCAAGCGCATTTTTAATAGCAAATATTTTGGAAACTACACAAGGTAGAAAGCCAAAGTTGTTACGTGACATTATGCCATTCTACTGCCGACTGGAGATATGTGTTCGGGTAAATGGCAAGCAATCAAAGCCGTTCTATGTGGGCGTTGGACTCCGGCAAGGGTGCGTTTTGCCACCTCTCTTTTTCATTGTTTACACATGAATGGATCGAAAAATGCAGCCAAGCTGGGGAATGCGCCACGATCGGAAATTGCAAAATTAGTCGCTGAGTTCGAAATCAATTTTTTTCGGGCAAGTGATATCAAATGTTTACTTGCCCGACAAATATTCAACTTGCCTGAAAAAAAATAGGTGCAATAAGTTTTGAGGTTAACTTTGGAAAAAAATTTGTAAAATGTACTTCTACGCAAAAGAACTGAATTTGCAAAATAAGCGTAACCACGCATCCTATTTCGAGAATCAAGTTTTTGTGCGCGATGTTATGTCAGATGTTAATGTGACGTAGAGTAACAAGTAACTTTTTCCAACATGCATTAAGCAAAAATTGAATTTTTAATTGTAATTATTTCAATTACAAGGTTTGTTACAAGCTTGGTGCAACAAAACGTTGCAGTTCGTTGCAAGCGCATTTTTAATAGCAAATATTTTGGAAACTACACAAGGAAGAAAACCAAAATTTTTGAAAAAGTTATAGCAGCTAAAAGATCTTCAAAACAATCAAAAAAAATTGCAAAAATCTTGATGTTGTCTTCATGCAGCGCAGGGTAGTACTTGTGACATCTGAAACAGCAGTTCACGCGACAAGCGAGGAAAAATTTTTCTTAGCAAAAAAAAGTAGCATTTTGCTCAACCCGTCTGAGTATTAAAAAATCTGCGTGCGATCAAGAAGTGTTAGTTGCGATTAATAATATGCTTACGATTAAACAAAGTGTTAATTGCGATGATCACAAAGCGCCTGACTGAAATAAAGCAAGCAACAGCTTTTCTACTGTACTTACGATTACATATTTTACTCTATTGCAATAAAAGCGGACCCAAATTGCGTCTCTAAATAATCTAGTTTGATGTTGTTTAATACGTTGTATTTTGTTGGCGTGCCCATCGGGCAAGTTAAGCCGAAAAATAACTTGCCCGAGGCGATTTCAGCTTGCCTCGTGCAAGCGTTATTTCGAACCCTGCAGTCGTTTGTTATTCGCTAGATGATTTGGTTCTACTTTCTTCCACAAAATCTGGCCTCAGGGTGCATTGAATAGCCTTGCAGGTGCATGCGACACCGCCGGAATGAAAATAAGCACGGCCAAAACTGAGGTACTTCACCTTTCAAGAAATGGAACGACACTGAAGCAGGTAGAGAAGTTCAAGTATCTTGGGGTGGCATTCACGAGTTACGGAAGGCAAGACGAAGAACTGGATACCAGAATTGGAAAGAGCTAGTACAGTAACACGAGCTTTGCACAATTCGGTTGCCATGAAACGAGAATTGTCAAAACAGGCAAAGCTCTCAATTTTATAAACGGTTTTCATCCCCATCCTCACCTATGGTTATGAATCTTGGGTAATGAACGAAAGAGTGCGATCGCAAGTGCAAGCGTCCGAAATGTTTTTTTTTTTACGAAGAATCGAAGGAGTCACCGGTACGGGTACACTATTTGATAATATGCCTCGCATTGAGATTTGAAAATCTCTAAACATTGAGCCGTTACTTCTCCGAATTGAAAGATCTCAGCTTAGATGGTTTGGCCATGTAAGCAGAATGCCTCTGGAAAAACTTCCCAAACAAGCTTAATTTGCCAATGCAAATCGGAACAGACCAGTAGGACGACATAGAACTAGATGGACCAATTACATTGAGGATCTTGGATGTAATCGCTTGCGATTTTACCCAAGCGAAATGATAAAGGTGATGAAAGACCGTGAAGCATGGCGGCTTAATCTAAAGCTGCTGCTCTCGCAACCCTCACGGAAAAGCGGGCAAGGAAGAGAAAAATGCAAGCATGGGCAAAAATCAGCAATAATATTTTTTGACATTATAGACTGATTTTTCTTACCGTTTGAGGTTGAGTCGCACTGGTATTATCTGTTGCCGTTACGTTTGAATCGCCAGCAGCGTTTTGAGACTGGTTTCTATCCACTAAAATATCGATTCGAGGTTGAATACTTGCATTCACCTAATCACAAATCAACAAAAATATAGATAGATTGATGATTTTGAAAACTACATTTGAAATGCAAGATTTTTCAAATAATCTAATGGTGTTGTGGTATAGAATTTAAACAGACTTGGATAGAAAATCGTTACATTAGCAGAAGCTTTTAGAGGGCACTCGACGACAAGGATGATCCAACAAAGCAGCAAAAGTTGACTGTAATTTTCGTAACTTCTGACATACAGTAGTTAAGCAACAAGCACAGCAGCCATAAAACCAAAATTTTAAAGATTTTTTAGCTAGTTGATACTGTATTTCTTGCTAAGTTTCAGTATATTTTTCGCCGCCTAAAAATACAACACTTTTAAAACATCGTAGCATAATTGATTGGAACGTTTAAGTAATCTCAATATAAAGCAAAGAGCCAAAACGTGAGCAAACTTTTTTTTTCTGTACGTTTCAAGACATTGCAAGTCTCATCGTCTATAAATGTCTTGAATGAGATTTGAAATGCCTTGAAGTGTCAAAAAAAAAATGTTCGCTCACGTTTTGGCTCTTTGCTTTATAAGACTTTTAAAACAGTTTTTAAATTATATCTCAAAGAAAAATATACAAAATGAAGGGAGGCTGTAAAGTTCTTCAAAACAAAAAGCCATCGGCGACTAAATAGGCCACTCATACCGGTATTTTTAAGAACTTGAAGCACAATAGTTGAATGTAATTTGAGCGACGTATCAATGCATTAATCTTAATTTTGGGAATCCGAGAGCTGTTTCGGCTGCATTAGAAGAAACTAACAAAAAAGAAAACTATAGTAAAAGAATTGTTTTGTTCTCACTGATAATGGAAAGGCAAACCTACCACAATTGAAATATTCGGTTGCTGATTAGAATGGGTGGTCCTAGTATTAGCAGTTGGCTGATTGACAGGTGCAGCCTGCGTTGGCCTGGGAGCAGCTTGAGCGTTTCCGGTGGCTTGATTGGTTGGCACGTTGCCAGGATTTGGGAATCTCCTACAGCAAAAATCGATAATTTAAGTGGAGGCAATAACTAACTTTCTTTAATTCCCATAGCGAATTTTCGAACATTTTACTGCAGTTCTGAAGATGCTACTATGCGCAATGCCTGAAATAAAATAAAATTTAATAAAATAAAATGCCCGAAATAAAATCTAATAAAAGATTTTTTGCTGTATTGAAACTCTGACCCTAACCTTACATAATTCAACAAAAGGAGTGAGAATAAATTCTCTTATTTCTCTTTCTTATCTTTCTTATCTTAAAATTTTCACGTGTGATTGTAGAGTTGTTATAAAGTACGTCACCGAAGCTATGTAAGAACATTAAATATCAAAAATTTAAAAGAATTTGTTCGCCGTTAGGCGCATCAATAATGTCCTGCATCAAGAAAATTAACAGAAAACAACATTAACTTACAGGCGCATATGCACTCCTTGATTGACTGTCACCTAAAAATAAATGACGTATAATATTTCAAGTTTGAAATTTCATGGCCCACTCAAATAATTAATTTGGTTAATAAATCTAATCAACTGAAATATTGCAAGTCTAAGCTACTGCTACGCGGTGTCGAATAGTTGTTGGGTCTGAAGATGATTAATGTAAAGTTTCCAATACCGAACACGACAAAATAGTTTTTGTTTTTTCATAGGCAAAACAACTCTCCATTTCTCTTGTGTTGAATTTCGACCAATTTTTGTGATCACCTCGAGCTTCTCATCTTGTAATGCAAAGCGACAAAATGGCGGAGAAATGTCCATACAAGGTATTATAAGGGGCTAAGCAAAATTTTCTTTTATCTATTTTGTGGCAGACCAAAAAAAAAAATCGTTAGTCATTTTACTTAACGCATCGTATAAAACTGGTTCACAAAACTTGGCTTTCTCTATGTAGGGGGCCTTGGAGTCCGTATTAGTTCTGAATACTATTCAACACAATAAAAACAAAATTTTGAGCCTGCAGCCAGCTACTTGATATAAATTACAGATGACTTCCCGTTGCCAAAACATTGAAGAGCTGTTTTATTGTTACACTAGCTTAGAACTCATCAAATAGAAAATTGAAATCTATACCGCAGACAAGGTCTTTTTGCTTTGAAGCAGAAAAGCAGTACATGGTTTTCGGTAAGCGCAAAAGGAAGTGGATGGAAACAGTATTCTCAAAAATACCAAAATTTGAAGTCAAAGCACATTCCCAATTTAGCAAACATTACAGCAACAAAAAATTCCATTCACTGTACTTTAAAAATATTTTTATTCCGGCATAGAACAAGATCATCAAAGCAAAATTCCAATAGCAAAACCTTACACCAAACAATCATAAAAAACTGGCCTGCTTTTGTAAAGCAGAGGAAAAACACGTCTTACTATGTCTTGAAACATTCAAACCACACAATATCTACCCAACTGTTTTAAAGCATACCACATTACGTTTCAGTACAAGAAGAATAGCAAACTTTACCGTTCTGGGATTGGGCATACCAGGGCGGACCTGGGCTTGAAATCCGATCGGATAAGGCTGGTTGATCACCGGACGTGGGGCCTGAGGGCCCGGAAAATGGTGGTGGTGATGGTGAAAATAATGAGGAGCAACAGGTCTGGGGCCTGCAAAATTACAGACTAATTTAAAGTTCCTTTTAAACGGCTGCGATGCAGCGGTCAGTTCATTCGTCGGGAAGTCTTACTAATCGTAAAGCCGGGTTCGATTTCAGCCGAAGGCAACTAGGTTTTTTTTTTAGGTCACTGACCTACGTTTTTTTTTAAATGATCAAAAAAACATATCGGAATTTCGTTCAAAATAACGAATAAAAAAATGTTTCTTGTAAGTTCTAAACTGTACTTGCTACGGCAAAATAACCAAAAAACTAATAAAATAAACGTGAAAATATTTCCAAATTCGAAATTTGACCGAAAATTTTAACTACAACGCTTTAAAAGTGCAGTAGAATAGTGCGATTGAAGAGTTAGCGTACGTAATTTCTATTCAAAACTCAGCTATGCAAACCGTAAATAAGTCGACAACAAAAAAAAAACAATAAATTTAAGAAAATATGCTAAAAAAGCAACAGTGATCATAGCAGACCTGCCCACTGCCCGTGATATAATAACTTTATCACAATCTTCAAACAACTTGTTTAATAATCACTTTTTAGAATAACTGTACTTCAGTAAAAGTACAACAAAAATCATTTAGTACTCTAAATTATTTTTGCCTGAATTAAAAATCTCCAATTTTGTACCACCAAACAACTTTTCAATTAGTTAATAGCAAAAATCTTGGTCGACAAAAATAACTATTTTGTTGGTCGAGCGAATTTCCAGTTAAAATCTGCACTGCGTTACGCTGGCGAGCAACTTGCAAAAGATTGGCGATTCTAAACCCCTAATAATCATTTTCTCAAGACAAAAGGTAACCAAACAAAATACAAAAATAGGTATGAAAATTGTTTAAGTACCGTGGGGCATTCGGAACGACAAAGATCGCGGAGGAGTTTGAGCGAGAGAGACTCCGAAATTTGACAGCACTCGTTGGATTTCAGCAAGCAAGGTCTGAGATTGCAAAGTCAAAGAAATCAGGCGGGCTGTAGAACGATATTCTTCACTCTAAAAAATAAAAAGTTTACAATTCAAAACAACATTGGAGCTGTATTAACTCGCAATCTTAACCAAATGTTACTTTCATGTTGAAAAGAAAAAGAGTGTAAAATTTGGTCATATAATACATAATATGAGAATCCTGATAAAACGACGGAAAATCATTCTTGCCGTTTATTTCAAGGTAAATCAATTCTCAAAATTGTTTGTTGTGCATTTAGTTGGTTCGCCTCTTCAACCACAATGTTGTTGGACAGACTTTGCATCTACAGGCTATTAATTGAAAAATATTTGTTTTTTCAACTTTTTTAAAAAAATTACCTGAACTAACTAACTAACTATTTTGCTGCAAATTATTTTCTATTCATAGATAGAAAAATATCTACTCACTCGCACTCACGTTATTAAGGAATGCGACTTAATTGAATTAAATTCAAGAAAACCACAGTATTCAAGAAAACCTATCGGGCTTAATCAGTCTACTGACAGTCCAAAGCCCTGGCTGACAGTCCAAAGACGAGCAAAGAGAACCCAAAAACGTCACTCTGCGTTGATTTTGGTGTAGTTAAACAGACGCAAAGGGCCTGGTTCATACGCATGAATAAATAAATTAAATTTTCCGGTGAGGCAAGGTTATTTATTCAAAACGCTTAACAAATAATTCATATCTTCCTAAAATTCGAAAATACACTCTTTTTGCTAGAACATTTTTTATTAGAACATGAGGCCTATATCTTCTTTAAATTGAAGAATATCTGCCTCGGCTGAAAAAATTACGATACATGCCCAATTTTAAGAACAAAAAATTAACTTTTGTTACATAGCACCGTTTTATAACAAACTAAACTAAGCTTTAACGTTACCAAAAAGTGCTCTTGACTGCTCAGTTCAATAATCATGATTAATAGCAAAAAAAAAATTTGTTTAAAGCAAGAAGGAATCTGTGTCCCTATATTCTCAAATGAAATTTATGAACAAATGAGGCTGAAAAGTCACGAAAATGTAAAACGAACCAGCCTCAATCAACATTTACTCCAGTCACGTCAACTGACAGCAGCAAACTGACCGTGAAGGTTAGTTGGTGGTCAGTTTGCGACGGTCAGTTGTCGTGGACCACAACTACTAAATCTTAAAAAAAAAACGAGTGCGTACCAGGGTGCTCGTGAAAGCAGTGTCCGCGTTCAAGAACTCCACCAAGCGATTCAAATGTGGCTCCATTCGGCGTTCCAACTCCAACATCTTCGTATAATAACTTCCAAGCTCAGCCATGGTTGGACGGCTGAAAACAACATGAAAATCTAAAACGAAATCGCTAGCGTGCTTTCTGGCCTACAGGTTACCAGCGCGTAAGCCAAGGAAAAAATCCACCAGAACGGCGACTACTTCATATTTACAGTCTAATACTTTTCTCGCGATATTGCTGATAACCAGAGCCAGTTTTCAGTACCACACAACTTTTTTCAGAACTCAAATCGATTAACAAGATTTATCAAACAGGGTAAAAGCAATCTTCAAGCTAAGATTGTTTCCTTGAAAAACTAAGTAATTTCCTCAACACTTTTGCACTGATAAAGTTGCTCGTAATGCTATCTCAAATGAAATGCAAGTGAAGATGGTACAAAATCAAGGTCAAAGACGGTCGCCATTTTGTTTTAAACTGATTCAAAATGGCCGCTACTTTCTTCATCGAGGAAGGCAAGATCTCTTGGTGATTCACGGAGTTAAACCAAGTGCTCACAAACTTTGTCAATTATTCAAGTTCAAAGCGCGAAACAGCATTGGCAGTAAAATAAGAGGCACGTATCAGCAAATGTTTAAATTTCTATTAAGATCGAACAACAAAAATAAAGGCAAAAAGTGACGCAGCAGTTTTCATCCGCACACTCCTCATTTTTTGCTTAGTCACTGCTTTTCACAGGACCGCAATATCTCAAGTTCAGAAAACTTAATTTGGTAGTTTGTTTGCAGGTTAGTAAACGAGCTTGTTGAGGCATTTCAAGATTAACTATGTTAGCGTAGGCGTGTTGTGCAGCGTTGACGATGTCGGCGCATTGATAGCTTTATTGGCATGTTAAAAGGGACCCCGCAATCTATTTGCTGATTTTGTGTACTCAACCAGCTCGGGAATTTTTCTCTATTATTCGAGTGGTGTTAGGAAAACCTTTTTAAGCTAGGGGGACTTCCATACTCGAAAAACGATTTCCAATAAATCAAGCAATATCCTATAAAATCAATTTCCGACATGTTCCAAGGGAAAATAATCTTGCAGGCTGCAGAAAATATCTTTCTGCAAGAGTTTTCGCATTCTTTAAGCGGTACATGTAGTTCAAGTCCAAACCACGTCGGCTCTAAACGTAATAGTAGGCTATTTTTGTACTGCACGAATTCCAAACCCACGCAAAACCGAACAAGATCATCATAGCTTTGTTAACCACAGAATTCGAAAAATTTAGCTGATAGAAGCGCCTACGCAATACACATGCTTGAGCAGCAGCTAAAGTGGGCGTGTTGGTATGGATAAATCTTGTTTTTTGTGTTTGCCACCTTGCAGCTATAGATTAGAAGTCGAAGGACCAAAAATGAAAAACATTTTCTTGAAAAGGAAGATATGTTCTGGTTAATAAACGAATATGACGAAAGGTAAAAAACTGCTCCCGCGAATAATGCGTCTAAAAATACTATCCTCTCAAAACAAGATAATCCATTGCTCCACGCGACCGAAACACTGCAATTGCTCCACGCAACCGAAAATAGTTTGTGTACTGCATGTACGTACACTACACTGTACAGTTTATATAGAATTGACAAAATCAAAATTTTCTGAAAAAATTATTTGATAGTTTAAAATTTTAAATCCTTTTTAAAATAATTTATCAAAATCTTCCAGATAATCTGGATTCAGATTCCCCCGCCCTAAATTAAGAAACATTTCAAGATAGACTTTGACCAGATTAACATCTCGTATCTTTAAATACCGGTAAAATTTCGGTTATTTTTTCCGTGAACTAATGCATTTCCCCTGGCATAATCATCATCCTTTTTTCTTTAAAAATTGTACGTTTAATAGCAGATGTAGAGTCGAGGACACAAAGCTCGAGGCCAAGGCCAAGGACACAAAAAAAATCCGAGGCCAAGGACCGACTTCCCGAAGACAGACCTTCTTGAAGCCAAGAACACAATTTTGCAGGTAGCTTCAAAAAAAGTCTTCACCCAAAAAATTCGCAAATTTTCGGGCGTTCTCCAAAAACAAAAGGTTTTCATAAATTTCCGCGAGGTCTCTGGCGTACTCCAAGACTTAGAAAAAAAAATGGTCATGGCCTTGTCCCATTTCCAACAAATCAAAAATTAGTGCTGTCCTCGAGCCGAGGACAGGGCATATTCGAGGACTTGACCTTCGAGGCCAAGGACATCAAATTGTATCCTCGAGGACTCCAAATCAAAATTATCCCAAAAAATCTAAGACTTTTCTACTCACCCACGGCGGCTGGTGTTCGGGCCTGACTGACTCTGCGGCGAAGCAGATTGGCTAGTCGGAGGAGCTGCATCTAAACACGTGTTCAAATCTGATTGGATGGAACATGTGAAACCGCAGCCAAACAAGCAAAAACAAAAGTCACATGGAATACATGGAATTGTCTTGTACGCAATATACAGTTGTGCAACTAAACTACTGCCTACAAAAAGGGCGATGAAATCTAATTCAGGAAACAAGTCACGCTACGTGCTGGCTAGCTCATTTAAAGACTGGCCAATACAGTCTACTTTTTTACCGACGAAATGAATTTATGAGTTTTATAATCACAATTAATTTGAAAATCTTTCGCTGTTAAATTTTTAACAAAGTTTTTCACACACCTTACAAAGAAATTATAAGAAACAGAACACTGGCAACTGGCAAGTAGTAAATTACACTAGACCAAACTTAACTAGCGACAATAAAACTGCAAATACACTAAGCAAATGCACTAACAACATGTACTTGTATTAGCAGGGGTGGGATTTTGGTTCATATTAACATCATTTGCATAAACCTCTCCGTCCCCCACTCCTCCAGGTCTTGGACTACTTTCTGATGTTTCTCTACTGCCTCCATCCTAAATAAGCACACAAAATCAATTCATGCTTACAACCACAAAAACAGTATCGTTCTACCAAACCATTATATATTTTTGTCTGATCGAAAACGTGGAAACCCAAGCTGCATATGATTGCTTCCAAATGTTATTGGCTGCCGTGTTCTACGCATTAGAACGTCACGTCAATCAACCTTCGAACACTTTGTAAAACTACCTTGTACCAAGATTATGGTCAGCAGTCCATGATAGGTTTTAACTACAAGCTCTGACTTGCTAATAATGAAAAAACACACAAAAAGTCCGGAATATCACTTTTCTTTGCTTTAATTTCTTTTAATTTTGGCAGTTATGATATTATTTTTAACGAATAACCATTTCATCGAACTTTTTGAAGTTAAAGAGAATAAAACGAAAATGAAAAATATTCCTCCGCGCATTTTTCTTTTACTTTTTAAAGGTTAATATTAGGGTTAGGGTTAGTTTTGGAGTAACCATTTGAGTTTTGAGTTGGGTTAGATTTGGGATCAGAATCAAACAAAAACTAGATAAAAATTTCCGTTGAAATAGTCTCTTTCTAATTTTGATTGCATCATAGATGCGGTATAATTCTGTTTCAACAAAAGCGCTAGAAATGTTCAAATCATCGTCGAACTAACCTCCAACTGGTTGAGAATGTCGTTCAGTTGGCTCATTAGTCTGTCAACATAACGAAACTGCTGATTCAACGTGTTGTCGGCTGTAACAAAAAGTCAATAACAGTAGTGGATGAAAAGATGCTTTTTATATTAAATTTAAGTCGCAATGTTTAAGATAAAGACAACCAATCAGAGAAAAACTGGTTTGATATAAGACTATCAGGCTAAAGTTTGCTTAGAGGTATGAGCAACAAAGCTTTAGCTCAGCTAATGTAATCATCTCTCCGGAAAAACTATTACAAAACGAATTTTCTGAAAAGTTTTTTGTAGTTCATTGCTTCTGCTGAAATTTGGAATGAAACATTCTACTTGTAGAAACATAACGAAAAACTGCAGCCAAAGCCGCAACTGAAATTTGGAATAAAACATTCTACTTGTAGAAACATAACGAAAAACTGCAGCCAAAGCCGCAACAGACAAAGAAATTCGAGCACTGGACTTACAGTACACAAAATATTTGGGTCAAACTAAAGTAAAACTCTGTACTTTCTTTAGTAATAATGCTGATATGAAGTTAGCGACCTATTTAAAAACCTTAGTATGGGGTGCCGTTTGGAAAAAAAGGAGTTATTTTGTAACACTTCGTTTTTGAGCTAATTTACAGTAAAATTTTTCAGATATATATATAGGAAATTTCCGTCTTATTATATACGACAAAACACACTCTGATTTGGAACAAAAAAGCCTACAAAGATATCGTAAATAAATCTGATATATACCGGAAGTTTCCGATATATATACGACAAAATACACTTTAAGTTGGAACCAAAAACGCTTACAAAATAAGTCGGAAATTTCCGACTTATTTTGTAGGCTTTTTTGTTCCAACTAACAGCGCATTTGTCGCGAAGTGTTACAAAATAAACAATATTTTAGCGCCGTTTGGAAAAAAATCATTTATTTTGTAACACCTCGCGACAAAAACACCTCGCGACAAATACACTGTTAAGTTGGAACAAAAGTCGCGAGGTGTTACAAAATAAATGATTTTTTCCAAACGGCGCCTACACGCCGTTTCCAAAAATATTGTTTATTTTGTAACACTTCGCGACAAAAACGCTGTAAGTTGGAACAAAAAAGCCTACAAAATAAGTCGGAAATTTTCGACTTATTTTGTAAGCGTTTTTGGTCCCAACTTAGAGTGGATTTTGTCGTAAATATATATACATCGGAAACTTCTTGTATATATCGAATATTCACGATATATTTAGTTGGCTTTTCTGTTCCACCTTTACAGTGTATTTTGTCGTATGTATATATTGGACAAACTTCATAGTAAATAAGCTCAAAAAAACGGTTTTACAAAATAAATGATATTTTTCCAAACAGCGCCCCATACCTTAGACAAAAAAAGTTCTGCAATACTGATAAGGAGAGTGAAACTTTGCATTGAAATATTTATAAAACACAAGGCTAGAAACATTGTTTGGCCACTAGTTGCACATAAAGTTCATAAGGAGGTTCAGCATACTAACTAATGTAAATGCAACGTGATGACTGAAAAATATGCGAGAAACAATAACATTGAATCAATTGACAATCCAAGTATTCATTCAAGCGAAGCTTATGTTAGGAGATGTAAGTTTGATAGAAATTTCTGTTTTGATAAAGCACACTTGTTTGTTTTCATTCATCCAAACCGTCTAGTCTAGTTTTAACCAACATATTATCCCTAACTCTATTGCCCAAATGAACGTAAGCAAATTTATTTATTTATTCATTCATCACATTTATGAACCAAACATTTTGCGACTGTCTCTAACCAAACCAACGCTAAGCAGTGCCAAGCACCCTTTTTTGGGTTTTGTTTGCGAAAGTTTCGTCTGGCAGGGCTACCACAATCCTTTCTAAAAACCTACTTTTCGGTGAAATGCCATTTTGTTTTCACAAACAAACATATATATAAAGCAACACAGTTTTGCCAATGCAGCTGCTCTACTTTTCTTTAATAAGAACTTACGATGCTGTTGGGCAGGTACACCTTGTGACGGTATTGGTGTGGTGGTGACTTGGGTTACTTGCGGACGACTGGCATTCACCGCCACACGAACGTTCATGGCTTCCACATTACCCGATGCACCAACGGTTCCCTTCAGCAAACAATCGAATTTTAAAATTTCAAATGAATCAGAATTTTAGCTCGAAAAATAAAAAAATTGCAATCTTTTAGGCTCAGGTAAGCTTCTAAACATATCGGCCTTGCTATTTCTGGAGCGAATTTTTAATTAAGACCTTTTTTCACCCTAATATGCAACAAAATGCAATTTAAACACTTTATTTTGGTCTTCGCCTAAAATTGAGCAAAAAATGTAACGAAATTCACGTGACAACCTTTTTTGATCACCACCTAAAACAGATGGAAAACTGCTAACGGAATTCTGGTGGAGCCCTTTTTTGGCCTGTGCAAGTAGAGGATTTTTGGATAATAGAGGCGCAGAGCCTATCCACTTAATTTTTTAGCACGGCAGCACAGATCGTTGCCCAAGGTTTAATGGCCTAATCTAGCATTTCGTGGGACCATAATCTCACCCGCAGAAAAAGATTGGAAATTCCAACCAGCCAACACCGATTCAAAGCAGATGATGATATTAACTGAGCGCATGCTTTATTTTACCAAACAGCAGCTTGTGTGCTGGAGAGGCAACATGCAGGACGTGCTTAGCAATTGATTACAATAAACAAACCACACACTGCTGGTACGCCGCCAATTTTACACGTGAAGACAAGGCAAAGTTGACCCAATGTTTTTCTAGCATTGAGCAGCTAATGCGAATGTACTTAAGGATGCGTATATAGTTTAAAACTAGCGCTTTAAAGAAAGTTTACTATTTTAAGTGATTTTTTTTTACAGACAGATTTACAATGATTGTTGAAATAATCATTATGCAATATATACTGTAAATCGAAATTATACAATCGGCTGTTATTACAATATTGTTTTTGAATCGTTTATGAAGAATTGATGTTGAGTTCCACAGGATTCCCCCAAGAAATTCACAATGTTAACCGTCTAGCCAAAAAATGTTGTAAATTTAATTTTTTTAACAAGAGATACGCAAATATATCGTTAGTAAATCATTACTGACAAAGTGACTACGAAACACCTTTTGTCGGTAATTTTAACGTGGGAAATTTGAAAATACCGATATAAGAACCTGCAGGAAGGAAAAGCACATTCATTCATTTAAAGTATTAAAACCTGTTCAAAAGAGGTATCGGCTACATTGGCTTATAAATTGATATAATTCCAGAGAAGCGCTTCTGCTTTAAAATTTTAATAATATTCTAAGCAGGAGCAAATAGGAAAACAAAATGGCGTTTGCAAGGAGTCTGTTCCTCTTTAGACAACCAACAATATGCAACTATGCACCAAACAGTCTTTAGAGGGAAAATTGGACTGCGTTTTTCCGGAGTTTTCACTTTTCTATTTACTAGACAGCGTTCTCCAGTCTTATTTTTACATTAAAGATGCGTTTACACCGGAAGCAAAGGAACCAAAATTTGACGTCATCCACAACTTGCAAAAACTCTCATCCGATCGCAATCTTTGCGTGCGGTTACTTAACTTCACTTAGATAAAATGCTGTTTGAATGGTTAGCCTGTTTTGAGCAAGTGACGTAAGCAACCACTCGCAACCTTCGCTTCGCGTTGCTTTGCATCCAGTGTAAATGGACCTTAAATCAGAGGTGGAAATTAACTTTTTTAACAACTTGCCCGTCGAGAAAAATAACTCGCCTGAGGCGATTTTAGCTTGCCTCGAGCAAGCGTTGATTTCGGACCCTGCCTTAAATAGACGTTTTACTCCCAGTTCAAGGAGTTATTACACGGCAAGCCATGTCTTCTTTGATATTGGAATCAAGCAAAACTTGAACTAATTTCCTGATACTTTCCGAACCCGTGACGAAGTGTTGATCTAATAATATCGAAGAACGTCGTCTGGTAAAAAATAAAAATAAAAACACAGTGAACTTGAACACTGCGTTTGGTTTCTCAGAGTGAATTTCTCTTGAAAAGCAATTGCAAAAAACACTCCATAAAATGCTAAGACTGGGAAATGTTTTAATTCTAATGTTCTCATATCGTGTGCCGCTTTGTGCTGAACAATCCATGTTCAGTGCATTAACGGTTGGTCAATTACTTCAGCTAATACATATAAACGGTGTTAATTCAAGTTAATATATTAAAACTAAGCAAGTCATTATCAGAAGTTAAAATCATAGCTAAAAAAACAAGCAAACAAAAAAAGTGCCAATATTTAAAAGTGCTTAACTATTCAATATTCGGCAAAAACGAGTCAACATCAAAAACATAAAGTAAATCTTAACAAGATCTTGATTATGGGTAGGGACAGATTTTTTTTTCACTTTTTTTTTCTTTTTTATTAATTATTGAAACCAACTCTGAAATTTCATTCGCAGTCACTACTGCTGGCTGGCTGATTTACAGCGTTTTATAACGTCATGTTTTCTATTTCAATTTTCGAAAATAAAAGGCAATTTTAAGGATAAGGTAGTACTGAAAAAATAAATAAACAAGATCTTGATTATGGGTAGGGACAGAATTTTTTTTTCTTGTTAATAATTATTAAAACCAACTCATGAAATTTAATTCGCAGTCATTACTGCTGGCTAGCTGATCTAGAGCATTTTATTACGTCATATTTTCTATTTCAATTTTCGAAACCAAAAAGCAATTTTAAGTTTTAAGTTGGACTGAAAAAATAAATAGTTGTAAGGCTGAACTTAGTCTTAAAACGTTTCTTGAGCTTTACAACAAAAAAATAGCCGGCAAATAATAACGACAGTTAAATTTAGACGGTAATTTTTTAAAGTAGCCCATCCTCACCAAAAATTAAATAAACAATTAAACGCATTATGTAGGTTAACTTTTGGGATAATTAATAGCTCGAGCTACTCTTGAATAATAAAAATTATAGATGCATAAATACATTAACATTAAAATGTAATGTACAGCGGAAGCACAGCACTTTCGATTCGATCAATGTAAAAATCTAAAACAAAAAACAAGAGCTTGCTAAGTCTCAAAACGATAAATTTAACAGTCTTCTATATTCGAACTTAATTTTCATACTGTTTAATTGATTTTCTATAATTCATTGCCTCATCTCCCAAGAGCTAAATTTTGTACCAGCTGAAATAAACTGTCCCGACTTCGCAGTTTGGAAGTTAACTATGCGCTCTAAACCATTAAGCTCTGATTGCATATACTTCAAATTTTATAACATAATAGGCAATGTTTCGACGGAATTTTTGCCAGTCCACGTTTCCACTCATTTGTAAAATGCCACTTTTTCTCCATTTCAAAAGATTTCACCAGTGGGGAATTTTCTCTGATGTGTAGGAAACTTCGCATATGTAAAGGGAAGCTACGATTAACCCTTGAAATCCCGCTTGAAAAAACATCATAGAAACACAAAATGAAAAAACCCTTCAGTGCTTTCATTTTTCAAGCGATCAAGTAATTTTTGAAGTAAAATTTCAGAGTTATTTCAAAATATTTAATTCCAAGAATCGCTATTACAGATGAAGTTCCCAAACCACATAACTATAAAATTGCCTCCTAAACATAAACATGCAATGTATTAAGAAATACCTATTTTTTCACTAACTTTATAATAAACTTACGAGTAAACACAATCAATAATTACTAAACTTATTTTAAGTTTACCACCGTCCTAAAGAAGTAAAGAAAAACATTTTTTATGAATTTTCAACAACTTGAAACTTTTTGGGCACATAGAAAAATAGAAATGGAACTGCACTACACAAATAGACTATATCTATTCCATTAAGTACATATTAGAAAGAGTTCAAAAATATTTTCCGGCTAGCACATATCGACTTTGATGAGAAAGTTTGCTTTTATTTTTGATTTCGACAGTTAATCTTTTGAACCTATCAAACCTTTTTGCATTCTATGTTTTGGTGGCATATAATTAGCATAAAAAGATTTTTCACTACAAAAAAAGAATAAAAAATCACATTAAACATTTAGTTAGCAGTAAACTTTTACATGCCTAATGGAATTACAACAAACGAGATTTCGTACATTAGTGGTAAGCGAAAAATTGCTCACGTACAATATAACTACTTATTATAAGCGATTCCAATTCGTGGACATAATGAATATCGCCCAAGGCTAGTTATTCTACGATTTGATGCCATTGATATTGATCTACGTTGTCTGCAAAACAACTCTTTTCTTCAGACATACTAATGCAGTTTAAAATACCAGTAAGCTTTGTAGCTTGTCATTTCATGACCTAAACAATAACACCTGTGCTCATCATATGATGCTTTACCATTCCTATTGCTTCGCTTTGTAGGAAACTCAATAAGAAATCTGGTAATCAATTTGAATTAAATTCTCACCTTCAGATTTTACAGTTACTATTATGTTTTCTGCCTCACCCGAGCTCTAAACAGAGGCAATTTTTGTTGCCTGGCTAGTGAATATTCAACAATCTTCACTAAAATGTCTTTTGATGACAAAATCACGAAAAAAATTTAAAAAGTAAAAAAGAAAAGAAGACCAAAAGAAATTAAAAAAGCAAAGCCAAAAAACAGATGGCAAAAAGTTAAAAACTTAGTGAATTAACGTACTTCCATACTAAATTGGTTACCTTCTATCACAAACAAGATTATTAGGTCTAACACTAAACATATTTCAGAGCGCTTCAGTGCAAAAAATTCAGCAAAATTGATTACGGTAATATTTAACAAAATTTAAAAGAAAAGTATTATTTTGACACGTTCATATATCAGTCTTGAGAGAGCCGAGAAGAGATGTAAGCAGAATGTCTCAGCAAAGACTCCCCAAGCAAGCTCTACTTGCCAAAGCAAATGGGGGAAGACCAGTTGGACGACCTAGAACTACATGGATCAATTATATTGAGGATCTTGGATGGAATCGCTTGGGACTTCACCCTAGCGAAATGATGGATGTGATGGAAGACCGTAAACTGTGGCGGCTGGATCTCTAGCTGCTGCCCCTGCAACCCCTACGGAAAAGCAGGCAATGAAGAAAGAAGAAAAGAAGAAGATAAACCAGTCTTATACTGCACCACACAAAATTAAAATAATCATCAAACATCAGTTCATTTTAAAGGTGGTTGAAAATCATTAGTGGTGGATTGAGATGATTATCTTCGGGCATTTTCTTGCTGAGTGTTCTGACACCAATGTTCAATGGTTGCTGATACAAATACAACTAAGGCCAAAATAATGCGGTAGGAATGAAGCAAAAAAAAATAGCCAGTTAATAGAAAATATTGCTCTCAAGCTCTGAATCAGCCTAAGCCTTTTCTTCAAAAATGGAAGCTGGTTTACAATTGACTATCTGAAAAGCAGTTTGCTTTACAGGTTAGATGGCTAATCAAGCAGCCACGACCTGGTTATTCAAATGACAAGCATGTGAATAACGACTTATAATCCACACAAGTTTAGCTGCTAGTTTGAAATTAGATCTGTTGAGGTTGGCATTGGCTAAGTCTCTTTTAATGAGTGCAGTACATTACTGATGAAAAAAATATAATTGAGAGAAAAATAATATAAAGTATCTTGAACTACTTTTTAAAGTCAAAAACTTTTCATGGCTTACTTTCCTGCTTTGTTACATCAGTTCATTCTTTTTTTTTGCTCATGTAATATCACTGACCAAAAATTTTTACAGGACTAAAAAGTATTTGTTTATATAGTTAGGATAAAACAACCACAAAAGATTTTGTATATTTCACCATATGCTCTTACATATATGCTTGTAAAATGGCCACGAGATTTTTAAGAGAATCGAAAACGTATTTAATTTGAACATCAACCAAACTACATTCCAAATGTTAAAGCCAACCAAGTTACCATGTCAGCAAAGCTATCTTAAATTTTGAGTTTTGTTCAAAAGGTAATTTCTATAAACATCTTAAAAATGCATTTTTCAACCAATGGAAAATAACGTTCAACAAATTGTAAATAATATTTATATTTTCAGAAAGTTGTTTTGGCTATGAAATAATTTATAAGCCTAAATCAAGTTGCTACTAGCCTACAACAAACAATAGCTCTATAATCTGCTTCCATATATTGCTCAACACCTCAACTGCAGTGCAAAGCCATAAAAAACCAATTTTTAAGTTTTTTCTTGGATTTGACCCACCTGGGATTCAAAATCACGTCAAACATATAAAGCTTTTCAAACAAGAAACGTGATTAAAGAGTAGAATTTTAATCAAGTACTCACTAATACTGCACGGCCTACACCAACAACATTGGGAGAGTTAGGAGAGGCACCAGCATTACGCGAAGTGGTTGATGCTGATGAAGTAGCTGCTCCTCTTAAAGGAGGATTCTTTGTCACAAGATGAAATACTTTTCCATCATACTCTACACCAAAACATTTTAGCTATTGATTAATTACACAAATAGCGACTCGAACAAACATTTTTACCAGCAAATCAGCATTTCTATTATGCACAAGTCAAACTCTACTTTTATTTTCCATTGTTTGCAGTGTGTAAATGATTTTTTGGCATAAGCACATCAGTACTTAAATTGTAGGGGGAATGCTTACTCCATTGAATTTCAGAGTTCCTCAACAGAAAAAAAATCATCCGACTTTTTTTCTTGTTTCCGCCAAGAATTTGGGACAAAAAACGACCAATTTAAACATGGAGATTGCTTATGAATTCGAATATTTTAGTTTTTCCACTTTGAAATGTTTTTATTCCAATAGCGTCTGGTAATGGGTGTGCAAGCATATCCCATCCAGCATTTTATGGTTTAAGTGCTGAAGCACACTCAACAAATTTTGAAAGAGAACACAGAACTAAAGCACTACTTATGCAGAATGCAAGAGTGTATGATGAAACTGATTCAAGTAAATATGCTGCAGTTAGTAGAAGCAAAATTTGATTTACTTGTTCCAAACCTACCCTTTGTGTTTGCTATTCAATGCACACACAATTTTGCAACAAATTAAACATTTTTACCACGATACAAATTTCTTGATTTTAAAATTAATCTACAGGAAATAGAAAGTTCTTACCTTGAGAAAGCATATGATCATCTTTTAATACTCGACCCTGGTAGATTATTCGTTGCTGATTGGCAGGAACACCAATAGTAGATGAAATTCGCTCTTTAAATTCTTTAATTTTAATCTAAAAAAACAGCACTTAGCAAGTACCTAGTACATCCACCAAAAATCAACAAAAGTACTAGTGATTTTCTACATTTGTAACTGAGTTATTTTGATAGTTAATCATGAATTATAATCAAATAAATGCATTGATGCTATAAATTAGTGAATATTGCATAGCTTTGAAAAAGTATATATCCTAAAAATTCAACTTGAATCATTTAACACACAAAATAATTGCGAGTTAGATGAGCATAAATGACTTCATGCTTTTGTTTACTTGAAACACAACACAATTGTATCTGACTAACACCTGCAAACACTTAAATGTGAAAAGACAAAATAGACACAAGCGTAAAGTCAAAACATTAAGTTTGCCACTGCAGGGTTCGAAATTAACGCTTGCCCCAGGAAAGCTGAAATCGCCTTGAGCAAGTAATTTTCTAGCTTCAATCTGTCAATTGCCCTATGGGGAATTCAATAAAACAGAGCATATGAAGTAAGCAACTCCAAACAAGATAATTCAACAATGCAAGTTACTGCTTTTGCTACAATAAAATGAATGCAAATTGTAACAAAGGTTTTGCTTGCTTTATTTTAGTACAATCACGGAACTTAACTGTTTAACACTTAGTTTAATCACACATACATCATAAATTGTAATTACCACTTTTTAACCACACGCAGATTTGTTTGATACTCAGATGCACTTTGCAATTCTTTTGGCTTAAAATAATTCATTTTTTTTTGGCAGAAAATTTTTTTCCAGCTTGCCACATTACGAGCCAAATCAACTGACCGCGAAGCAACGATTTCGTTACATGATTTCGTCACTGATTTCGTCGCATTATTTCATCACAAAGTGAGGGTTTAGGCAGGATGGCTCTGGGGATAGTAAAAATATATTTGGGATCACAGTTCTCAGCCAATCGGCGTTGTTTGCGATCAGTTTGTTCGCGGTCAGTTGGTTCGCGATCAGTTGGTTCGCGATCAGTTTGTTGCGGTCAGTTGTCGTGGACCCGCCACATTAACCACTCTTTCGGGAATCACAAGTAACAACCTGTGCTGTGAGAAAGCAAGGTCAAAAACTTGGTATTTTTTTATTTTATGTTAGATGTTTTAAAGATCTTTAGTTCCTCTATCTTTTACAAAAACGTTCAGCCTTTTAGCTACAGTAATGCAGTTGCCAAGATACAGTATTTGCAATTGAAAAACAACATGTGTTTGCAGCAAAAAAAGCAATGTGAATTATCGTTGATATAAGAATTAAAATGATTACAATCCAAAAATTTTTGCAAATTGAATGATTGAATAAAGCAGAGATAGCAATCACACCAATGACTTTCTGTATTTGTTACACAAGAAAACTGCAATGCGATGCAGAGTAGAACAATAGATACAATTTTTTTTCTGCAATAATGCAAAAATTTTTTGATATTGCTGCTAGTTTGCGATTGTCAATTTTTTTGATTAATTTTGAGAATATAGGTTGTTATCTAAAACAATGTTAACTGAAGCTCATCCAGCACAAGACTTTAGTGGAATTACATATTGTGATTGTGATGCAACAAATGTTAAAACATTCTCAAACTTCTTAAAGGCCACCTAATGTCTGCAAACCAATGCACTTAAAATGCAATAAAAAAGTATTACTAATCGAATGCTGAAAACCTGGTTTAGATGCACGTTCTCAGTTTCAAGCTTTCGCGCTTTTAAAAAGTGACATATTGTCATCAGACCCAGGCATTTGGTGCCTTCGACTAACTTATCTTTGCAGAGAATAGGCGATTTTGGAAAGGCATGTTGATAGCAGCTTGCTACTCAAAAAGTGTTGTGCAAAAAAGGCGTAATTAGCTCAAAGTGAAGTTGAAGGCACCAAACTCCTGGTTCTAATGACGTCGTGTCACTTTTTAAAAACACGAAAGCTTAAAACTGAGAACGTGCATCTAAACCAGGTTTTCAGCATTCGATTAGTAATACTTTATTATTGCATTTTAAGTGCATTGGTTTGCAGACATTAGATGGCCTTTAAACTGTGGCTGACGAAATAGAAAAAACCAATGAAAGTAATGACAGAAATCAAAATAATCGCAGATTTTTTTTGGTGAATTCTTTGATGCAATTGGATATGGATTCTTTTGCATGTTTTGGTGCAATAATTTAGAGCAATATTTTCGGAAAAAAGCATGTGATTGACATCCCCCAAAAAAAGGCATTAGTTACATCACACCAGTAGCGTAGCCAGGGGGGGGCGGGGGGGGCTCGAGCCCCCCCATTGGCTTGTGAAGTATGTAAAATCGCATGTTTTTTGTGCTTTTGAGGCCGATTTTCTGTGAAAAATGGAAAATAGCCCCCCCCATACGAAAAGAGCCCCCCCTCAAACGTTTGAACTTGCGAAATCGGGAGAAAAATCGCCCTGAATTTTGGGAAAGATCTTTTTCTTTTTTTTTTTTTTTTTGGAGATCACCTAATTTTGGGCGGAAAAAACGTTTGAATTTTGGATTTCGGCCGAAAAATCACTCTGAATTTTGGCGAAGACCTTTTTTTTTTTTTTTTTTTTTTTGGAGATCACCTGATTTTGGGCGGAAAAAACCTTTGAATTTCCGATCTTTCTGAGACATTTCGTCTCAAATTTCGCACAAACCGTCTGAAACTGATTCAAGGTCAATGAAAATTCGAGTCAAGGTCGTTTGCACACTTCTCACTCTTTCAAAATAGCCCCCCCCTTTTCCAAATCCTGGCTATGCGCCTGCATCACACTGATTTGAAAATCATACTCAAGAACACAATTTCATCAAAATACACTATCGGTATTATGCTAATTAGGTACTTATAACAAATTGGTTTTAAAAATTCAACAACATATTGCATTGTGCTTTTTCTGTTTCGGAAAGGTTGAGATTTTTCTGGGCAAGTAAACACTTGCAATCACAAGCCCAATGCAGAATGGGCAAGTTGTTGAAAAAGTTAATTGCCACCCCAGCTACAGATAGGCTATGTCATATACAGTAGTACACATCAAATTCACCCTAACGCAGTTTGAAAAAACAAAAAATTGGAGCAGATAAATACAGTACAAAGAAAATTTCAACGGTTCAAGAAAGGGTTCAACAAGATTCCAAAAACCCCTTCAAAAAAACATAAATAATAAGCTAAAAACCAGCCACTAGGGAAGCTGTTTAAATTTAGACCGTGTTGTCTTTAGTATACTTGCCATTTTACAGTACCACATTCATCCACCTATCAATGACTGTTAAGCAATCTGCACACTTCATTGCAATAACTACTTCATGCTTAGAGGAAAAACTGGTTACTTCTACAGTATATAGAGTACAGTAGTAGGCCTAGTGTTAATCTACTTCGGACTTTGTCAAACTTACCGAATCTGGAATTTCAAACTTCTTGGTTTGAGCATCTAGAGTCTTCACAGTTACAGATAACATTGTACAACACGCAAGATTAACTTTAGATCTTCAACCACAGTGTCCACTTAAAATTCTGATGTTGTGCTTTTTGCCACTTTCAACTTTGCACTTGCAGAGTTAGACTTTAAACTTCTGACTTTTGTTTTGAACCTGTTTTATTACTCAGTCAGTGTTATTGTCGACTAAATATTTATAGGTTGCTCAATAATAAAAAATCTATATTAGTAAAGCAAGACTAAACCAGTAAACTTGCAACTACAACCATGTGCTGACTAGGCCTAGTGTATGATAGCTTATGGTATTTCACCTGTATGAAAAGACATAGGCTACCGGTAGGTCAATCATTTCTGTCATCTTAAACTCAAGAATTAAAAACAGCAAGGGGTTAGAGAGTTAGTTTAGAGACAAGCCTAGCTCAAAGCTACCAGTAACTGATTTAGAACTAGCCCACTTAAATAAGGTAGGCCTAGCTTAGTTAATAGGACACAAGAGAAAGAGAGACAAAGATTTATCTGACTACAGTAGCCTACCAATACAATTGACATAAAACTGAAAAACAAGCAAATAAAAAAGAGCAAAATACAAGCTCAGGCTTATCACCAGACTACCTAACTAGCCTACCTGTAGTTGATGGTCATTGGGGCCAAGCATCAAACAGGTTGCAACCACTACTGCACCTGTAGGTTTATTTCTCAAAACTGACCTGAAATAATTTGAAATAAAAAAGGTAATATCTAAGTAGTAGTGCATGTTGCTGGTAATAAATAGTAATTTTTTAATGTTTAGTTGGAACTTTTTCCTTTAGTTTTGCAAAAATTAGCCAGTTTCGATAAATAAACTTTTTGCAAGATTTATCGAAACTGGCCGAAACTGACTTAAAGTTTAAACTGGTCAAAACTGACCCAAAATACTTCAAACTCGTATGTCATTTATGTTTTGTTGTGTTTGCTGATTACAAGTAATAACTTTTCAATCATTAGTTTAAGTTTTTTCCAATTAATTCAACAGCGGTAGGCCAGTTTCGATAAATAAACCTACCCCTACTGCACCACCAACTAGGCTACGTCTTCGTTGACTTGCGCCAGATTTACGAAGAACAATAATTCCGGAACAAACCTGGCTTTATGTTCGGCGCAAAAAACAAACATCGACAGGTCCCGTGAACGGCTTGAAGAATGTCAATCACCGCGCTGATTTGCGGCAAATACCTTTTTTTGATTTGTAGGAAATATCCAGAGGTGGGCAAAGCGCAATTAGAAGCGTAAAGCGCAATCTCCGCAATTGCGTAAGTTGCTTTGCGCTTTAATTTTTTATTTTGAATCATTGCGGAAGTTGCGTTGCGGAATAAAGCGTTTAAAATTTGTTGCGCTTTAATTGCGTTGCGCTTTCAAATTTTTTTTCGGTTAAAAGCGCAATTCTATACATTGAACTTAATTTTGCTCTATTTCCATCGTAATATTGATAAATTTCGGGCTTGTTTAGCAAATTATTTACTGTTTTTCAGTCTGAAATTGCAAAAAACGCAGTATTTGCGTTGTGTTGTGAAATTTCGATTGCGGAAGTTAGGTTGCGCTTTAACTTGGTACGAAAATACCGTTCCGCAATTGCGAAATTGCGTTGCGCTTCAACTGAATCAAAAAGTTCATTGCGGAAGTTGCGCTGCGCTTCAGAAAGCAAAAAAATTAAATTGCGCATTTTGCGCTGCGCTTTTGCCGGTTGAAAAGATCGTTGCGCTTTGTTGCGTTGCGCTTTTGATATAATGTTATTTGTGCCCCCCTCTGGAAATATCTTATCGGGAGGAAGTGGCGTTGTAGTGACTTTGATTTGTATTAAACCTAACTTATTGAATCACTGCGCCTCTTTTTTTTGCTCGGTTCTTAAAGCATGTACCTGATTTTGTTCAAGCTGTGCGATCGAACAAGTGGCTGTTTTTTGGTCGTTTGCAAAACCATGGTAAACCGAAAAATTGATTCGATGGAGTCTTGATTTTGCCGTAGTCTGATCACAGTGATCAGTCTTGGTCCGACACACCTACAAAACAGTGACGTGCGGTGAGGCTTCTGGTTGGTGAGGCACAATTTTTTTTCACACACATGTCAATGCAGCAGCTAGAACGTAGTTTTAAGGGGGGCAAAATTTGTTTCTGGTGGGGCCAAAATTTTTGGGTTGGTCTAGTTTTCACCAAGTTCTCCTGTTGCTTTCCAAAAAAAAAGGTCATCGCGCCAATGTGGTCTACTTTTCTCCGAGGTCTCGGTTGGTTTCCAAAAAAAAAGCCACCATCTTGAAACTGCTGCAAGGGTAACGAAAGTTTGGGTGGGTATGCTGGGCAGTTTTTTTTGGGGGGGGGTTGTTTAGGGGGGCGCCGCCCCCTTTTGCCTCCCCCCTCCTAGTAGCGGCCCTGACACATGTTTCCAAAAAAATTATTTAAGACAATGATTGACAAGCAAATAACTGTTTTCATAGCCATTAAACGAAGACCAAATTTTTCGATAATTAATTACTCGTTTAATCTCTGCTGTTCACTTAAAGCCAAATCAATTCTTCAAGTTTCGAAAATCTATAAACGTGGCCAATTATTTGACTTTGAATGTGAACATGATATAAGTTTTGGTTCTTGCTAAGTCACAAAAACCAGGTTTCAGTCCCAACATTATTATTTGCTAAAAATGTGAAAGCAGAAATGACGATTTTTATGGCGCAACTACTCTTTTCTTGAGTTCGGTAGTACTCTTTCTGAAATGAGGGATTCTTTCATATTGATGTCTCAAGCAAATCTTTTAAAGCGGTTTTGCTCAAGCTAAAACTACATGTTTAGTTATGGAAAAATCTCTCAGCTTTAAGACTAATTTTCTTCCATTTTAGTCCATTTCCTCGTAATAAATTGTTTTTATTTTATTTCGCTGGAAAAGCAATTCGTTCAATTTCGCAATGAACGAAAGACTACAAAAAAACTGCGTTGACTTTTTCTTATTCTATGACGTCATAGGTGAGGCGTGCCTCAAAATCAGATTTTAAAGCATTATGCGTTGTCCGCGATTTGTCTGAGAGAAAAAGGCATACTTTTAGTTCGTTTAATAAAATTTGCTTGGCTGAAGTGAGGCACAATCGAAAATGCCTCACTTCGCATGTTTCAAGCGCCGCTCGCTGGCACGCATAGAGAGATAGCAATTAACCAAATAGTTTCGGCGTTTTAATGCGAAGAGCATGACATAAAAGCAGTGAATACACAAAAAAACTAAACATGATAAAAATTAGTAAAGTTTTTGAGAAATATTTTGATTTGCGTGAAAACATTTTATTCTAATTGTATACTTTTATTTTTGTTTTTCTTTGTACAATTCTTCAGGTGAGGCACGGCCTCACTTGCCTCCCCTGACCGCACGTCCCTGCTACAAAAACAATAAGAACGTATAGTCAACTCCTTTGATTGGGTCCTTTTTAATCGGACACAAATTGTCAAGGAGCGAAATTTCTGCATTGTAAAGCTCTGTGTTTTACCTCTATAATTGGACAACCTTGTTATTCGACGATGACAGCGAAAATCTAGAAACAAAAATGCAAAATGCATTTATAAAATCCCAGTAAATCGAACATAACAAGTAGACTGCAGTGTTTGCCCAAAAGTGCATTACCCTATAATAGAAAATAGGCTAATTACAATTATTGCGTAGCTTTTATAACACAATAGACAAAAGTGGAGTCTTCGAGGACGTCCTTAGCCTCAAGGACGTCCTTGAGGACACATTTTGTAGTCCTTTGGCCTTGAACGTCAAGTCCTTGGTCTCGAAGCCTCAAGTCCTCAAAAATTGCCTTGTCCTCGGCTTAAGGACTGCACCATTTTTTTAACCATTAAAATTTTGTTGGAAAACGCCAAAAACCTTGTGGAAAATTTGCGAAGACGTTTCTTGTTTTCCTTCTATGGAGATTGCCTGAAAATTTTTTTGAAGACTTTTTTTGGAGAATACTTGCGCCTATGTCCTTGGCCTCCAGCTTTCTGTCATTGGCTTCGAGGGGGTCTGTCCTCAAAAGGGTTGTCCTTAGCCTCAGATTTTTTTTTGTGTTCTTGGCCTCCAGCCTTGAGTCTTCGACTCCACCTCTGACAATAGACAAAACATTAGACAAAACAACTTTTGTAATGTATTTTGCAGTTGCGTTGTCCATAGTGAGTGACCTGCCCTAACCAGGGCTACGCAAGTGCATATTGTTGGTCAGTGATTGACGTACCGACATTACCAACCACAAACTAGATGGAAAACTCAGACCCAAAGAACTTAGTGGATCAATTTCCCAACCCGCTTATTTTCTCGACAGTCAAACAACGTAGTTATAGTCTCAATGGACAACTTTATTTCTAGCAAAGAAAATAGTCAATCAAAAGCATTTTACAAGATGGGCAAAGATGAGATAGACAGGGTGGGTGGGTTTTTTAATAGATGCGATGCCAGCACTAGCAAATGCATCAACAAGGTAAACGAATCTCAAAATTTCACTGACTAAAAAAACACAAAGCAACTTGTTATTTTTAAAGCACGCACAGAAAAAAGGTATATTTTTTGTTATCTTATTAAACCTAAAAAACTAGCCACAACCAAATAGCATCACAGAGACAATAATATTTCAGAAATTGATTTCCTAAGCAGCGTGGTTTGGCACAAAAACTAAGAATTTGTTGACATAGGCTTATTCCAGGCTGCGTAGATTTTCTTTTTGATAATGTTGGTCGTAAGTTCATGCCCTGGGTAGCAGAGGTGGAGTCCTCGAGGACACATTTTGAAGTCCTTGGCCTCGAAGGTCAAGTCCTTGGCCTTGGCCTCGAGGACTCAAGTCCTCGAAAATTGGCCTGTCCTTGGCTCGAGGACAGCACTAGTTTTTGAATTGTTAAAATTTTGTGGAGCGCTTGAAAAATTTTTTGGAAAACGTGTTTTCGTGGAGATCGCTTGAAAAATTTTTGTGAAGACCTTTTTTTTGGCCTTGGCCTCGAGCATTCCTGTCCTTGGCCTCGAGAGTGTCTGTCCTCGGAAAGGCTGTCCTTGGCCTTGGCCTCGGATTGTTTTTGTGTCCGTGGCCTTGGCCTCGAGCCTTGTGTCCTCGACTCCACGTCTGCTGGGTAGTCTCTGAGCTCCCTGCTAGGTACCCTTTATGAGTAAACGCGGCAATAACTATTCAACTTTCGAAATGTTAACTTGATACGCGTTGGATAATACATTTTCAAAACAAGGTTAACATAAGACAAACTTTCAATCTTATATGCTATGCTGGTGACGGCAGAAAATTCTCCATTAGGCTAACTTGTTAATCTGACAACCTTGCTAACCAGATATTATCACAAGCGATTAGCCAATAAAACTCACGCAAACAATGGCAATCAAGCATAACGATACGTTGCTTTTACATTGCTTTCCCATGCAAAAAAGCAGCTGCTCCCAAAATTGCTATGTCTCAGGCTGGCATTGCTGCCCAAACCCTAACTCTAATGCTATGTTTTGAAACAAAAAAAAGAGAATGCAATGCGAATATCTATTTCCAATGTGAATCTCCATTGATCGCAAGATATGCCAGGGGCGACATGACAGAACGTGCTAACGAGCTCGTAAAGGCCATTCTCGCTCGCTAAAAAGCGGTAACGAGTAAAAATCTTCGAAGACTAACTGCCATTTCTGAGCAGTGGCGGATCCAGAAAATTTTGGTGGGGGGGGGATTTGAAGCACAAAACCTCAAAAATTCGGATGTCTTCACCAAAATTGAGAGTGATTTTTCGGCCGAAATCCGAAATTCAAACGCTTTTTTCGCCCGAAAGCAGGTGGTCGCCAAAAAAAAAAAAAAAAAAAGAAAAGGTCTTCACCAAAATTGAGAGTGATTTTTCGGCCGGATTCGTTACGTTTAGGCTGGTGGGGGGGGATGCATCCCGAAATGGAGCCGAATTATTCGAAATAGAGGCTGATTTTTCGGCCAAAATCGTTACTTTTAGGCTGGTGAGGGGGGATGCATCCCCCCCATCCCCCCCCTAAATCCGCCACTGTTTCTGAGCCGTCTCGCCCAACACGCGTTAAAACGGCTAGCTCGAATTTCTTTGCAAGATGTTCGCAACCTGTGTTATTACATAATAAATACCCCATTGTGACGTCAGATGCATTTCTACTTCAAAATAATGCGTTCAAGTGTATTGTATGTACTACATTGTTATGGAAAAAGATACTTTAAGCTATGCGTAATTATTCGACGCAAGCAAATTTTTCAACTGATAATAATTAGTAAATGAACGACAGAAGCTAATTATATGTTTGGATCAATGTAAAATAAGAACAACTTTTTTTATACTATAATTTTTTAAATGAAGTAAAGCACCCTTGAGGTTGTTGGTGGGTAAACTCATATGTTAACAGTAACTTCAGGTCTTAAGGTTTCAAAATTTTTCAAAAGTGAGTAAGTCGAAGTACACTTCTTTTTTAGAACCGGTAAATCTTGAGTTGAGACTGGCTGTTTTTAATTTTTTGCCAATATTCAGTCTCATTTGTTCTTGATTTTGTAAAAATGTAGAGCATCGATGTCAATTTCAGCGGGCATGTTCAAAACACTGTTTAATTCCTATAGCTCTGTCTGCTAAGACTTAAGTGAAGGCTTTTTGCTTGCTTTTGCAGCATTGTAAAATTGCAAAAGCAAAAAAGCAAGCTTTTTTCAAGTTGAACAACTGCCAAAAAATTTTCTCAATTGCTTGCGCAGAGCAACAGAGCTTTATAATCTTGAATAGTCGCAATTTTGCTTGCAAACACAAGAAAATCACTGAAACAAAATCGTTTTGAATCAGCACGAATTTTAGCTTCTTTGATTAGTTTAAATTTTTTTTTTCGGTTTGTTTTTGGTTTGTTTTGTTGCCGAGGCTGGCAATGTTTCCAATTTGTTCTTAAATTTTAAGCAAAAATGAGCCTCGTGTTTTAGAAAATCGTTCTTACTAAAGGAGTATGTTACTATTTTTGTCAACTGGCACTTCTTAGCATTTCTTTATCAGTCGAAACAGCAAATGGTTCTCAATGCAATTCGCTTTTTTTGAACAGTCTAATAGCAAACATGGCGACGATTTGAATTAATTTTCAGCAAAAATTCGCTTTGGTTAGAAGTTTTCAACATTTCGCCATTAAATTTCTTAACCAAAAAGATTTCTCGCACGCTTAAAAAGTGCTTCTAGATCCTCTTTAAGTTGGCGAGGAAAATGTGACGTTTTTTTACTCGAACTGCTTTCCGCAATCGCTCAAAGCAAGTTAGCGAGAAAGAATGACCCAACGGATTTCGCAAGGCTTTACATACACGTGCAAAAATGACCTCTTACGTTTAGCGAGTATTTCGTTCGTTAGCGCCTCTTAAAAAAAAAACTCGTTATTAAATCGAACGAGAAAATTTCTGTCATGTGCCCCCTGATGTGCTCAATGTGAATTGAACCCAAGCGCGAAGGTTGCAGGGCGCATGCTCTAACCACTACATCACCATCGCCACACCTTGACCGCGTCAAAATGCTGTGTTCAAATCAAATGTATGAGAAAAAACAATAGAGCGTTATGCTTGATTGCCATTGTTGGCATAACTTTTACCGGTTAGCTTCTACTTACATTATTCACTGGGACAAATTGTGTCCAATTTATGAGAGTTGACACTACCAGATTTTTTTTAAAGTTTTCTTCTGTCCTTTTATTTATTTTTTATTATTTTTCATTTTCATTCAAGTTTCATTATTTTCCATTAACAAAGAAAAAATTACATCACCCGAAAAACAATTGGTTTGATAGAGAATTAAAAGAATTACTGATTAAAAAAGAAAAACTTTTCAAAAAATTCTGTTCACAGAAAAATATCTTCTCTAAGACAAGGTTCAACAAAGCACGAAATGAATGTTTTCGAGCAATCAAAATTAAAAAACAAGCATAATATGCTTTCTTATTTAAGAAACAGAAGAATAATTTGAAACAAACTTGGCGAGCCATTAATGATCTGCTTGGTAAAGCTAAACCCAAATCTTGTTCTTCGTTAAAAATTAACAACCAAATTGTGAATGATGTTAAACAAATAACTAATCATTTCAATCAGTACTTTTTAAATGTCGGTTATGCGCTGAGGGAAAAGCTGCCTCAGTCTTGTAGTGACTTTAAAACATATTTACCAAAATCTTCTTCCAAATCTCTTTACCTTAATCCTGTAACTCCAATGGAAGTAAAAAGAGTCATAACAGAACTAAAATCTAATCGTAGCTGCGGTTTAGATGGCATATCGACAAGATTATTGAAGTTATGCCCTGACAACATTGCTTTGATATTAGCACATATTTTTAATCTGTCCTTATCTGAGGGCGTATTCTTAATAGCGATTAAACAGGCCAAGGTCATCCCCATATTCAAAAAGAGGTCAACTTATGACGTCAATAATTACAGACCAACAAGCTTACTTCCAGTTATGTCCAAAGTATTAGAAAAATTAATGTACACACGCCTTGACAGTTTCTTAAATAGGAACGGCTTTTTTCATGAAATGCAATTTGGATTTCGTCCAAACCATTCTACAAGCCACGCCACTACATTACTAATTGAAAATATAACTGAAGCATTTGAAGCAAAACAAGCCATGGTTGGTGTGTTTTTAGATTTGTCGAAAGCATTTGACACAATTGATCATGATATTTTACTATCAAAACTCTTCCATTATGGAATAAGAGGCATACCACATAACTGGTTCAAAAGTTATTTAACCAGCAGGCAACAACAAGTCATGTGCCAAAATGTACTATCCAATGTAAAATGCATCATGATTGGTGTTCCTCAAGGTTCCATTCTGGGACCACTCCTCTTCTTAATTTACGATAATGACTTTCCTCAATGTATAACAAAAGGAAAAACTATAATGTTTGCAAATGATACAAACTTATTTTTCACCGAAAAGTGCCACAATAGTGTCTTTAAAGAAGCAAATCAAAAACTAAAACTTGTTGACAATTGGCTTCTCTCTAACAAACTATCACTAAATATTAACAAAACGAGCTATATCATATTTCGCACTCCTAACACCCCACTATCAGTGAGCAATAACTTGTATCTACTTGGCAAAGCATTGAATAGGGTGGAATCTCTGCGTTTTCTAGGAATCATAGTTCATATGAGCATCTGTCTTGGAAGCCACATATAGAATTGTTATTGCAAAAGATTAGAATCAATACCGCAGCAGTCAGAAGAATACAACACTACCTCAATCAAGAAATTTTGCAACTACTCTACAACTCCATGGTTAAGAGCCACTTGTAGTACTGTATTCTGACCTGGTGCAATGGCAATAAGACTTTGTTACAAACTCTTCAACTAGCAGCAAACAAGTTCATTAGACTCATTTTTAAATTAAATTATCGCGAAAGTGTAAAAAATTTGATGCAACAAAATCACATATTAACAATCAACCAGCTTTTTGAAATTGAATTAGTTTGCTTCATGAATCGAAATGATCATGGCAAACTGCAATTGGCTAGCCAGGTCTTACTAAAAAATAATTCCAAATCCTCCAAAACTAAATTCTGTCAAACCAGAAGCAACTCTAAATACTTTTCTGCATATTGTCGAATCAATTTAACAAGCTATCGATTAAGTATAAAGGGCCAGTGCAAAGGAATAAAATATCTTCATCAATTAGAGAAGTAAAATCTTTAACCACATTCAAATTGCTACTGCAAGATTTCTTAGAAAAAAAAAAGTTATATAACGTCAAGCATGCCTCATGTCCTCAACACTCTATCACTATCAGTCATTTCTATACCCTACTCCTCAGAGGTGGAGTCGAGGACACAAGGCTCGAGGCCAAGGCCAAGGACACAAAAAAAATCCGAGGCCAAGGCCAAGGACAGTCTCTCCGAGGACAGACACTCTCGAGGCCAAGGACAGGAATGCTCGAGGCCAAGGCCAAGGACCAAGGACACAAGCGCAAGTGCTCTCCAAAAAAAAAAAAAAGGTCTTCACAAAAATTTTTCAGGCGATCTCCAAAAAAAAGGTCTTCACAAAAATTTTTCAAGCGACCTCCACAAAAAAACGTTTTCTAAAAAATTTTTCAAGCGCTCTGCAAAATTTTATCAACTCAAAAAATACTGCTGTCCTCGAGCCGAGGACAGGCCAATTTTCGAGGACTTGAGGCCTCGAGGCCAAGGCCAAGGACTTGACCTTCGAGGCCAAGGACTTCAAAATGTGTCCTCGAGGACTCCACCTCTGCTACTCCAACGTCCTTACCCTCCTCATTTCCTTGAACATATTTTGTACTGTACATAGCTTATTGCAAATTTGCTTGTTTTTTTATTATTTTTAACTCTTGTGTTCTTCATGACCATGCATTGTCATTGCTTTGGCGTGTGATTAATGAAGCTTGAAATTGTGCATGTTTCAACGTAAATCGTTTTGTCGCTGTTTTCCTTTTTCTGGTTTGGTGGTGTGCTTTCTTTGTCTTAAACGTTGCTCTGGTGAGCCAGAAATAAAAATTCACTCTCACTATCACTTTTTAAAGGAATTTGTTTTTATAAGAATTTAATTATTTTTATTAGGAAAGTATAGATTAAGAAATTGCTTCGAGAAAGTTGTGGTGATTTTACAGCAATAAAGAAGACGAAATCTATCCTAATTCTTCTTGCAGTGGAAATGTTCTTTTCAAGATCGCCAAATTTCTTCAGCAAGATTCAGCCATTTAGGTAAATGGCGCGGCGCAGCGAAATCTGTGATTCCGAGGTTCTGTGAATATGTGCAAAAAAAAATCCGGCGCAAAACAATTTCACTTTCTACCTAAGTTTCTCCATGATAAGCGGTAGGATGTTGAATAATGAATGTTGATTAGTAGCTTTGGCGTAGCCAGGATGTTTGATCAGAGGTGGGCCCAAACCACCAATCACATGCAATGACGTTAGCAGAAGTTTTCGAAAGAGAAGCGAACTTTTTGTGGGACAAAGATAATGTAGATTGGAAGATCAAACTGTCAAAAGCTGTGGTTTATGTTTGCACCTAACAAGAATTTTGGTATAGCGAGAGGACTTAAAACGAAAAATACAAATATGCAAATTGGGAGATGTGTGTGAGTAAACTAGAGTAACTCAAAGGTATCACAGCCGCAGAAGGCCATGGGGGTCTGGGGGCAAACCCCCTCAGCTGCTGGGCAATTTTTGGATGTCGGTGTAAGCCATCAGCTTTATTTCGGAATCTCTGCGACTCGTGTATGAGCGTGCACGTGCTTTTGCTCCTCGTATGTGTGCACTCATTAGGATTAGAGCTAGATCTTGGGAATAGCTTAGATTGGAGAGAAGGTGAGAACATATGCGCGCTCATACTCAAATCACAGAGCTGCCGAAAATAAAGTGACGGCTCATACTTAACGACAACCCAATTTTTGTAATTAAAAAAAACTACCGGTAGGTATTTTAATTCCATTGAACCACAATTTGTTCATGTTTAAAGCCATTAGAAAGAACTAGATTTTTATCAATTAAAAGCCAATTGAAAAAGTTAAATTGTTCAAAACTTCAATCCGCCTTTCACCTAGTTAAGTCCAAAACACATTTAAAATCTTGCATTTTGGGTGTAAATTAAGTTATTTGGTCCAGGTAGGGGAAGTAAAGTACATTGCCTCGCAAAGATTTTCTTTTTAGGGATTTTTGTTTTCCTTAGGGATCCTCTGTTGTTAACTACCAGTAACCCTCACTCTGCAGTGTCTCTTATTGTAAAATGCTACGGTACTTTTTGTATTGATGTTTTATATTGTTTGTGGTAATATTTAGTGCCATACATTTTAGGGGAGTTGGGTAGGCCTAATCTTATTTCTGTGGCTGTGTTAAATTAGTTCGTGGCTGGGTTGGGTAAACCACATTTGTGTGGTACCACATGCTAGCATTAGCAATGCTGCACTTCTGGCTTACCCAGTGCCTGTTTTTGTCATGCGCTATTTACTTGCTAAAATTTTTGTTCTGCCTTGTGTTATTTGTTTGCTTCAATTTGTCCTGATTAATCTTTGATGTTAACTGACTTTGGGCATTAGGAACACTGCAAAGAGTTAATGCTGTTTCTTTTTCAAGTAGGCTACTTAAATCTCAAAACATTAAGATAGAAACAAAGTAATGGTATAATATTCTCTATGGTTGATTTTTATATTGTATTTTGGCTTTTATCTGTGCATATTCTTAGGCACACACTTCTTTTGTGACATAATCTATATACATTGGGTGTCATCCAGAATAAGCTGTTCGCGTTTTCAAGGGAAACTCTGCGATGCAGTTATGCGTAGATGCTTGCGACCTAGTTTTAGGCGTGACCTGCTCTATATTTGCCACTTTGTTTTTTTCTGACCTGCTCCAGATTCTTTTAAATCTCATTAAACTGACTAATCATTCCAGCAGATCAACAAATTATTAATTTAACAAAAGTTTGGCAGTTTATTTGTGGCAATTTCCGAAATTATGCGTAAGATAGATGCGTTTACACATTGTATAAAGTATGATACCATAGGCAAACAGCCGAATTAAAACTTAAGTTAGATACTGCATGTTTTGTTTTGTCATGAATAAAAAATAACCAGTTGTAGAAAAACATGTACGACTAGGGGGCCCATGCCGTCTCAATTCAAATTCAATTACTTGTTCAATGAGCATTTCTCCTAGCTAGTTTTTTCAAAAAGTATTTTTTTGCGTAAAAACTGGCGAGGTGAAGATGGAATATTTGAAAATGGTGCAATAGATGGTATGCATACCAACCATATTATTGCTCTGGTTGGATTTATATTGCACGGTGCTCTTGGCTCTTTGGAGATTTTTGCAACATTTTTCTGCCAAATATAGATGAAGACTAAACCACGTCTCACCATCTGAGCACAGGGCCCCTGGCACCAGCGGTGTATGCAGGATTTTTTTAATAGGGGGGGGTTCAAAAGTGACTCCAAAAAATTTTTTTGGCGATCTACCGGTTTACTTTGGCGAATAAATAACTTATTGCAATTTCACAAGATGGAATCAAAGTCACACAGTGCATAATGCAAATAAAACTTTTCAAACAAAAAACATTTAGCGTTAGGCGTATGTCTATAGTTAACATCATGAGGTTTGCAACTGAACGACCAAGAAAAAATTGCTTAAAGCAAAAGCTATGAAAACACGTATAATTATAAGCAGTGCAAAGTTGGCAGGCGTGTAGCCAGAAATTCGCAATGGGGGATGGGCTTTGTTTGGGGGTCTAGGGGCAAAGCCACCTGAGGCATAGAGGTCTGGGGGTGGAGCCCCCAGGGGTCCACAACAACTGACCGCAAACAAACTGACCGTGAACAATGCCGATTGGCTGAGAAGGGCGATCCTAAATATATTTCTACTATCCCTAGGGCCATCTTGCCCAAACCCTCACTTGGTGACGAAATCACTTCGATGAAATCAATGACAAAATCACTGTTACAAAATCGTTGCTTCGCGGTCAGTTTGTTCGTGATCAGTTTGTCACGGTTAGTTGACTTGGCTTGAGCCCCCAGCGCTTAAAAATTTTGCATTTTTTTTTCAAAAATAACCAAATTTAAGGGCTATTTTGATAAAAAAAATGCTTTTAAAATGTGGCATAGAAATTGGTAGTGTAAACCTGATTATAATGTTTGCATAAATAGGCTATGTGGGTGGTGGCTAATGGTAAAATTTTAGCTCTCTTGTTTACATGCCGGTAAATCATAAAATCCTATAGTTCAAAAAAACTCACACAGAGTAGTCTATTTTGTCTATATTTTATACAGAAAAATAGTTGGGATGGGGCTAATGAAAAAAATTTGAGGCTATTGATTGGTAATTAACTAATACTGAATAGCCCCCCCTCTATTTCTAAGTTTATAATATGTTTGTTGATAAAACCTATGTTTAGCATTTTTACACTAACAATCAAATTTGATTGCTTGTTTCTGGCCATTTTTCAAAGTTTATTGATTGATGAGTCTTATTATTGACAAATTAGCCCCTCCCCCCCAATTTATGTTTCAGAAGATGCTTTAAATCACTTTTTAGTCCATTCCATTTCCAGTGCAAAAACTAGTCTCAGAAGTACTAAAAACGTGATATTTTCTTTATTGTGTATTTTAGTCAACAAACCAATGAGGGGGGTTGAACCAACCCCCTCCCTGCGTACTCCCTTGCCTGGCACTGTGCCATACTAAGGTAAATCTCGCCCTAGGCATTGCATTACATCCAAAGAAAGGTTAGATGGAGCCTGCGATAGCAAATTTTAGGACAAAAACTTTCAATTTCTCCCGGGGTATACAATTAATTGGTTGGCAAAAATTGAACTGAGGGGTCCGGGGGCCCTGGTTGTCAACATTATTTGCAAAATGATAAAAAAGCATTGTACGCAAAAAATGCTAAAAGAAGGTGAAACAATATACTTTTTTGTTACATTTTTGTCATAGGTGACGTTTCAATTCTGAATTGGGGGGTATCCCCTCCCCCCTTGGATACGCCTATGTGTTGGGCCCCTGGTACTTTGGAAATTTTTGCAAAATCTTCTTGCTGAATATACAATTGATGAAGACCAAAAAAAAGTCTTACCATCTGAGAGCAGGGGCCCCTGGCACTGTGCCATATGGTAAATCCGCCCCTGGTTAGTGCATTGCGTTCATAAAAAGTTATATAAGGGCCTGAGATACCAACTTTTAAAACAAAAGCATTTAATTTTATCCGAGTTACTCATATAAATTGGTTGGCAAAAACTTGATTGATGGCCCGGCCTCCCTGGTTGTCAATATTATTGTTCATTACTGTTGTACAGTGTACGCGTTAATGATATACGCGAAAAATGCTAAAAGAAACTAAAACTTTAGAAACAATAGACTTTTTGCCACAGTTTCATCATTGGAGGCAATTTAATTGGGAGGAGGTCGCGCCCCCTGCCCCCCTAGCTACGCCTATGGTTGGTTGGTTGGTTCAGTTTCCGTCAGTTTTGGTCAGTTTCAAAAACTAAACCTACGGGCACATTATAAATAATTAAATAGCAATTTTTTATTACTGTGCTGCCTGGCTAACCCTTATTCAACTTGATCTGTGATTGAATCAGGAATAACTGCTGACTGATACCGGTAAACTGGTAAGCTTTCAGTCATTCAGTAGGCTATATCACTTATTAAATCACTTTACGCATCATTTAGCAGGAGGACTATTAAGCATTTTCTGGTAGTGTTTTAAGTAGTCATATTTAAGTTTTGCAGTAGCCAGATAACAAAGTCTGTGGTAGGATATCATACTGATCAATGATCATACTATGCCTACCTACGTACCGGTATTTTGTTACTGGTATATGTTGTGCAGTTACTGAGTTATTCAGTTCTGAGTTATATAGGCAACAGAGTGCGGGTCGCTAGCTGAACTGAACGTCTTATTTTTAGCTACATACTGTGCACTGGATAGTGGATACAGACATCATACACATCTTAGTTAGGCTGTACCTGCACAGTAGGCTACTGTAGGTCAAATCCTGGATTAAAAAATTATCTACTGTGGGACCTATTGGTATCGTCATTACCAAAAGTAAAAAGTTGGTCATGTTGGAGATGGAAAATAATACATCCAGTGATGACTCTCCATTGCCTCAAGAAAGAAAACCACCTTTAGGTAAGTTGGTGTTGAATCTTTGCCATAAAAGTTAGGTCCCATTCTCGGTATGTTTTACTGTAAGGATAGGCCTAGTGTAGGCTAGTCCAGAAACCTACCTACTTTCTGACTTGCACTAGTTTTAAGCAGACAATTTTTTATGTCTTTTTTTTTTTTGCGAAACAGTCAAATAAGCCCCTAAGTTGTTGAAATATTGTCAGTTTTATTGTGCAGAACTGAGAGTGTTGCTGTTACTATTTGTCCTCTAAAGTTCTGCTAATAATACCATTTCAGCCATGAACTTGTGTAGGCCTACATCAGATATTAAATAAACTATTTTTTTCATTTTATTTTTTGAAACTTTATGTCTACTATTTTCATTTTAGGAGCATCCACACCTCCTGGAATTCCTATCACAGTGGAGCCTAAAAGCCTAGATGCAGATCGTATTGAACAGTTGGAAAATGAGAAAGAGCAACTAAGTGCATCATTGTTTGCATTAACAACACGCTTTGCTCAAGTAAATATGAAGTTATGTTTTCATTTCTCATACTTTTGTCCTTATTTTATTCAAATGCTGTTATTAAATTTTTCATTTATAACTGACGAGTAATGAGTGATGTTTTTTGTTAGAAATATGATCAACTTTTATACTAAGGTCCAATCAATGAAAAGATAATCACATAGTAACATTTTATCTCAATTGTTTACTAAATGTGTTGACTAGTTAAGGCTATACTTCCAACGTAGTATTTTGAGTTGAGTAGTTATGGCTGATGGCTTCATGTAAGACTTGTTAGTTAATAGAATATGAAGTTGTTTTTTTTGGAAATCTATGCCATGCTGAGGTTATTTTGTAAAAATCTTAACTTTTTTTTTGAACCCCAATACTTCTTCAAAATACTTAATATTTTTAGAAAATAGAACATGCATATTGCATGTTATACTCAAGTGCATCTAGTTGTAATGTGTGTATCTGGTTAGACTTTCTTTTCGTGATTTAATTTAGAGTAATTTAAGCTTTAGTATTATTTAGTGTAAAGTGGCTTAGAGTTTGGTATGCCTTATGAATAAAAATAAAAGCTATTGAATGATACTGCCCTTGATACTCCGATGCACTTTATGGTCTAAAAACTTTGGTTGTTGTTTATCCAGTTTAAAATGTTGCATTTGATCTGGCAGTGATCACATGTTCTTTAATTATAATTGGTTTATAGATTCAGTTTCGACTACATCAAATCACTGAAGCCGATCCTCAACACAAAGATGATCTTCTCAAGGAATTGGAAGAATTTGCTTACACTGGATGTGTTGACCAACAAGCTGTCATTGAAACTCTTAAAGTAAGCATCATGCACTTGTCGGAAGTTCATTGATTCATTCACTCTTAATATATATATATATATATACCAATTACACTACGCTCTTCATCTGTCTAATAAGTCAACTTCTAACATAAAGCATCTTTTTGTTTTTGTTTGCTCAGTTTTTGTCCAGGACCAAGGTTGTAGCAAGAACTCATTCAAGGAACAGCTATTTCTTGATGAGGCTCATGAATAACAGTTAAAAAGCTGGTCAAAACTAAAGAAAAAGTTAATTAGCACCAACAAGATATAATTTCCCAGCCAAAAATAGGTGAAGACCAAAGATAAGGATGGTCTTAAGTGTTGTTGACGCTGAGTCATCACTAAGGCCTAAACAAAGTTTCTCCAAGCTTTCCACTTTTGACTGCACAAGGCACATCACTCATTCCCATCTGGCCCTTCTTTGGCTAAACTTAAGGACACAATGCGTTTCACTTCTGGGGACCAAACCAGGAAGCAATTTAACTCTTGATCAATTCTCCAATGCTTTTCCAACTAAACTGTGTGTTCTAAAAAGCTCTAATCAAAAGCAACAGTTACCAAAGTCTACTGGGTCTTGGAAGTCTTCTGGCTTTATTGTTGCTTGACTAAAATCAATCATACGTCTATTCAGGCTATTTCTATCTATTATCTACCCATAACTTATTCAAATAGAATAGAAAAAACAAAGCAAAGTTAGTGTAATATAATAATGTACTACAATAATTAATTTAGTAATAAAAAAAATAATTTAGAAAAAGATCACTAAATGTCAATAATAACTCATGGTTTGCTACTTTTGTTACGCCAGCTGTCAGCTGATATAGCTATGCCATAGAATATTGTCAAATTTCTTGTAGTAACTAAGTGACTTAAGCAATATGCATGTTTGTTTCTTGTTACAGCAAGAAAACTTAGAAAATGAAATGCCAGAATCTTTGAAAGCTAAACATGAAGTCATTATAAGTGAATTGAAAGCTCAACTCGATGATTTAGAATCATTTGCATACAAACAGGTACATGTTAAAAACATTGATTTCAAATAAATTCGACACGAAATGATTAGTTCAGAGTGCCAGATCTCTTTTTTAAAGTTACTGTTTCATTATTGCCAATGACAGAAGAAAAAATCTTTTTTTTTAGGTGGGAAAGGTAGAATAGGTAATAGACTTAGACTAATAATGGTCTATTTGTAATTCATTAAAACTGCTTTTAATTTTTATGTTTTGTTATTGCAATTTTTTGGTGCAACTAGATGTTTTGACCGAAGCTGGTTTTGATGCTGACAACTTTGACTATTGTTGTAGTTCAATTTTGACTAAACAATCTGAAAAGTAGTTTCGAGAGCAAGCATAATTTCTGCTTCCGTAATTCATTGCTGTTGTGTATCAGGGAGCTGGTAGCGTACCACAATCTGTGCAATTAGAAAAGCAACAAGCTCTAATTAAGCAGTTGAAAGCAAAACTAAACCTTCAAGTAAATGAGGAGGACTTAGCAACCACGTCTGTTGACGATTTGAAAAGCAGAGTTGATGATGCTGTGGCAGAGGTAAGAGCAATCGAACTACAGTGCTGTTACAGCTAGGCATATTTTTTGTCTAGAAATTTTTGGTTAAATTTTAAAAGATTTTTAACGTTTTCGTAATTGTAAGCATGATTTTTGTTCTTAAATGTGCTAAATTTTGCTAATATTTTCGGACGTTTGACCAAATTTAACTGATTTATTTTTTGGCTATTCACCAAAAATCAAATAAAACAACAATAAGGCAGCTTTATTTAAGCATTGTGAAACCTGCATTTTGATTGTCGATGTGTACCTTTGCTGCATTGAATGATAGCTTTTAAGCAAACGAATAACCGCTTTCATCGCCCACAATATGTCAGATTTTGTAATCGTAAATGAAGTGACAATTTTAAATACGATGATGGTGAATTTTGACAGATTGTCAACCCTGCCAAAATGAAGGAAAAATTGGTCGACCATTTACAAACCCAAATACAAGACTTGGAGCGATTTGTTGAGTTTCTACAAGGTGAAGCCGAAGGTACTGTTGTATTTGATGTCTATGTGTACACACTTGCAAATCTTGGCATAAAAGATATATTTACTATTCAAGATTGAAATGCGACATAAAGGGGTAGATAGTGTAAATAAAGACGCAAAGACCTGTAGATCTTCAAATATATACCATTAAAAATTTGCATTTGAGTTAAATATTCGATTCAACAATTTTGCTGCCGTTGGATTCTCGACTAGTCATCCTTTTTCACTACCGTTCAACCATAAACTTTGCGTTTGTTTGTTTACTGTTTAAAAATCTATAGATGGAATGCTTGACCCGAGTATTTTCCTATTTTAGGTGCTGCTTCCGAGTCATCAGTTGCTACTAGCGGAACAAAATCCAGTAATTTAAAACAAGACAGAAAAGAAAAACTTGCCTTAGTACGCCGGGCCCTTGCTTTAATTCAGGTGCGTTGTATTATATGCGAATATGTAGAAAGACTTTAGAGCTACAAATTCCAAAAGTTTCGTGAAAAGTAGATCCTCTGCATGTTTTTAATCCAAAAATGTATATCAGGATCGAGAAACCACAAACTAATCATTCTTTTTGGATGGATAGTTGGACCCAGGTTACGAAAATGGCAAATAAACTTTCAGGCAGAAAACTTCAAAAATTGATTGAATTTTAGTATCGTTTTGTGACTATAACGAAGTAGTTCATAGTTTCCCGTTCGAAAATTCGCCAATGACCTTGCTACATATTTACTTGACTTAAGGGTACTCAGTTGTCGAGCATAATGGTATTGACGTTGTTCTCTTCAAAAGGTTGTCGGAATGTATTACTAGTAGATATACCTATTGTGACATTTTCGTACGTAGTAACGGCATTGTTTGCTCAGCGAACGCTGCTTGCTTCGTCAATCGATAGCGACAAATTTTGTCCGTTTTTTCCAGATGTTTTCCTTCGCACATTTCGCCTGCGGAGCCAAAACGAGCCCCGAAGAAACGATGCTCGTCGACACATCGTTCTTGATAGACCAACTCAAAAAAGCTGTCATTCGCGTCAGGTGAAACAACTGCACTTTTTTTTGCGTCCCTCACTATAGTAGTGTCAAGTGTACAGTCAATTGCTTTCATGACCTTTAAAAAGAAATCAATAATACTTCATTTGTCAAAACGGAGTTGATTTTAAACTCATGCTGTATTTATCTATTTTTGTTAAAATTCAGCTCAAAACTTTTTCAAAAATGTGTTATAATTCTAAATAACATAAGTAGTAGTTTTATTTACTGCGATTATTTGGAAAAAGGTGAATAAATGAAAGAGCCTACTTTGTGTCTATAAACTCTAATGCAGTGCATTTCAAACTTTTGTGGTTAGCTAATCACCCAGACCCAATTTACATGGCAAAGTGTTTGGGTTTTGGCCTGAGTTTTTGGGATCGCCGACTATCACAACCATCAAGATGGACGTACTTACAAAAGCTCGTTTATCATAATGTTTGGTATGATTAAATCATATAAATGTGACAGTTAGTTAAAAAATCATGCTTACTTTTTCTAGAACACTGGCAGCGAATAGGATGCGATCTGGGGATGGAGAATCGTGCTCCAGCTCTTCTCTGTCTTACTCAGATGCTGATGATGCGGATGACGAAGAGTCTCAAGAAGCTTCCATTTCTGACGAATTGACACAGGTTTGTTTTGCACTTTATCGATTAATTGATCTATCGTTTTCGTAAATAGGCGAAAAGTGACGATATTCATATCCTGCTTAATTATGTTTCACGCTTTGCTATCTATTGACCCACAAATGTTTTTTATTTAATCCAATAAAATTTGTATCTGCATGACTAATTTTGACACACAGTTTTAAGCTGCCATGGATGTTTTTGCTCTGCTGCAGTTGTCATTTCCTGAGTAACCTAGTTGAGTGGCATGTTGAGTATAATTTGGCCCAACATTTAATACAGGTCAAGTCGTAGGAAAAAAATTTCGGTCAGTTTTGCTTGTTAGCTTTTGTAATTTGTCGAATTTACAATGAAATATTGCCAACAAAATTGTAAGAAGTTTTTAAGCATATTACTACTTTCGGTACTATAATTTTCTTTAAAAAAATATACCATTTTGATAACATTGTCCTAGATTTTGAAAAGCATCAACAAAATCCCCAATCAAAATTTACATTGTCCAGTAGCTTCTTCATTACGTTTTTATTTCACTTAATTATACGTTTTCTAAAATTGCTTTTGCCTAATATCAATTACGTGCATTTGTGTAAGGAACAGCAGTTGGCGTAATAACAAACTTGTACATTTTAGACGGTACGTCAGGACTTATGTGTGGCCTTACAAGATTTATTCGGTCATGGTCTGGTGCACGACGCAGTGGGCCGTCCCGGGTCAGTGCTCATGACCCCCATTTCTTGCCTTCTTCCAAGAAGTCTCAATCCATCCCACGCATCTGGTACGTATTTGATGAATTTCGACCCAGCACCATGACTATTTACAAGGTTCTTTCACGGCTTAATTGTCGTAAGCTGCTGCAGTATAGCGCGGCAATCAGTGAGAGTGAATAACTGAATACCTAGCAACCTTAATTGATAGTAATAGGTGGTAGTTTTCAAAACAGCTGCCTTTTGTTTATTGGTAGGCTATTATGATCGGGTCAGGACCTTTTGACGTGGCGTCTGAAAGCCGTGACCCTATTATAATAGACAATTAGACATGCTTATGTTGTGGAACTAACTCCTACGTGGTTTACTGGTTCGTAAGTTTTAACCATGTATTTATTGATTTCTTTGTTATTTTTAACCTGTTTTTGAGTGCAAAGACATTCTATGCTGTGCCTTTAGATTTCGGTTTACGACTTTTATACGACATGCAAGATCTAACGATTAGTTTTCACCGCACAAAACCCTAAGCGGCTCATAAAAGTAACAATCGATCGCTTCTAATGTATGTTCCGCACCTTTGTACGCAATTAATTCAACACCGGAGGCCGGAACATCGTGGTTTGAATCATCATAGACAAGCATTAGTCGCAGCTTTCGCAGCTTCTGTCCTGCCGTATTGCAGAGTCTATTTTCCGTTTTGGTCGTGCTGGTTTTTACTCTGTACATTACTTGTTTACCCATAGCGTTTTGATCGTTGTTCACCCACTTGAGTAAGGTAGACTTTGTTTATCGGTTCCAAACGCACTCCAATTGCACTTAGCAATGAACTACTAGAAATACTTGTTTTTCCCTTGGCTGAGTATCCAGCTGTTTACCGAAATTGACTTTTTGGTATATAGAAGCTTTAAATTGCCAAACTACAGAACAGAAATGTTACAAGTCGAAAAAAAGAAAACGAGATTTACGTTCTTCGATTTTCTTGCATTGCGTTTAAATTAATTTTCAAGCTGCGTTTATTGCTTGTAATCTGATGCAAGTGTTACATATCACGAATTATCGATCGTATACCATTGCACAGCGAAGGCCTGACATGCATTATCATCACTTGAAGTATTTCAAAGTATTTTAGATTAAACGAGGATTCAAAGCTTAATCAATGGGGTATCTAAAGTTAGGCCAATCGCATAAGACTAGATAGGCGTTGACTCCATTCTTCTTGACCCAGCCGTTCCATTGGCAACCCTGACGTTGATAGTCTTAAGTGTCGTTAGCGACGACATCCCAGTTCTAACCTAAAGCAACGCCGTTATTATACTACTACATTGAGTCGTTTCGCTGCGTACTAATCAGTTTGATCTTGTCAGCTCAACAGATCCGAGCTCGAAAGAAAGTAGACTGTTTGGTAGCCAAGGTCACAAACATCTAGAACAAGCGAAAGTAAGGGTCGTAGAGTAGTAGGCTATTGTTTGTAACTTATACGGAAAAGTTTATTTTAGGGTCACAAAATTTTGTATGCACATACAATAGCCTACTCAGGAACTGGTTGTCTTATTATCAGGATAAATTTGTACTTAGTAGCCTAGTAATAAAAGCCTTGTTGCTAGGCTATGATTTAGACTGAAATGTATCTTACAACCTGATTTTTATGGAGCTCGCTAGGCTTTCAAACAGTCTACTCTTTTTACCAGCTCGGATCTGTTGTTGACAAGATCAAACTGATTAGTGCATAGCGAAACGACTAAATGCAATAGCCTAATAGCAGCGTTGCTTTATGTTAGAACTGGGATGTCGTCGCTAACAACGATAAGGCTATCAACGTCAGGGTTGCCAATAGAAATCATAATATTAAAGACCCCAATGTCGACGTCGTGTTTGAAGTAGAATATCTCTGGAACGGCTGGGTCAAAAAGAATGGAGTTAACGCCAATCTCGTCTAAAACGATTTGCTTAAAGGCCACCTAATGTCTGCAAAGCAATGCCCTTAAAATGAAATTGAAAATTATTACTAGTCGAATGCTGTAAACCCGGTTTAGATACACGTTCTCAGTTTCAAGAAAATGAGTAGCCATTATTACCTTTCGCGTTTTCAAAAAATGAAATGACGTCATCAGACCCAGGAGTTTGGTGCCTTTGACTTGTTTATCATTGCGGAGAATGGGCGATTTTGCAAAGGCATGTGATAGCAGCTTACTAGTCAAAAAGTGTAGCTCAAAAAGGCGTAATTAGCTCAAAGTATAGTTACATTGCGAAGTTCAGAAGTGAATTACCCGTAGCAATCAGCTTTCACTACAAGTATTGAACATCAGTTTTACTACCAGTAATGACTCTATCACTCTAAAAACTCCAACAGTACAAAAGTTTTCGCATTCTAAGTTATCTGGCATATCCATACTCAATACTGGTACGCTACCATAGTGTAAAAAAGATTTTAGACATAACAAGAAACTATTGAAAGCTTATAATTATGTAACAATATTTTACCTTTCTAATACCAGTAGGCTACTGTAGTTTATTGCGTAGGATTAGGAATATACCGGTACCATACGATACAAATGATACCGGTACCAGTATCACATCAGTAGCAGAGTAGTCTGATTTGGTTTGTGTTTCAGTGATTGACCTTGTAGAACAGCAGAAAAAACAATGACCTAGTCAGATCGTTGAAAGCTTGGGTAGCAAATTACTGGTAGATGGGTAGTAGGTAGGAGTATCGGTACGTTGGGCTAGTTATTAAAGGAAGTCAGTATTGTCTGTACTGGTATGTTACATTGGTACGATAGGTAAAAATGTTACTATTACAGGCAGCATTTTTGTACTACAATGTCATATTCACAATATTGGAACTCGTAAAAAAAGTTACCTGCACTCACTAGTAGTTGTCTGGCTTTGCGGAACTGAGACACTAGTACACTGATCTGATACCGATAGCCTAGTCCGGGATCGCTAAACTATGGCATCCTAGCAGATTAGTACAGCCTAATATACTGCCAGGAGTAAAATATTTACTGAAACACAAACCAAACAAGTACTAATCTGGTACTGGTACCATTTCTGCTGTCCATTTCCTTACCGGTATATTCCTAATCCTACGCAATAAACTACAGTAGCCTACTGGTATTAGAAAGGTAAAATATTGTTACATAATTATAAGCTTTCAATAGTTTCTTGTTATGTCTAAAATCTTTTTTACACTATGGTAGCGTACCAGTAATGAGTATGGATATGCCAGATAACTTAGAATGCGAAAACTTTTGTACTGTTGGAGTTTTTAGAGTGATAGAGTCATTACTGGTAGTAAAACTGATGTTCAATACTTGTAGTGAAAGCTGATTGCTACGGGTAATTCACTTCTGAACTTCGCAATGTAACTATACTTTGAGCTAATTACGCCTTTTTGTGCTACACTTTTTTAGTAAGCTGCTATCACATGCCTTTGCAAAATCGCCCATTCTCCGCAATGATAAACAAGTCAAAGGCACCAAACTCCTGGGTCTGATGACGTCATTTCATTTTTTGAAAACGCGAAAGGTAATAATGGCTACTCATTTTCTTGAAACTGAGAACGTGTATCTAAACCGGGTTTACAGCATTCGATTAGTAATAATTTTCAATTTCATTTTAAGGGCATTGCTTTGCAGACATTAGGTGGCCTTTAACTTCAAATACACCATTGATTTTGTCTTTAGTCCTCGTTTAAGTACGGTACTTAAAAACATGAATTATAGAGCGTTGTTGCGTTCATGGTTTCGGCTCTTTGCGAGAATTATTTTTGTTTGGTGACTTCAGACAAACAGCAAATTAAACAAAAAATTAAAATTCACCGAAAAATTTCCGATCTTCGTCATATCAGTGGATGTTTCATTTACATGCGTATAAAGCAAGCACCCAGCGTCTGTCAGACTACACCAACGCTTTTGGGAGTTGAGATTTTTTTCATCTTGGTGGCGACGGCTCGGCGGTAGAGCATTCGTTGGTGATCAAAAGATTGCTGACTCCTGGTTCGATTCCCGCACTGGCAATGTGTCGTTGTGTCTTTGTAAAAGATACTTTACGCTTATTCCCATTGAGGCCGAGGAATCTACCCATTGTTGTAGTGGTGGTCCAACTGTCCAGAGTGGATGCTAATTCGTCCGTTCCATAGTGGCACATGCGCCTTCTCATGATAGGAGGATAAAAATGAAATCATTGAAACAGAAATCGCCTACCACGGCCATCAAATCACTTACAAAATTAATCACCTCCCCAAAATGTTTGTGGTTTCAGAATCCATGCACCCTTGGGAGTTTTTTCTTGAATATTACGAATCAAAACACGGTCAAGAGTTAGCGAGGCATCCGAGCCGTATGCTGAGCCGAGCGTTTAATCTCGAGGATTTAGTATCATCTGGAGACGACACGAAGACGCAAACGTAAGCGGGGTTTTTGAATCAGCATGTTTTGTTTATGTTCTTTTTGTTTATCTCTGACTGATTACGATATTAATGATTACAAATTAAACATGACTTTATACAGCTTTAATGGCAGCGGTGGCTATTGTTGAAGCTTCCTATTTGTCATACTGTTTTGTTGTTTCAGCACCAAGGCTTCTCTCCTCGAAGCTATTCATGTCATAGTCAACGAACACAATCCATTGAAACGAAGTTACGACGCAATGTTTAAAGGTAATTGTTGTGATGAAAAAAGGAAGTAGCAATTGTAAATTTGTATAGTTTTTCCGAAACGGCCATAGAGTAAAATATTACCTGATTGTTTTCCAACTTCTGATCCACGCGGTGGAGATGACGTTTTTACTACGACTCCGCTCTTATGATCTGGGTTTCACTGGTACCCAAGTGACGTTGTAGCAGTAGCTTCTCCTTTAAGGCGCTTCGCAGCAGTTTCTTCTGCTTGATAGGCTCGGACAAGCAGCTTAATTGAAAGTGAAAAACAAACTGGCAACTTTTGATCAACTCCAAAACGGGTGCGCAACGGATTCGTGCGAAGTATAGCGAGCGCTACAGTGTCTTTCATGTGACAGAAGAATAAAGTTGCAATTGAAGAATCCCTCATTTTATTATTTTCCGTTTCTCAGATGCTCAGTTGTTTCCGAAATGTTATTGCTTGTAACAACAAAATGCTATTTCGTTTTTCTCATTCACTTCATTATGGAAATCGTTTTGGTCATTTCAATCCATTTCAAGGCTAATTGCTTCAAGAAGGCCCTGTTGATATTGCTAGATTTCCCGATTATATCATATCCTTGTAAGGATAAGTGATAAAAACTTGTAGGGAGTACAGCGTCAAAAACTTAATTTTGCATGTACGGATTCAAGAATATCTGCGAAATTATACATAGAATACCTTGAATATTAGCATAAAAATGATTTTCAGCTTTCATTTGCCTTGGTCTTAATGCCGGTCGTCTTTCACGTTGGGTTCGTTTGGTGTATCGATCAACAGCTCTTGTCTCTAACCACTACACTGACTCCAGCTACGTGGCTCGGACCGGGATGGAGGGTGTTGTCACCGTATTGTCGCGACTCGACCCAATTGCTTTTCATTTACCGGTAGATGTCGCTATAAGACCATTCAAGAACATTCGAGATGCGTTTTAAACCAACTTCGAAATACGTAAACTCCGAGATGATCTGTTGGCCAAGGTTCGAGGCAGGTTTCTTGTGGTCGTAGATTCTAACGTAAGTGCTATTTTCCAACAAAATAAATGGGATTCTGGTGCAAGAGAATTCCAAAATTTATGGTAGTGCTTAAATTAAAATGTAAAAAATACAGGTTTTCAAAAGCGATACATGAATATTTAAAGTAAATGTACAATTTCTCAAGTGTCAACTAATCATATAAAATGTTACGAACTGTGAAGCTTCTTGCGCAGAATGAAATTCACTTTTATGGTAGCCTTGTGAAATAAAAATTCTCTTTACAACCTTTTGAAAAAACATTCGGTTTGGCAGTTAACTATTTGTTTTATTTAGAGGTACATTACAAATTCTAGCAGGTGATTTAGTTACTTGGAATATGGTTTAGTTTTAGTGGTACAGAATTTCTGTGGTGTTGTTCAATGTATTTTAATCGTTTTTGCATTTTTATTGTTCGTTTTTATTCGATGTGTCTAACTATTATCGCGTAATTTATATCTATATCACTTCAACGGTTGTGCGAGTGATATAGTATTAATCGAAGATTGGAGTGCAACTAGTCTCGATGTGCATAAATAAGCCGATTGGTTTAATGGAAATTAAATTGTTGAGCTTACTTACTGGGATTGCAATGTTCAATTCATTTTGTGATTTTCAAGTAGCAACTGCAGCAGATTCTACCACAAATGTTTGCCTTAAGAGGATGTATGAATGCATCAAAATTTTATTACAGGTAGTATTTGTTTTTGTGCATTGTTTCCTAAATAAGAAGCTGTTTATGTGACGATACTAGGGCACAAAAGATGAAATTTAAGGATCAAATTTTCCGATCAATTTTTTGTTTTTTGCACTATATTGTTTCCTACGTTGAGCAATCATTTTAAGGAGTTCCTCGAGCAACTACCAAGATTATATTTTGCACTTGGTAATCCTCTTTGATACACAGGAGTAATAATTGTACCTTTGTTGTGTCTTTTATCAATGCAAAAAAATTTGCACCATATGTAAATGTGTTTTTCGAGTGCTTATTTTAACTTTTATAGTTGTTGTTGCGTTTTCAGGCCGGTTAGTAGTACCACTAACGAATTTCTGAAACAAAACGCGGTGTTTGGTTGCAAATTCGTTAGTTCAGTTGGTTACTCACAATTTATCAAATAATATGCTCCTGCCAAAAAGGCAGGGAATAAATTTCTCTTAGAGAAAGGTTATATTTTGAGCTTTATTGTTCGCCCTTTTCAATCTTCCGGTAATTATCGTCATTGAAAGTGCACCTAATTATTTTTCCTGTCTGTCGAAGAACACTCTCAACAATTTTATTAAGGATCGTTCTAAGACCATAAAGGTTGGAAGAAAATCTTCCCTTCCTCTCCTTTCTTACGGAAATCGAGATTTGTCGCATTGTACCCGTATTTTTTTTTTTTTTTTTGTGCAGCGCTTCTGGTAATGCTTATTGAATAACTTATCTTGTTCCTGTCTTAACTCTTGTTTCTTCGCCCCGTTTATTTTTGTTCTATTACAATTTTGAACAATTCCTGCTCCAATGGCTTAGTATGACTTTTTAAGTAAACGTTTCTCGAAACGCTTATGAGCTGTAAAAAAAGAAAGTAGAGAGAGACTTCTCCATGACATATTATGTCTATACGTATTAATCTGTTTTTTGTTTGTTTTTTGTATTGTACTTTGAGCGTTCTTAAGTTGCAATGTAAGTCGTTGTGCAAATTATTTTATGTAAATGCTTTTACATGTTTTTGTTGCTGAGACGGTATCAATTTTCCGAATATTTATTTTTTTGTTGGTTTATTGATGCGCAAAACTAACTGCTACTTACCCGAATACCAGGATGTGTGAAAAAGTTGCGTTTTTTTGATTTTAACAACGGTTGTGCAATTTTCAATGCCATTGCTTATTATCATTAGCATAAAAATTGCAGCAAGATATTCTTTTCTTGTCTTAGGGAGGAAGGGAGTGGCTCCAATGTGCAACTGTGTAGATTACTTGGTTTTGTTGATAGCAAAACAATAATACTGACCTTTCTATGCGTACTGCGTGCTGCAGCTAGAATATTGAGTTAATCAATATTTAGCGTGGTTGCATTTTAAACATATTTTTAGTCCAAAGCGTGATGTAGCTGAATTTGAAGAATTAAAAAGTTATCGTAACCCAAACTTTCTGAGAAACACAATTACTTTAAATTAGTACTATTCTATCCTGCTTATGTTACTGATTAAAGTGATTATATTATGTAGAGCACTGATCTTGTGCAATATACTGCAATTTTTGCATGACTCAATTAATTGCAATCCCTAGAATTGGACGTTGAATCAGGAATCCGTTATTTCTTATTGGTCTGTCAATAACTTGTCAAAGAAACCCGGCGCATTTTTGGTATTCTATGAGTTTTTTAGTTTTATTGTGTATAGATACAATTATTTCTTCATTATTTATGTTTTTCTTTGCAATAAAAAGGTGTCGGGAGACTTGAGTTTGTTTCATGAGTTAGCAAGATTGCGTAATGCCTAATTAACGTTTTAACGTTATCAGCTGGTATATTTCAGCTACTTTTCGGTATGCGATTCTTCAACTTTACATAAGGTGCTTTATACTGGACCTGGATGCGAAGCGAAGGTTGGCAATTTTCGCGAGTGGTCACTTACGTCACTTGCTCAAGATAAGCCAACCATTCATCAATTATTTTGTCAAAGTGAAGTTAAGCAATCACTTGCGAAGTTTATGACCTTTTAAAATTTTTCGCAAGTTGTCGTTGACATCAAATTTTAATTGCTTCGCGTCTAGTGTAAACGCACCTTTAAGGCTCATAAATGGTCCGTTTAAACTGAGTGATTAGGGTTCGATTCGCAGTCGGATTTGAACCCACACTCTGGTTCGATTCTCAGTCGGATCAAATCAAAGACTATAAAAGTTGGCATTGGAAGCTTCCTTACTTGACGTTCAAGCAATAAAAGGAACTGTGTGAAGTTGCCGACATGTGTGGTAGACAGGGAACCAGTTTGACTAGAAAACTGCAAGGTCTCTCTAAGGCAACCTGTTGAATCAAGTTGTAATCTGAAACCATAATCTCAGTGTTTCCATCTCCCAACTTCAGGCTAATAAAAATCGAAAAATGCTTAAAATCGCTGACGCGCGTCATAGACGTTTATTGTTCAATCAAAGAATAAAAATGTATCCACGTATAACTTTCAGTAATAAACAAAAAGCATCTTACTAATACTAAGCTTATAATTAAACTCTCTTCAAACACATCACGACGTTGAAGTATTTTGCGATATATTTTGAAACTTCAAATTTTCACTGGATTCCATTTTGATTTGTTAGCCATTGCACGGGTGCATTACAAAATCCGTGAAAGGAGCGAAATCGAAAGAAAATAAAAAATTTTTTAGAACTGCATGATGTAGAACAGGGGTCGGCAACCTACGGCCCGCGGGCCGATTGCGGCCCGTCAAGGCATTTTACCCGGCCTGCGACCTTTGATTGTCATCCGGCCCACGACCTTATTTTCTTTTTTCACTGATAGATATGCAGGAATAAACCGCCGAAATGACTCTCATATTATTTTTTGGTCTTCGCTATCAATTCGGCCAAAAAAAGGTCTGAATTTCTGGCGAAGCCCCCCCCCCCCCCTTTTGTTAGGTCCTCGCCATCACTTCGGCCGAAAAAAGGTCTGAATTTCTGGCGAAGAAAACCCCCTTTTGTTTGGTCCGCTGGAATGGTGACGGCCCGCTGGAACCTTATTAGGACTGAATGTGACCCACTAGATCAAAAGGTTGCCAACCCCTGATGTAGAATGTATACAAAAGAAAATTGATCTAGTTCAAGTTTTTCTTGTTTTTATCTTTTTCGGAACCTATAAACAGAAAGTTGTAAACGAAAAGTTTTGAGAACCAAAAAACAAAACTTGAGAAAAAAATCGTTTTTCAGGCTTTGCGTTTTTTCCATAGAAAACAAAGAAAAAATCTCAATTTTTTTTCAATTTCAGAACTCGAAAGAAAAAGAACACAGCATCCTAGTCCACAAATTAATCGAAATGGTCTTGACTTAAAAGTTTGTAGAGTTTTCTTTTTTGAATCGAGCTAATTAACAATTCCATTAACCAACTACGGCAAAAAATACAAAAAACTATTTTGCTTTGCAAATTTAAAGTTTTTCTTTTGGCAAGATGTACTGCTTCCACAATGAGAAAGCTTGGGCTGCCACGAGATAAATAGGAAAAAATTAGGGCTGTAGAAAAACATGTGATACGCATTAAACGTGCATACCTTGATGAGCGCCACGCCAAAATAACCTTAAATAGAGCTTTGAGCTAAGCGATAGCTACAAGATTAAAAACAAAATTTCGGAAAAATAATAGTTCAACGATTTTTTGATTTTCTTTCTCACCATATTGCTAAATTGTTCGACGCTTCATAATGGCCACGAAAAAATTTGCTGCTCACTTTTTAGCAATTTACAAATTTTTTTATAAAGTAACGATGTCAATTTATTAAGTCAATTTTTTGATGTTTTTTTTTTTTCTTTTGGTTAGTTTTTGACTAAAAATAAAAACTGAAAAATCTTTTTCGTAAATTTGCCACTTTTCCCAACTCTATTTGGATTAATTTTAGCTCAAAAAAAACCTAACACAAAGAAATTGCTCAGAAAAAAGCCGGACACTGCATTTTTGAATTTTCAGCCACTAATTTTATCCCTTGTGCGGCAAGTCTATCACTTTTTTAAAAATGCGCTCTTACTGCATGGGGCAACAAAATCTTATTCGAATCTTTGTATATTTTACTAGAGATGCGGCAAGATCGAAAATCTTCAAACAACTGAAAAAAATAAAATCACAGTGAATATGAAAATAAAGTCTCGAAATCATGATACAATACGTATTAAATTAATAAATTATTGTTTGTTTCGCATCAAACTCTCATTTCAATAATTCCGTCGTTTTTAAACTGTCGATCTTCTGCGTTTGAAAATTTATCTTTGCTTAATTTTTCTTTTGTTTTCTCTTTGCAGCGATCTTTTGCCATTAGTCTGATTCTTCGAAGATTTATCCTGTAAAAAAGGATATTCTGAAGTCAAGTCAAAAATGATTGATATGAAAGTAATTAGACAACCCAAGACAGTCTACGATACACTATTACTTTTAATTGTACTGTAAAAACAAATAAATTTCTGGTTGAGACTTAACTGTTTCTAATTGTTGCATATTCAATTTTGGATGATTTTTTAAAATTTTTCTTACATTTTTAGAAGACTCAAAATAACCTCAGTTTATGTGGCTACATGTGATGTAGGCCTGAATAAAACAATTTATAAGTGTAACCGTTTTAGTTACCCTCTGTGCTCCAATGGTTACGCGCAAAGACTGGAAATCAAAAAACTACCAAAATTTCATTATTTGAATATCGCAATCAGTACCAAATACTTTTTTGATTAATTTTTTTTCTTTTTTCAACGGAGGCCTAGCATTTTCGTTTGCAATTTTTTTTTTTTTAGCAAAAATGAGCCTAAAGTTTATTGTTATTATAAGACTTTTTTTAAATTAAGTCTAATACTGCTAATTAAACTTTTACCTTGTACTGTATTTAAGTATGCTGGCGTAATTTATCAATATTAAAAAGTAAATTAACGGGCGAGAAGATTTTATGTCTTTTATTTTTTCTAAACCAGATTAAATTTGAGTTACAAAAACTTTTTTCGTCAGTTTAATTTTACAAAGTAAAAAGGCGGCAACTTATCATTGCTTTTTGCTTGACTATAATCCCTTTATTACTCTGCTTATAAATCCTTTTTTGGCACGATCTATGTAAAAAGACAGTTTTCCCATGGGGTCTCGTAGGCTGCCGGTAAACTGATGGTGCCTTAATTGTTTAAAGTTTGCAGGAGTTATAAAACTATGCTGCGAAAATATAAAAGGGATGTTTATTTTTGTCAACAAAAATTTTTGAACATAAGCCGATGCTAAAGATTTATAATCTGCTGAGTATTTATAATCTGCTGAGAAGATTACTGCAGAGCAAAATTATTTTACGTCTGAAGTTAGCAGAGCGTGCTAAAATTTAAGTACAAAAATTTGCATGTAACCAAAGATAATTTGATAACAACTGCTTTGAATTTAGTTATCGCACGACCTTTTCAAATTTTATGTCAACCAGATGATAGTCCTTTTTTTAGTGCGCATGTTTTTTTTTCGCTGCAGTTCTACGTTTTTTTTTGCTTTGTAAAAAAGTAAAAGAAAAGATAAAAAGCATTCATGTAATGGACAAATTGTAGATAAACAAAACACGAGCTTGTTTCTTCGATTTAAAATCAAGTTAATCACAATTAACTTTCAATTTGTTAATTTTTTGATAATGAGATGGAATGAAATTTGACTTCACTCTACTCAAGTTGTTGAGTTTTTTACACGCAGTATAATACGGTTTTGTATGCGTTTGCGTGTTGTTTCACAACACATTAAAATAAATTAAAGTGTAAAACAAAACATCCCAAATAGGAACAGCATACGAACAACCGTAAAACTGCAAATATGAAAACCCAAATGGATTTTTTACTAAGTTCAGCTACCTGTGGCATAGAGCTGATGTGATAATTGCTGAACATAAAGCGGAGAAGAAACATAAAACCAAGACTGGAACAATTTGGAACTCGCGTTTTTGTTTTTCATACGGTAGCGGATTTTGAATTAAAAACCGAGATTTTCTTTTTCGCTCCGTGTATTTGATGAAGACTCTTTCGCTGCGATCTTGACATCTTGGTCCTGAAAATTGAGGAAGACATCTAAAAAAATATAAACATGAAAGTTATTTTCGTTAAATTTAGCAGAACCAACATTACTTCTGATTTTGAAGCAGCAACATTATTTCTTTAAAACCATGAGTAGGCTACCTTTTTATCCTGCAGACCGGTTAAAAACCCCAAATTTTTCGTAGACCCAGTTTCAAAAATAAACTCTAATGTTTGGCAATGTGCTACTTACTGTAAACTGCTGGAAGTATTTAAAAAATTATTGTATCACTTCTTTTAAATTGAAATTATTTCATCGCGGCAAGATGTTAAAATTCGTGTAATCAAATCGTTTTTTTATAAAATGTCCCAACTCAATTGCGTTTAACGTTACAAATATATTCCAAAGTATTAAACCTGGAAAAGTATACTGCCCAGTAATGAACCCTCCACGCATCGGAGGTTGCCGATCGCTGTTTTAAAAAACTGCTTTCGATTTTTATTTAAGTCATTGCAATGTGGAAGTCAACCAAGTGACTCGAATTAAAACTTGTTACAAATAGTAGTACATCTTGATGGAATTCAGCGGAAAGACGAGCTAGAAATAGCTTAAAGAACTAATCAGCAGTAGCCTAACCAGCTAGTGCTGCTATATAATAATGATGGTTATAGAGCTGTCAAAAATCAGCGCATTTTTTAATATTCCTTGTTAAAAGATCTCTATTAATTGCCTAAGTTACTGCAAGTTTCGTGCTTGTGAATTTACAATAATAATAAAAAATTATGACGTTTAATCGTTTACGTGCTATCTTGCCTAATGGCTACCAGCGCAGAAGCCGAAAAAAGAGCCGCATGAACGGCGACTACTTAAAACAAGCAAAGCGAAAAAGTTGTCTTCCCACAGGATTCGAACCTGCAACCTTTGAATTACCCGTCCATCGCAAACGTCAACACATCACAATGAAATTATGATTTTGTCAAAATTTCAAACAAATATTTTTATGCAAATGCTGGGATTTTAAATAAAAAGCGTGGATTTCAAATAAAATTCAACGATATAACAGTAATTTTTACTTACAAGCAAGATTTACTTCCTCTTCTTGATCTTTTACAAATTCCAGAGTTAAGGCAATAATACCTGTCGCGATATCTACATGGTAGATCTTTGCTCATATCTGAAAAATAAAATTCTTTTTGTGAATCGATTAAATGCATCCAAAAGACACGCATAATTTAAAAAATATTTTCAAGATGAAATTGCTCAGATTGAAAAAATTAAAATACACAACTCACTTGAAAATAATATCTTACTTATTATTTCATTACCAGTGGAGATAAGTTTCAAAGCAGAAACTAAACGTTATGCCTGGAAAACCCATAGAAAAATCTTTATTCCACAGCCCTATCAATAATTTTCTAAAATCAAGTGTAATATTTTTGGAAATTTGACCAGCCATATAAGCGAAAATGTGGGTGATGTTCAAACAAGAAACAAACAAATTTAAACCTTGTCAAGGATAAAAGTCTGATCATAACGTTATAAACCTCATCATTGCAGGAACACTTTAAGCAACGAAAAAACACTATTTACTTGATATTGAATTGTGTAAGTGATGATCCATACAGTGTCTGTGACGGCCAAAACTTACAACTTGAAGATGTGTTTTCCTCATACAAGACTCCCGCCTCAAGAAGCATTCGTTTTTGTAATAATTTCCGTCTTCACCGCAAATAAAATTTTTGCCTTTAAAACAAAAAAACACGCAATCACTTGGCGAAATATCGAATTGGTTTTCCTTTTTTATCTAATTTCGGAAGCTTCAGCTATACTTCAGTTCAATTAATAAGGGAGAATTCTCGAAAAGAAAAAAAACAAAAACTGAACCACATCTCACATAGGCGTAGCCAGGATTTTTGATTTGGGGGGGAGAGGGGGCAAACCACAAATCACATCCAACAACGTCATCAGAAATTTTCAAAAGAAGAAATTCTTGTGGGACAAAGATATTGTAGAATGGAAGATCAGAAGCCGTGGCCTCGTTTGGCACTTAACCGAGATTTGGCTAACAAAAGGGCTTAAACCAAAAGTTAAAAAGTAAAAACGTCTAAATTGGGAGATGCATTGAGTAAACTTGCGTAACTCAACTGAATCACCGACGGGGGTCTTGGGCAAAGTCCCAGCCGCTGCGCGATTTTTAGTAAGTTTTGGAAAAAAAGCTATTTTGCTGCCAAATTGAATCATATTTTTCTCGTGTTCAGAGCTGTTTGAAAGAACTAGATTTTAAACACTGGAAAGCCAATTGAAAAAATTAAATTGTTCTATCCTCCTTTTACTTACAATTTAAGTATTTTTACTTACACGTTTAAAATCTTGTATTTTGGGGTTAAATTTTGTGCGTGATTTTACCCAGGCAAAGAGAGGTAAAGTACACTGTCTGCTACAATATTTCAGCAGTAAATAATGATCCACTCGAAGAATTTCTTTTGAGATTTTTGTTTTGTCATGAAAATAAACAATTGTAAAAGTGCATGTACGGCTAGGGGGCCCACGCTTCCTCCATTCAAATTTAATAATTTGTTAAATGAGCATTTTCCCAAGCTAATTTATTTTTCAAAAGCGTTTCGGTGCGTAAAAACTGGCGAGGTGGAAGTGAATTGTTCTTGTTGAAAACTGGTACAATAAGACGGATACGCCTATTAACCATGTTATTGCCCCGGGAACCTGGCACTTCCAGGATTTTCGCAACATCTTCCAGCCAATTGTAGGTGAAAACCACAAAAAGTCCTACCATCGGAGCGCGGGGCCCCTCGCACTATGCCATGAGGTAAATTCGGCCCTGGTTATTGCATTACGTTTATAAAAGGTTAGATAAAGACTTGAGGTATCAACGTTTAAAACAAAAACCCTTAATTTTACCCGCGTTATACATTTAAACTGGTTAGCAAAAGTTGAAATGAGGGGGCCAGCAACCTGGTCGTAAAAATTATAGGTAATTATTTTGTACGGGTGTACTGTTGTACGCGAAAAACGCCAAAAGAAACTGAAGAAAGAATATTTTTTTTTTGTCACATTTTTATCATTGGTGGCATTTCATTTGGGGGGGAGCGGGCCCTTGCCATCCCCCTCACTTGGCTACGACTATGCCACCTCATGAATTACACCACAGTCAGCTCCATTCCAAAATTTTTACTTCTTTGCGGTTGAAATAGTTTAGCACACATCATGACGTTCGAATCGGCGTTAATTGTTCTTGATATATTAAACGAGCAAACCGAGGGTAAGTTTGGGTGACTCTTGGCTTGTAGTAACTAGGCGATTTATTTGGTCAACGTTATTACGAAGTTTTCAGCCAAACATTTCCACAAGCTCAGGAGCCGCAGCTCTTCCAGTCAACACCTTTGTAATTTTAAATGTTTCATAGTTTCACTGTTTTTTGTTTGTTTCGACCAAAAACCAAAAATAAACACTGCAAATGGAATTTTCAAATTCAGATGTTTTCAGTATTCCAAAAGCACTGCGGTGAAATGCGATTCAGCTTAATTTGTTATATATGGTAAAAAGAAAATAATTGTACAATAACTTGTACTACAGTAAATTAAATCAAGTCTTTTACTACACTCGCAGTATTACGCCAAAACGTGTAACGAGTTTGCGGGGCTGCAGTTCAGTGAAAGTTGTTGTTTTGTTTCGATTTAAGGGTGGATACTATAAACATAGTCGTTACTTTGTGACAAAATTGTTGAAACACCTAAATTATCTTCACAAGTAGGAAACAGCAAACCAATACACTACTACTGTATTAATTAATCCTCATTCTTTTACACCGGAAACGTCATTACGTCAATAACAAAAAAATGACGTCTTTGGCAATGGTGGTTCTTTACTTCCTACAAAGATTAGCCTTGCTGTGAGGTAATTCTTATGTAGTCATGTTAAAATTAGTTCAGCATAAACAAGTATGGCAACGAATAACTTGACCAAGCGAACGAAAGCAATCACAGCACTAAAGTACTGAGAAGTCATTAATCGCAGTAGTGTACTTTTATAGTCGGCCTATTGCTATACCAGCAGTGCTATAAAGTACGCAGCATATTGCTGTAGTATTACCAAGGAGTAAAGACTCATATGCGCGTATGGGATCGTTTGAAAAGATTGAAGCAGAATTAACAGAACAACTTAAGCAATCGTGTGACAGCAATGGTCGAGAAAGAAATCGACAGGAATCAGCAATGATTTTAAATGAGTTTGGTTTACTTTACAAAACCAAGAGTCCGGACAAAATCAGTTTGATTCAAAGTGCAAGTTTGTTTAATGCCGCTATTGTTAGACAACCGTTAAAACAAAAATTTCAGGATGATCTGCACCAACTATGCGAGCATGTACTGCACTGCGCATAAGCCCGAGACAAAGATGAAAACCTTGTGAAATTTTCTCAAACTGTTGCATGTCGAGTGAAAGAAATGAGAAACAATGCTTTCTCTCACTTAAAAACAATAAGAAAAATCTCAGATAAGACAGAATTTCAAAAAGTCAAGGTGAAGAAGGAAAAAGATTTTATTCAAAGAGTTCGAGAATTACTTGCTAGATTATCAGCTGATTACAAAAGCATCATGGCAACAATTTCTCAACACTGTATCAAAATAATGGGACCACCGCCTTGTAGATTTGCATTAGTAGGATTGGGGTCTTTAGCAAGAGACGAAATAACTCCTTTTTCGGACTTTGAGCATATTATTGCACTAAACAACTTCCAACATCAAAGCCAAAAAAACCCTATTGACACTAAAGAATATTTCCGTTGGTATTCGGTAATATTTCACATCATTATTCTGAATTTACAAGAAACAACTGTTTCTAGTGTTTGCATACCCTCTTTAAATGACCATTCAACACCAAACGGAAATTGGTTTGTCGACAAATTTTCGACTCCTGGAATTTCATTTGACGGTTTGATGCCACATGCAAGTCATATTCCACTGGGAAAAACTCAGAAAACTGAACAGTTACCTTGGACAACAGAGCTGATTAAACCAGTGGACGAAATGGTGAAATATCTTGAAGCAAAAGACATTAAACAAGGATACAAACTCGGAGATCTTTTGACAAAAACCTGTTTTGTGGATGGAGAGGAAGAAGTTTTTCGACAATTTTCGGAAAAAGTCAAATTAAAAGTGAAGCAAGATATAAAAAAACAACGTTTAAACGTAGAAGCCCAACTGAGAGAGGACTTAGAAAACTTTGATATTTACGAAAATATGTCAATGTTTAGATATTTAGATAACATAAACATTAAAAGAGTCATTTATAGAAGCATCACGTTGTTTGTTTCAGGTTTAGGACGACTCCACGATCTCGAGTCAAATTCAGGCATTGAAATTATCAAAATTTTGAAACATTCCGGAAAAGTATGTGAATTTGGAGCTCATAGGTTATCCCACCCCATTGCTGTCGCCTGCTATATCCGAGTTTTTATTTACATGTCCAAGAAAAAACAAGACGACGAGATTTACAAAGAACATGAAACTCTAGAAGAAAAAGAAAAACTTCGAGAATTGACAAACGTAGCAGGCCAAGAAGCACTAATTGACTCTTTCGTTACCATAAGCGTGTTGCAGTCAATGTTCAAAAATGATGCGCTTACAAATATATGGGGTTTTGGTTCAATGTTGAAAAGACAAAACGTGTATCTTCAAATGTGTTTCATGAGCGTTATGGGTTTACATGAAGAGGAAATTCGCCTCGGAGAAAAAACCCTGCAGATTGCAATGGATGTAAGTGTTCTCGGAAAGCTGTGTGAAGCATACGTTATATCGACTCGTTATCAAAAATGCCTTGAACTGCTAAAACAGAATGAGCTCTTGATAACAACGCACATAAATGTTTTTATTGTCGTTAAATTGTTCTGTTTGATGCACCTAGAACAATTCGAAGACGTGCTAAAGGAATCTGACTTATTTTTGAAATCTGCTTTAATCGACAATTGTGTTGACGGTAAAGAAAAATATAATTTGTTACACTTGGTTTATACTAACGGAGTCAGTAAATATAGCTTGGAAAAGTTTAATGGAGCATTAAGCGAGTTTAGACTGTGGTTTAAACTGCTTAGAAAAAGCAAAATTTTGAGCAAAAGTTTCATAAGAGCTGTAGTTATGCAGTATGTTTCTTGCGCTTTAATTCAGCTTGGGCGCAGAGATCAAGGCCTTCATTGGGCGAGAGAGGGTTTAAACTTTTTGAAAATGATTGGAATCGCTGGAAGCCAAAATAAAATGTTTGAGTACATTTTGTTGACTGCTGATTTTGATAATTATGATGAAACTAAAGAAAATTTGTACGAGCAGCAGTTATTGACTAGGATAACGATAAGACGCGAGTTGTTTCATGAATCAGAAGCCAAGTCAAGAAGTCTTGGGGAAAAATGGATACCTAGGCTTCCAAATCCTAAAATCCCATGGGGACCCGGATGTTTTTGGAAACCTCTATCTTCCCGGCAAGATTTTCACGCGCGAATGAAGGCCATGGTTTTGGCGAAATCTATGGGCTTATTGGGACATAAAAAAGAAACTGGCTGACTGGGCACTAGTTTTGCAATCCCCCAAAAGCAAAGAGCATGACCGATAAAATAATTGACTGCCGCTTCTTAAAATTTCAAAGTTCTTTAAAAATAAACCATGCTAGACGGCGGCTTCGAAACGGTGACTCTATCAAGTAACTTACAATACATAATGCCGTATATAGTCATGGAGTTTACCCATAGGTCCAGCAACTAAATCAATCCTTGGCATTTTTTCCACTTTACACTTTTCTGTATGTTTCTGATTGTTTTTCTCGTTTCTTTTTAGCTGTTTTTTTTCTTTTTTTTTGAGAAAGTGTAAAAAAGTAAAGAGGAAAAAATTAAATGTTGCTTTTTATGTGTTGCTACAGACAATTTTGGTATGCAGATACAAACTATCCCTACCACACAATTCGTATTTAGAGCCGCCCTAAAAAATGTATTCTAAAATTTTCGCGACTAAAATTTTTGTGAGCATTCGATTTAATTTGGGAAAAACTCTTTGATTCAAGCAATTATTATAATTTATTTGTTGCATAACATAAAAATCAAAGTCAGCGCTCACAATTCTTTGCAGAAACGATATGTACGTTTAGATACGGATATGGTATGAAATTATTAGTGTGCTGGTAGCAAATGTGATAAACAAAAATTACAAAAGTTAAATGCCAACAAAATGAAAACCGAAACAAATTTCTTTTATTTATTCAATGGTCTAGCTCTAGCAGTAAATGTTTTGAAAACGTATTGCAACAAAATGCCGAATAAAAAAACAGGGCGTTTCTGAAAATACAGAGCACTCACCAAATTTATCGCAATTGTTTTCGCAACGGCAAAATCCATCAACACATTCTTCTAGAAATTGACAATGACCATTACTGGTACACCTTTTTGCTCTTGAAAATCGACAATAAGAAGTCATCAGCAGGGATAGAAGAAAATGAAGTGTATGTTGACAAACTGAAATCGAACAAACATAAGTTAAATTTCTCATAATATAGGTGAAACTGGCCATCAAAATTAATAAGTTTCAATTGTAATGCAACCTAAAATCAAAATGATTGCTGAATAAAGAAATTGAAATCTTTAGGTTTGCACACGTACTTGTTACTGGAGTCGTATGCAGTGGTGCTATTCAAATTTGGCAGGAACCGGTTGCGTAACCAATTCTCTATACTTAGCAACCGATTCGTTCAAGACAAAGTGCAGAATATATATATCCAAGCAATTTTAAACTGCAAACGGATCTCTCGATTTAGGAACCGGTTTCGCACGAACCGTAGTGAACCGGCTGAACAAAACTACTGTCGTGTGCACAGACGAGGATTAACTTTGATTCTCGGATTATCAATTTTCTGTCTTCTACACCGTTGAACATCTTAGGTTAAAATAGCTGTATTTCCAAGTTTAAAGACTCTATTCTTGAATTACTTTGTAATTAAAGCTATTTGTCCGACGATTGGCCTAGACTTTTTCCCAAAGTTTTGTTAATCTTCGGATTAAAGTTAATCCAAATTGGTGCATGCGACCATTTCAGCAATATTTTGAATACACAGCACTGAACTAAGACTTAGGAGATTGGTAATACTTCATGGACAAAAAGTTTCATTAAGTTTTAAGATTAGTTAGGTGCTTTAAAACTAGCAATTTTTTTTCCGTTTTGCTTAATCGTATTTGATATTTACCCAGAACCAAATTAGAAACTACGAATATTTTTTACTTGAGTTTTCTACATTGAATAGACTGCTCAAAAATTTTGAACAAACTGAACAAGATACGGAAACTTTAAAGCAATAAAGTATATATAAACATTCTAGCTTCAAAAAACTGTTACGTGACATTTTCCATATATGGATTTTTATTTTTAAGCGTTAAATATAATTTATTACTTAGTATACGCTATATAGACTTGCCATTCCACCTTTTCCTCACAACATTTCTAATGCTGAAAGTGAATTTTACTGTAAACTATCCAGCGCGGTTGCGAACGATTTGGGTACAAATTAAGTTTACAATGAGTTAGGCTTGGGGTTATTATAGGTGAAGCTGTTTTTACATTGCTATGAATTAAATGAATAATTTATTTGCTTTTAGTGTTTTACGTGATAGAGTGCATTTTTGTGTGTTACTATTTTTTTTTACAGAACTGTGATGGATTTGCTTAGTTTGATTTCCTTCGGTTGTATAGCTTTGATTTTACTTAGTGTATATTGTTGTGTAGAAGATTTTTTTCGTTTGTTTTCTTAGTTGCTCGTGCGCCGTGGCTTGCAACATTGTACTCGACTCTACTGCATTGTACAGAGTGGCGCATCCAGGGCGCAACCAACCAAAGTAGTGGCGCAATCTACTCTGGAGAGGGAGGTGTGAGGGTAAAATCTCGGGCCGGTCAAATCGGGCACAGTGTTGCCAATGACTCGCCACCGCTAAGACATTTCGTCAAAAAGAGCTGTGTTGCCCGCGCGCAATGACGCGGAGATGGGCTTCGAAAACTCGTTACACGTTTCGGCGTAATACAACAAATCAACTGAGGATTTACAACTTAGCAAATTTAATAAGAACGGAAAGATGAGGATGGCTGGGAAGTGAGCTCGAGCTCTGCGAGTCTCCAGCCACCCGCGTATATGTCGAAGCAGGCGGCCTGCACCTGTAATCGAACTCGGGTCGCAGTATTGCTGACGCAATAATCAGCGCGCAGTTCCGCTCCGCCATGCTGTTGACGAGTATTATGAGTATACAATATAGGACAAGTATTAATGTGAGATTTGATTTCGATTTTAACCCAAATATGCCAGCTTTGAAACGTGTTTTGCACTCGACCAGTAAGTAAGAGGGGCTAAAAGGGCATGAGTAATTTAAATCTTTCAATTTGCTTTGGATTCTCAGCAGTTAATTAAATGACTTGAAAACCAGCAAAATTTAATCGAAATGTTTTTAAAATGGCAATTTTTCCGGAAAAACACAACATCAGCCAGCGGCTGATGGGGTCTTCGCTCCCAAACCCCCATAACCTACCGCCGTTGTGGTTCCTAACACATATCGCGCTGAGTTCGTTTTGCAACGTAGAACAAACAGTTTTTGGTTCAAGCCTACCCCTTTTAGTGAAATCCTCGTTAACGCTCCTGCTATACAGTATGTCAAACAGATTTTTACAATTTTTGGGAATTTGTGGATACTTGTGGTTTTATACTTCATGAAATCAAATCTTTCATTATGCTCGCTGTATTACGCCGAAACATGTAACGAGTTTGTGGGTTCAACGCGGTGTCATTGCGCCCAAGCAATGCAGCTCTTTTCGAAAAAATATTGCAGCGGTGCCGAGTCTTTGGCAACACTGAGTTCGATTTGACTGGCCCTAGATTTTAACCTCAGGCCTCCCGCTTCAGAGACGTACGCGTTACCTCTCGACCAGTAGCGTACGCAGGATTTTGAAAAGGGGGGCCAGGAACTTCAGAAAATTTCCGATTTTTTGCCTAAAATTAGGTGAAGAGCAAAAAAATAGGTCTTCACTCAAATTTAGTCCCACTGTTTGCCCAAAGTTGGGTGCAGGCCTAAAACAAACGTGTAAAACATACCCTTTGTGTGATCAAAGCTTCTGCCCAACTTACAAATGGGGGAGCCATGCCGCAATTTTGCATACTATTCTATGCTAATTATACTCTCCTGGCGACTCAAAGGGGGGGCCATGGCCCAATGGCCCCCCCTAAATACGCCCCTGCTCTCGACCAACTGGTCAGAGCTATAAACTGAAATATTTGTTTGTAATTTCTGTAATTTACAAAATTATGCTATGCTTGAATTAAAAATTCGCTCAACATCGAATTTAAAGAGCTTTGAAATGCAGTTTGTGTGATCATGACCGCATTGGTATTTAGTAAAATTTAGCCAAAACTTTGGTTTTTAAAGGTATTATGTTTGGTGATACATTCCAATAAAAATAATTGGAATTTCTATCAGCGTAATATCGATGTGCTTATTATTAATTACGTAATTCATTTTCTGAGGCGGAGTCCTCGAGGGCGTCCTTGGCCTCGAGGACGTTCTCGAGGACACATTTTGAAGTCCTTGGCCTTGGGTTCAAAGCTCAAGTCCTTGGCCTTGGCCTCGAATCCTACAAGTCCTTAAAAATGTTCTGTCCTCGGCTCGACGACAACATTACGTTTTGATTGGTTGAAAAGGAAAATAATCAAACGAAAAATAACCTAAACTTCTAGCCTTCAATTTGTATCCTTTCCTTATTTAAAAAATATAAATTGGTAGCCAAGTCATAGTAAGCCATATTGTTTTAAATGGCATTGTGTGGAAGCTCCAATTGGAGAACAAGTGGGCAAAATGCAGTGCAAATCGTTCTTTTTATTTTTCTTCTAATACTTCCGGTGCAGGTGGTACAAATAGCAAAGCACAAAAAACCATCCAGGGCCATAACAAAGGAGATCCGGCGATCCGGACAAAACCATTTTTGAGTTGCTTATGCTAAAACATGGCGAGCTATCTTAATGTGGATTAAGAAGAAAATATATGCGTTATAATGAAATGTAATGCAGTTCCAAGAATACTCTATTATACAGAGTATGTTAGTATAATATTCGCGATATATAACTAACGAAACTTATTTTGAGAACGCCAACTTGTTCCGAAAATATGGGAGCAAATATTGCAAATAACAAGGAAGAACTCTAATCACTGGCAAGTGGTCTGAGGGCAAAGCTACAGCCGCTGAACAATTTTTGTTTTGAAAATCGCCGCTAAAAATCTCAAATAATAAATTACTGTATCAGAAAAAACGCTGCATGAAGAATTATTAAACAATCGAGTGGGAAATTAAATATACTTATAATTGTTCAAATGCCTGGAAAGATGCGCGCTGCACTTACTCCATTTTTCACACAACGTCATGAGGATGAAAATGCGAAGCTCCAGCGAAAAATTTGGGCAGTTTTAGAAAAAAACATTGATTTATTATTTTTACGTTTCTACATCGTGGGCTTTTCGAAAGCCCAGTGCAAATCGCAAATATCACCTATGTCTTCCTTCTCAATACAGCCCTTCTGGGATTCTCAGGTTAGTTTTTGCCGTTAAAATACCTTAGGCTAAATTTTACAAATTGTCTTTGGCGGCTGAAACATGCGCTTTTATTTATTGATAGGCAATAGTCATATTAGATACGAGACACAGAGAGACATCACGTGAACTGAGACGTAAGGAAACGATTGGCTTCAACTAGGACTGAGAAATTGTGAAAAACTGAAGTTTTTTCAATAACTTTTACGGAATTTTTTCTAATTGCTTCGACAATCTAATTGTGTAATCTCCTTTATTAGCCACAAAAATTGTAATTTTTTTTGAAAGCTATTTTTTTGAAAACAAAAAATTTACTAAAATTGTTTAACGGAGACACGAAGACTTTGCCTTCGGCCCCAGTACCCTGTTTTTTCTAAGCACTTGAGCTAGCAAATATCCGGTGCGTTACCTCAATTCCTTTTAAAAACATAAATTTACAATAGTTTGCAATACTTTTAGATAATAATATCACAGTCGCTACGTAATATTTAAAAATTATGATAACATCTTAAAAAATTCTGTCAAAAGAAGTTGTTTAACCAAAAAATCAGGTTTTTATTTGAAAAACCACCACAAAGGTGTGAAACTGGGAATCCATAATCAGTGGACTTGCACCATGGCCCTAACTGATGAAGTTAAAGCCTTAAAATTGACCATTTCCAAGTCTAAAATTTAGTGATTTCCATTTTAGGGTTGCGACTTGGTTTATAGGGAGAGACATTTCAGAATACCCATTCCAGAAGGATCCGAATCTCAAACTATTCGAAAAACGAATCAAAACATAAACCGGATAATTGGAACCGGTTTTGAACCCACGCAATTACGTTGTTAAAAATTGTTTGCAGTTAATTCTAATATAAAAGTGTAGTGAGCCATTTGCTCTGCAATTGTATGAGCGACGCATGCTCTCAATTTACGCACGATTCAATAATGCTAGCTGAGTGCATGGTTGTATCAACAAACTACTCAAAGCGGCGATAGTTCGCTAGAGGGCGGATCAGCCCACCGAGGGTGTAACCATTTTGGGGTGAGACCATTTTATGATACCAATCAAACAAAAAAAAAAAAACAACAATTCGTTTAATATCATTGGAAACGTTTAACACACTGGAATGAACTAAAAAATGATTTAAAGCATCTTTTCAAAGAATTATGTAGAAAAGGGGCGCTAATTTGTCAAGAGTACATTTCACAAATCAGTAAAAACTTTACAAAATTGCCAAAACCAAGCAATCAACTTTGATCGCTTGTTGAAACATGCTTAATATAGGTTTTATAAAAGATATATATAACCACAGGAATAGGGGGAAGGGGTGGTGGCTATTTAGTATTAGTTAGTTACAAACCACTTCGACTCAAATATCGTTCCATTAGCTTCCCCCCACCAATTATTTTTCTCTGTTGAATATAATAGAAAAATTGGATTACTCCTTGTGAGTTTCATTGAACTATAAGATTTTATGATTTGCGTTACCAGCTTGTAAATACGAAATTTGAAATTTTACCATTAGCTATCTCTCACATAGTCATTGCCCATTTGCGCGAACAGTTTAATCATGTTTTTACACTGCTAATTTTTATGCCACATTTCAAAAGCAGTATTTTCAAAATAAGCCTAAATTTAAGTTATTTTTGCAAAAAAATTCAAAATTGTTGAACGCTGAAACAGCCTCCCTTATTGCAGATTTCTGGTCACGTGCCAAAGTCTAATCATGTTTGCCCTTGACTGTGAGCGAATTAAGAACGCAACTAAGCCGTGAACATTTAGAAGCACTCAATAGTCAATGTCATGCACTGCAATAAAGTGCTGCTTTAATTAAGCAAATCTTTGAATAACTTTTTTTTCTGAATATCATTGGTGGTTGACAGGTTATTCTCTTTTTCAGCAAATTAAGTTAATTTAAACCAGAATAGGATTCGGTATTCTGGATTCGGTTTTAGCTATTCGGAATAATTCTGGAATAGCCAACAATTTTGAAATGCCCATTCCTACGGTGTTTCATTACTGCGATACCGCTACGCAACGTAATCAAGATTGCTGCTAACGTGTAAAACTTTAAAATGGCGTCTAGTCAGTTTTAAAACTACTGTTTTCGAATTATCATCAAACTTAACGAAATGCAATATCTTAAACACTTTTGCGCTCAAAAATAATAGATAATTTGCCGACCATAATTTTAAGAAAAACTGTGTTCTTGGTCCTCGGACTTGACCATTCCTGTCCTTGACCTCGAGAGGGTCTGTCCTCAAAAAGTCGGTCCTTGGCCTCGGATTTTTTTTTGAGTCTTTGGCCTCGAACGTTGGGTCCTCAACTCCATTTCTGTTTATTGTTGCTATTACCAACTATTACATCCTCTAATTCAGATTCACCTGTGCTTTGATAGTTTTTAAAGAAGCAATTAAGTTACAAAAAAAAATTACAAAAAAAAGAAACGGTTACTACTTCTTTTCGGTTAAATTTGAACGAAATCTTTGCTAGAGTTATAAAAGTTAATTCTGTAAGTTTTTGCGAAACGTCGGTTATGCGTAACGTAAATATAAGTGAAAACGTGTAGCCTTGATCACATCATACCTTTCATTGGCGCGTCCAATTTACAGAACTCTGCTTTTCTGAATCGAATATTCTAGCGACTTGTTGCTGTAATGTGTCTACATTAATTTGAATATAATAAATCTCAAGCAACAGTTATTGTACCGGTACTAATTGTAGAATTGCAAAAGCAAAATTTTGCAGATCCTTTCGCTACAGCTTTGCACCGATAAAAGGGTATCTCAAAACAGTCTGTATTTATAATCGCAAAATATTTTGCACTTTTTCGAAAATTTTATCTGATTGTTTACGACAGGTCGAGTCGTCGAGAACGTTGCGCTGTGAGCGGTTTTCACTACCTCATTCTTTCGCACGATTAGATCTTCTTAGTCACGTTGTTTGGTCTTGAAAATTAATCAACCTGGTCTAAAAATTTTGGCCTTTTGCACCATGCTATCAAGCCTAAAATAGCGGTTAAATCCCGCTAGTTTGGAGCTTTGCAAAATAATTTGCCAAACTCTATCAATTACCCGCCGATCATTATCTAATTAAAACTACTACTAGTACTAACACTACCTGAGGCACGCCCTGTTATTAAGTAACGAAATGCTTACCCCTCCGCTTAGTACTGAAATCACTGCAAAGCTTCAAATTGTTTTCAGTTGCCAAACAAATTGTATACCGGCACCAGCGTAACAGTTTGAAGCACAACTCTTACTAAGCTTTTTTTAAGTTCTGGAAAAAAAGTTAAGTTTGGTGAAGTATGTGCTATGAAGAATTAGATGAAAACATTTAAAAACCAACAGATTGAAGGGGGAATAGGGATTCTCCCGTATTTTAACGTTTTTAATTCTTAGCCCGACGCATTTTTAGGAAAATGGCTGCCTGGCAAGGCAAATTATTCCTTAAGGTTTAATAAGCATATCGTAGCTTAAATATTTCGTCTTTGACTTTAACTTTCTGTTTCAAGAAAGCTGCGTTGGCGCTTTTCTTTGCAAAATTTGCACCTCCGTGAGGTCAGTGTACACTTGACATACACTCGCAAAAGTACGAACATATTCTTTGTTGTTTCAACAAATTTTTTCTACGTAAGCTCGGCACACCTGGTCTACCGAATTTTAGAGGATACGCCCGGACGGTCACATTTTACGCCACGCGTTAGACTCGGTTAAAGAGTTTCTAAGTTTATTAATTTTTATACTTAACATGAACTGCCCCTACTCTACTGAAATTGAATTCAAAAAGTGAAAGAATTTATTGATCAAAAACACGCACGGAAATCCATGTAACACATACCAGCATATAAAGGAAACTGCTCGCAAAAAATTAGTTGCATTAATTTTATGGAATATTCGAGTCAAAACAAAAATTTTAAACGCTTGCGAAATCACAATGTAAAAAAAGAAGACACCACGGAGTTTCGGAACAATTCTGTACACGAAGGAAGTGCAAGCTGATGACGTCATGTTTACGTAACACTGATGACGTCATTACAGAGGAAAAACACATCAATAACCTTCCATTATTACTGCAGCTTTTTCTTCATCAGTCAAACCGTTTTTCAAAGTCCGTCGCACTGAAAAAAAAAAAATTTAAGATGAAATGCAAAAAAGAATACTCATAGCTCAACTTCCTTGGACTTAGGAGGTGTTTGACTGCAATCAAACAAAAAATATTCCACCGATATAGTGCTGAGGTTTTTTAAATCAACCCGGAAATACGATCTTTGAACAAAAAAATTGGTCTAGTCCAAACAGATTTCCAAAGGGTTAAAAATCAAGATTAAATCTTCACTATACACGCTGTGTTAAGCCGAAGTGCGTAATGAGAACGAGTTTGCGGAGCCCATTAAGGGCGTCATTGCGCCTCCATCTACTTTCGAGGAAATGTCGTAGCGGTCGCGAGCCGTTGAGAACTCTGTGTCAAATTTAACCGGCCTGAGATTTTAACCTCAGACCTCCCGCTCCAGAGAGACGAACGCAAATAGAAGGTGCTGCAAATTTATCTTCGAGCACAAAACAGAGCTTTTTTTTCCACCGATTTTCACAGTCGAAGTCTAGTTAAAGGCACTTATAACGGAATAAACAAATATTATCTTCACTGCGTCCATAAGACAATACAAAGTGTCCCAAATATTTGAGTCGGTTATGCTATTCACTATTCGAAGACCTTACTTGCCGCGAGTACAATACTGTAATGAGCACTCAGTAAGCAGCTTAAACACCACATTGAATAATAATTTTTGAGAAATCTTGACTAACTTACACGACTTTCTCTGGGCGTTCCTGGACCGTTTTCTTCTTGTTACGGGGGTCGATCTTTCGCTGGGCATTTGCGTAGCAGTTTTAACCAGTTGTTCCATGATCTGGTCCGATTCGTCATTCATCGTCTTTTTGTTCGGTTTCGACGATGGCTGATTGCTGTCGGTTGATTTGCGGGCTGTAAAAATGGTTTATTTACCATTTGCATAGTTAAAAGACAGAAAAGAGTCTTTGCGGTCTGCGAGTAAATTGGCATGCTGACATAGGCGACACTTTTAAATGAAGAACAATAGGGAATTCAAAAATGCTATTTTTCCAAGTCTTGGGTGCTTGAATGTTTGAAAACAGCATAAATTGTTGAAAATAGTTACGAAATGTGTAAGCCTACCAAAAAATCTCTCTAGGCAATCCAAATAGCAGCGATGTGCGTATCGTAAGTCTTTTCGACATGATAGACAATAACAGGAAATCTGAGTTCGTTGAAGTTTTTGAAATTTTTTCCAGATTTAAGCTCACCTAGGGCAACCGGTTTTGATAGACCAAAAATTGCGAAAAAAAGAGGAATTGAGAGCCAGAACCGAAAACCGGAATCAAAAGGTGAATGAGCATAAAAAGTATAAAAAAGTCAATAGATGAAATCGCATGCAAAAATTATGCACGATAACAAGCACAAAATGGTACTGACTGATGTTATGTCTGTCACTCTTTAGAAATGAATAAACATTTGATCATTTGCGAGCGCAACTATCAAAAATAAACCGGATTACACCGGATAAAAGCCGAAACCAAACCGCGCAGTCCAGATTTTTGTAGATCATTCTTTAAGATATGGGATAAATGGGATTTGGCATGTTTGGTTCCCGAAACAAGTTTCTATTCCTCGTTTAAATACGTACTTCTATTTGATCTTGATCTAGGTCTGGACTCAACCTTGGCGTCAGATTGCAGCGCTTTTTGAATGGTTGGTTTCATCTGATCTTCGGACGCCGAAAATCTTCGCGTCTGCAAAGAAGCGATTGTTAATGAAACAACAAGGCTAAGTTCAGCAATCAGCAAACTGTTAAAAACATTTAAAAGATTTTTCATTAGAAGTATATAAATATTGAACTTTTAGGTATTTTTTCAGGCTTGGGTGTTGATTCAGGTGCCTGCTTATTGCTGAATGATGCCAAAAAAGTGCCTAATCACGAAACAGACCAGCCAATCAAATTTATGTCACCAAAAGGACATCGCTACCATACCAACTCTCTAATTGGCCAGTTCTTTCGAGATTTGGAATTTTTTCGGCTTGACTCAGAAATAAGGCACTGAAAAGTGGACATGTTCGAGTAAAAACGCTTCACTTGAAATATATGCGAGAAATTAAACGAGTGGAAAATTATTTTAAATCTTTTCGGCTACGTACCAAAAGAACGTTACTGATTGTTATAATATCTTTCTATAATGCAATTACTTCAAGCCGACAGTACACAAAAGTACAAAAGTTAGTTATAGATAGATCGGTTTAAAAGCCTTATCAGATCAATCCTATATTATCGAGATCATCAAACGATGTCTGTAACTGCAATAAAGCAAAACAGCAAACTTTGTTGACGAAACAGCACAATGAGTGTTTGAGTTTGCTTGAAAACAGCATATTCGCTTACAAACCACAAAGAGAAAGTTAAGAAGCTTGCATCGTTTCAGTCTAAAAATAGCCAAAAACGGCTTACTTCCATAATCATTTTTCCTCTTGTTCTGTTTCGTTCTCCTTTTTGATGTTTCTTCTTTCTCTGCGACTCCACCCTCTCTTTGACTGTTCTGTATTCGAGAGCGAATTCTGATATTAAACGCGCGAACTTTTGAATGCTCATTTCTGAGATGGCCCTGGGCGCAGTACCGAAGAATAGGAGTAAAGTGTTAAACCTGCAAAAAAATAAGGAAAAAATACGAAATCGAAACGATTTAAAAATACAAATACCATTATCGCTGATTTGAAGCTTTTAAGTTTTGGAACTATCGTAGGTTCAGATTTATGGTACAATAGGGGTAAAATAGGGATATACGGTTGAAATTAGGTGGTAAGCTTGGAAATGTCTACGTAAAAATCACGTAAAATCAAGCAATTTTTACTAGAGCTTTTTGTAGAATGTTAAAAATAATGAAGATGGTAACAGTTTACGCATATATAGTATTTCCATTAGCCACATGCTTTTGGTAATTTTATTATTGAACTAAATGAGAAAAAAACGTAGGCTATGTAAAGAAAAGATGATTCGACACGAATAAAATCAAAACATTTTCCAATATTGACAGTTATTAACGGAAAATTTTCGAAATGGCATGTTCTATCGTAATTACATGCAAATTTAATTTGTCAGTCAGCAAATACAATAGAACGCAAGCTCGTAATCCCGTAATGAAACAAGCAAAACAACAAAGCGATTTTATTTATCCTTCGCAACTCTTAGATTTTTGACTTAATAATGCAGCTTTACTTTCTCAGAATTTTACGTTGAATAAATGAGAATAGTCAAAAATAGATCAGCTAAGACCAACATAAGAGACCAACGATGTTTCATATTTCAACATTAACGCATAATAAAGAACTAATGACGTTTTTTTTGATGGAATTACAATATAAGCATGTTTTTGGTTGTACAAGCTACGAAATAATTAAAGGGAACGTTATTGTTCTCCAAAATACCTCAGGAAAGGCTTTTCTACCGAGCTTTGCATACCAAAATACATGGGAAAAGATCTGTTGGACGACCCCGATTTACATAGAGCAATTACATTGACGAACTTGGAGGTCGCTGGAAATTTCAATCAAGCGAAATGATGGAGGTGATGGAAAAGGTGAAGTGTGGCGGCTTAATCTCGAGCTGCTGCCCTCCAGCCCTCATGGAAAAGCGGGCAACAAAGCAACGCTGTTCTGCGTTTTCCGTTATTTTTTTCTTGTTTATCTACCAATTCTTGAAATCCGTATTTTTTTGAGGCAAATTGATTTCCAAACACGCTTTAACACAGCTTGTAAAAAATATTTCTTTTCCTACCTGTTTCTTAATCTCGTGCGGATAACTTTTAAGGTGATGATTTTTCGGGCGCAAGTCACAAGAAAATCGGTAAGCTTCGACCGGAATGCCTCGTTCAATTCGTGCTTCGCTATTAACTTTAAATTATCCCACGAATTCTTGCAACGGTCCTCCATGGCTTGAAGAGTTTGCTCCAGGACGTCAAAATCAACCTGAGAATTTCGAGCAAAACTTGTGCTTTAAATTTTTGTTTAAAGTCGTAATTATAGAAAACATTTCAAAACTTTTTGTTGCTCTGCAGCAATTTTTGCTTGATCTTAATGAACCCTGGCTTTCCAAAGCTGGGCTTAGGCATGCTGCATTGTAGCTAGTAGCACGGTAGGTCTACCCACTTAACCGCAAATCGCCTCTAGGCTGATAGACTCGATGACCGAGAGATCCCTTCGCCGCTTCCTGTTTCAATTGACCAATTGCTTTACTTTGTTTGTGCCATTGAAATTTAATGTTGTGTTTTTGCGCATTTGGTGAATTTCAAATAAACCATTGATTAATTGAATCTAGACTTGTTTTTGGAAGCATTAAATTCCGGATGCCCTTCTTGCCAACATTGTTTAGTGATACAAAGTCTACATGGTGAGTAACCAAACGACTACACTCTAGAATGATTAAACACGAGTAAAACAGAATTCATTTACATTAAAAACGGCAATTGAAAAACTCCTTCAGTAATTAAATTTTTGAAATTGCTGCGTAAATGTTACTCCAGAAATCACCCGTTCTGTTAGTGCTGGTGAAAATAAAAGTTTTGAAATTCTTAATCTTTTGAATATGTGTAACGATAAACACTGACGGAAAATTGCTTTGTAATTAAATCATCTTCCAAAACACGTTTAAAATGCCGAAGTTTGACGGAATTAAATAACAGAAAAAAAAAAATGCACGATTGCAGCACAATTATTTTTTGCAGGCGGGATTCCCATGTAGAATAATTTTGTTGTCGAACTTATTGAGAATTGTAATCGTATTTGCAAAATTCCCCGAAGATTTGCGTAAAAGTGTCTCGGCCTTGTAGAAATTGATGTTTCCGTATGGCTATGCTGAAATATCGGAATTAAAAAGCTCACAAAATTAAGACTCGAGAGAAGAAAATGTCATTTCAACCCAAAACAACTTTTTCAATCGTTGATCACTCAAATTTTGAAATTTTTGCTTCAAATTTTAATTCCTGTTAGAAGTTCCAAAATGAAAAACACAATTTTCTCACCCTTGAACATCTTGTGGTAGCTCCCAGCTCTGAATAGAGGTCAGAAACTTCCGGATGCTTTTCCAGGACACATTGGGTAGCATGGTGGAGCAGAGATTGCTTTTGAACAGTGTCTTTGACTTCCGGTACTTTGCTCAAGTAAGATATATCAAAACCTTTCACCTAAAAAATTGAATATTGAATTGACAGAAAATGAATAAAAAAATCAAATCAAGCCTTCGTTATACTCGCTGTATTACGACGAAGCGTGTAACGAGTTTGAAACCCCATCTTCGCGTTATTGCACCTGCGTACAACACAGCTCCTATCAAAATGTCGCAGCGTTGGCGATACTGTGTCCGATTTGACTGCCCCACGATTTGAACCTCAGAGCTACCGCTCTACAAACGAACGCGTTTCCGCTCGACCAATTGGCCGGTATAAAAAAACATGTGTATGTATATTACTGTACTTAAAAATGTTTTCGAATTAGTTGTTAACAGTGAATACTACAGAGCCATTAATAGCTATGCTGAAATAAGGCTTTAGAAATACGATTAAGCTTACCTAATCTTTTTTGCATTACCATAATACTGTTAAATTTTTTCGCAAAATCTCAAACATTCTTATCAATCAAACAAATTGTTTTTCAACTTTAGACCCCAATTTAACCCAAAACCGAACATTCATAAAATATCGAACTGAAAATCAGATTTCGATCAAAATGCAATGGTTTAGAAAGAAGCTTTGTACAGAGAAATTATTTCAGACTTTGATAAGGCTTACTTAGACCATAGTTTTTATTGCAAAAATATCATATCAATAAAGGAACTGTAAATAGATGATCAGCGATAATGGCGCACGGGGACTCACGCACACACGCACCAAATTACACTGGCGTAGAATAAAGCATGCAAAAAATTTGATTTTGACAATAATTATTTCAATCGAACTCGCTGAATATTCCAACTAAAAATATCACGGTTATACCAAGATACAAAAATTTGTTTCACAGAAATCGGAAATTTCCTGAAAGAACTCTTTACAGCGGATTAATTTAACAGTTTTCACGACAAAATTTTGCGATGATATGAGATATTGTGGATTTTATCTTAATCAGGCTGTATCAAATTCCCATAATGGTTGTAAATTTTAGTTACGCAATAAGCAAGTGCTACAAACCAAAGTAATTCCTAGCTATATACTTGTTCTGTTTTTCTAAGCTAAGCGAGTCGACGCCAAATCTTGATATTTAAGTTTTAATCCTCTTTGAGTGACTACGGTAGATATGATATCAGATATTGAATTAGCATATAAGCTTCAACTGCAACAAGACGGTCATATTTCTCATAGTGGAGATGATACCAGGGCATTGTAACCTCAAAAATATCACGTTTGGTAAAAAAAAATTTTTCGAAATTGTGGTGCAAAAATAAAATTTTTAGTTTTCCCATCAAAAACGAATATTAGATTTTAATTTAATGTTTTAGATTTTACTTTTTACTGATGATGAACAGAGCCAAGCCCGAAACGTTTAAAAATTTTCATATTTTAAATAAGGCTTTACTGTTTTTAATCAAATTAAATAAAACTACCGTGTCATCAGTACCAAAAATGAATATGTTGACATATTTTTAAAGGTAAAGTGTAAATTTTCTTTACGTCGCATTTTTAGTTGTCTTTTTTTTGCAACAATAGTGGAGAATTTCCTAACAAGAACACATCTAGCATTTTGACAATTTACGGTTTTTAACAAATAGCGGACTATATGCGCATACCAAATGATAACATGCATTTCGCTTTTTTTCCTTCTCGAACTTTGCTTAATAAGAGATAATGCGCGCGAATAATCCACATTCCACACAGACCGTCAAGGAACCTCGCAAAATTGAAAAAAGTTCAACAAAGTAAAATGATTACCGAGGTGCTGTTTAAAATATTTCCAATTGATCGCAGTGTTGCCAATATTAAACGTAGTGTTTGGTTGTTTCGCAGTTCCTTGATGCAGTCTTTTAGATCTTGCAGGGGCTCCGCAACTTCCTAAAAATGAAAGATATTTCAAATTGACGCGATCAAAATAAACCATAGCTGCAAATTACCAAATTATCCACTTCGTTATTTTCCTTTAGTTTTTGACACACAGAAAACTAAGCTTACTTTCTGGGAGAGAATTTTAAACGTGCTCGGCTAAATAAACTAACTTTTTTGGATATTTAGAGTAAAGTTTAATCAATCAGTCAAAGTAAATCTACTCTTGAGACCCCTTGTACACAATTGTGTACATGATTTGTATTTTGCTTGTACCTACGGACTTCCAAACTTTTGTGCACAATTGTGTACATATACTCTTCGCTTACAAACCAAGTTATTTTCCTCTTATCGTTAGATGGAAGCAGAGGAATAAATTTTTTTTGCAATTTTTGGTTATTTTTATTGCTATATTTTGATGACATAAACAAACAGGAATAACCCGATTATTGATCAAAGTAATAGTTCAAAATATGCTGGATTGTACGAAAGCGAAAATTAAACAATATTTTGCTTGTGGAAAGGACAATAATTTTTTCTCATTTTAATGTACACAATTGTGTACAAAGGGTCGAAAATCACTCAAGCGTGTACACACATGTTGTGATGCAAAAAGTATTTGGAAATGATAGGCACTTCTTTTGAAACAAAAGAATTGGTAAATTTATGCCAAAATTTACCTAAAGCTATGAAGTTACCTGTTATTTAGAAACTATGAGGTAATAATGCAGTTCGAAGACAAGAATTACTGTTTGTTTTTGCCTAAATAACAGAATAAATTCCAAATTTTTGGCTAAACCACTACCAGAGCTGTTTTTGAAGCAATCTCAGAGAGTTTTGTTTACAAGATCAATTAATTAACCCACAGCGTATAATCTGGTGGACGTTTTTGGAATCTAGTATCGGAGATGGCTGGTAAGCTCTTAATTGGGGATGCTCTGCTTTTGATCAGTACATTACGTCGTTTAAGAAATCCCGTCGGCAGAACCAGGTGGTCAGATGATGGTTTTCAAACGGAGTTTGTAGAGAGCAGATCTTCGCAACCAACGCGTAGAAGTACTGAATTTAGACCATGAAGTTGGTCATAGGCCGTTTTATTAGTAACGCTGTAGGGAAACGCTGTAAGCTTGATATATGCAATGGCCGAGGTAGAATTGAATGCAAAAAGTGCAAAGTCAGCCTTTGTATGACGAAGGAGAAAAACTGCTTCAAAAAGTTTCACGTAAAATGATTGGAATTTCACGCAGTGGAGTCACTGAGAGAGCGGCCCGCCCGGGGTGTCACCATTTTATGGTACCAATCGAACAAAAAAGAAAACAACAATATGCTTAATGTCATTGGAAATGTTTAGCCCAGTGGAATGGACTAAAAAATTACTCAAATCATCATTTGAAACATTTATTTAGAGGGAACGCTAATTTATCAAAAATATAACTCACAAATCACTAAAAAAATTAAAAAATCGCCAAAACTAAGCAATCAAATTTGATCGCTTGTTGAAACATGATAAAAATAGGTTTCATACATAAACAAATAAGCTCAGAAATAGAAGGGGGAGGGGGATGGCTATTCAGTAGTACAGTAGTTAATTACCAATCACTTCGACTCAAATATCGTTCTATTAACTTTTTTAACCAATCATTTTTTTTTCTATTAAATATAGACGAATAATTAGAGTACTCCTTGTCAGTTTTTGTGAACTATGATTTATGGTACCAGCTTGTAAAAAAGAAAACTAAAGTCTCACAGAGCCAATGCCCATTTATGCAACGAGTTTAGTTATGTTTTTGCACTGTTAGTGCTAGTTTCTATGCCACATTTCAGAAGCATCAATTTTTATCAAATTAGACCTAAAATTAAGTTTTTTCGCAAAAAAAAAAAAAAATACAAAATTTTTGAGCGCTGGGTGCTCCGCTTACGGACCGCCGAAACCGCACCCCCTCCATTGCAGATTTCTGGCTACACGCCTGAGCCTAATCATGTTATTGCCCTGCTAATTTTCATGTCACCAGAGTTCTTCCTGATGCCACGTTTCAAAAGCATTAATTTTTATCAAATAGCCTAGAATTAAGTTGTTTTTGCAAAAAAACAAAATTTTCCAAGTGCTGTGGGCGTAGCTCTTGGACCCCCAAATAGCCACTACCTCATTGCAGATTTCTGGTTACGTGCCTGATGCTAAACGTATGCTGCTCAAAGTGCTCATACTTTCAAATTTTAGAATTCTACTATGAGAATTTATTGAGGTACCCAAATAACAACCGCTATCTACAATAATGAAATAGTACAGCTTTCTTCAAAATATAACCTTTTGCAGCCTACTATACATTACAAAAAATGACACCACGAAATTCCGCCCCGGGCGTCACCATTCTTAGCGACGCCACAGATTTTACATATTTTGACTTGTTTGTTAGTGTCGCGTGCTGCCTATTTAGAAGTTTGCAATTGCTTGCGTTTGAGTTTAAACTTGGTTTAAAATCAATAAACCCGTTAATGACAAGTTTATATGATCAATATTAAGAAACCTAATTCGAGTTCTATTTGATTGGAAGCGAGTTTGAGATTATCACAACGGTTTTTCAGTAATTAATAAGAACGTCATATGTACACAATCGTGTACAAATTTACCATGCTTTGACTTACTTGAGCACCAATGCACAATTGTGTACATCTCATAATTTGCATATAATTTTAATTTTATGAGCAAAGGTACTCCTAAGTAATCTATCCATAACATCGAAAAATTTTTTCTCTCGAAAAAACGTGCTTGGGTCTGAAGAGGTTATTCACTTCGTTATTTTCCTTTAGTTTTTGACACACAGAAAACTACGCTTACTTTCTGGGAGAGAATTTTAAACATGTTTGGCCAAATAAACTAACTTTTTTGGATATTTAGAGCAAAGTTTAATCAATCAGTCAAAGTAAACCTACAAAAAGAATCGCAATTTTCTTCTTTTTAGCAATTTTCAATGATGAAAGTATCTAACACTCGTTTCGCAAAAAAAAAAAAAAAAAAAAAAAAATTAAGTCATTTCAAAGATAACAATTGAGCCAATTTTTCATATAACGCATTACTCAAACGCTCTGTCAATTTCACTAGCACTTAAACTGATTATATAAAACTAATCAGTAACATTTAATTCAGATGATCTGCTCATTTAAACTAAGCTTCAGTAAAAGCACTGTCAAACAGAAAAAAATCTACCTTTTCTAGTACTTCGTAGTCAAGTTTGAAGGCCCATAGATTTAATCTGGCTTGTAGCTCCGATATCGATGATAAAGTTAGTAGAAATTGCTCGGCTGACCCAAGAGGGACATCTGGCGACCGTTGCATTCCTTCTTGAATTGCTGAAATTTCTTCTTCAGTGGGAATCATTGTCAGTAATTTCTGTCAAAAACGCAAAACAAAGACATTAAAACTAATTCTATCTTAGCTGCCACCAAAAGATGCTGGCTATGCCACTCATTGGTAAGCATTACATTGCATTACAAGGAGCAAAGAGTTACGTTGCAAAGTGATTACAGAGTTATTGTAGTGAAGAGTACATACCGGTACTGCTTTTACGGTTAGATCATATCGTGTCAATAACTTAATTTCAAAAGCCCTACGTCAGAATAAAAATGGAAAATATAACAGTGGCGACAAAAACAAAACATACTATCAATCAAGAAAGAAAAGATAAGCTTACCTCTATTTGTTCTTTAGTCAACGCGTATTCGTCCATGTTAACGATGGCCGACTTGATGGTCCTCGGTGGTGGCAGGACAGTTAGTCCTATGTTGATCGCATTCGAACGTTTTACTTCCAATAGATGAAGCTCGTTTCGTTTTTCAGTTTGTTGTTTCTAAAAAATGCAAACATTAAAACGATACTGATGCAAAAATTGAGCCTTTGTGGCGATACTAAAATTTCCTGGCGAGTCTTTATCACGGTATATTGTTTTGAACTTAAGCGAGAAAGGCAGGCAAAATCAGTGGGGGAATCGAAAGTTAGGACAATTGTTTTAAATTAGATTGGCGTGGACTTTATCCTCGTTGAGTGTTGACCCAGCCGTTCCAGAAATATTCTACTTCAGACACGACGTAAGAGCTTCTTCAATAATTTTTATTGGCAACCCTGCCGTTGATAACATTGGCGACGCCATCTTAGGTCTATCCTAAGCAACGCCGCAATTAGCTCAAGTCCACAGAGACCTGCATTAACTTATATATAGGTTAATATAGGCCGCTGTGGGCTTGGCTACTGCATTAAAACATCGGGTTGCCCATAAAACTTATAATTAGGAGGCCCCCACGTAATGTTTAAAGTACAATTTCTCTGGAACGACTGGGTCAACATGGATGGAGTCAACGCCAATCTAATTTGACCTGATGCCCTTACTTTAGATACTCTCATTGATTTCGCCTTCAGTCGTCTTTTAATTAATCAGTAAACTATTTATTTATTTTCATTAAAAATGCATTATCGTTTACCTTTTGTGGGGTGTCTTTTGTTTTCAGTAGGAAAAGATTGATGAACCTGTCAGCATCAATATTGACGTCATCAAGCTCTGTCCATACGTTGGAAGAAGCCCGGATGTTGTGAGGAGCAGCGGAAGACTGAAAAATGTTTTTGTTTCGCTACATAAATCGAATAGCCTACCATAAATGTCGAAATGAGCAAGCTAGATAAAAAATGTTTCTCACATCACTCTCATTCATTCTGCACCCATACAACAAGTTAGAGGGTCTGGACAATCTGCTGCATGGACACAAGAAAAAATGAACACATAATTACAAAAGAAAATGAGCAGTAACTACCATCGAAATGCACTACCTCAAGCTTCTCACCCGAGATGATACTGACCAATTATTTTGTGTCCTTTGCCTCAAAACCAGAGCTGCAAAAAAGGAGAGGTCACGTCGTGTGGGACAATTGCCTCTGCTCCCTTGCCCAAAAGAGTGCCTCGTAAAAGGCAGCAAACGCGAAACGGACAAACGCAAAATTCACGCGTGGAAACTGTTGACGACCAAAAGAGGTCTGTATCGCTTCAGTTCAAAGTAGGTCGGAAGTCAGTCAATGTCAGTAAAAAGACGTTTCGCTGACTTCCCTTTCCTCTTCCAGGACTTCAATTTGACCCGGGCCCCCGTACTTTAATCCAGCCCGACACAAACCAAACTTGAATATCTCACTTATCTTCAAAAATTCAAGCAACACTTACCTCTTTCCAAAACAATCTCACTGTTCTCGGCTTTACTGATTCTTTCGTTTTCAACCCAGGAGGAGGAGGAGGGACTCCTGGAGGGGGAGGGGGTGGCGGAGGACCTCCTGGTGGAGGCGGTGGTGGTGGAACACCAACTCCAGGGGGTGGAGGAGGTGGTGGTGGTGAACCACCAAAAGGTGGAGGAGGAGGTGGCACCCCTGAAGTAGGTAAAGCGGGTTTGGGGGGCGATAAAACGTCGACGTCATCTAGTTCGCTAAGCCCGGAAAAATCGAACCCCTCAAGTAAAAGATTTTTCTGCAAATAGAAAATAATCATTACTTTAGTCTTGGTCACAGTATTAGTTTTAACATTCAAGTTTGCGAAGAGATTGAGAATATTTTGAAGCGCTTTTGCAAATTCAACCAATTTTCTGTGCGTTTGTACGGAACTCGTGCAAAAACTTCGATCGAAGTTGAACTGAATATTTTTCTTCGCCAACTTAACAATCGATGCTCGTATGCTACTTGTGTCGTCTGCACAGGGTCAAATCGCAAAGAATATAAACTGACGACAGATACACACAAGAATACAATGCTTCGAGAAGTTCGAGTGATTAGCAGGAATGTAATGCGATCTTGAAACTTACATGGCAACTCTGGTTTATTAATTTCTCCCACATGATGTCGCTGTCTTTCTGAACAACTGGAGGAGGGGCGACCACTGGCGGAACGTCCTCATCAGTAGGAGGCGGCTTTAACCGGTTCGATATGTCCATTGACTGCATCTTGCTCGCCATGTCTTTGACGCTGACAGAGCTTTCTGAAGTCTCATTTTCAGTAGAGCCTGTTTCGTCCGAGCCCTCGTCGCTATCGATTTGCTTCGACGCGACTGCTTGGTTTGCATATAGCATATCCATAAGCAGTTTTTGGTTCGTAGTCATGACGTCACTACTTTGTTCCGCTTGGCTGCGCACCGGTGTAGTGTTCTCGATTAGATTCGGTTCCTGAACAGGCACGGATACAATTTCGGATTTTTCGATTATTTTCGGAGTTTCGATTTCGGCTTTGTTTATTACGGTCGATACGTCGCCATTCGAGAGCTGGATAATTGGGGGTGCTTTGAAAATGGGGGTAGGGGACTTTCGGCCCCCAGGGGGGTGACGACGTCGCACACGTGTTCGTACAGCGTCACCAGTCGATATTTGTTCGGTGATTGCTTGTTTTTCTTGTTCAAGTTTTTCTCTTTCTCGCTGTTGTTCTTCCAACTGTTTTTGTTGTTCTAACCTTTCTTTTTCCTCTTCTTGTTGTTTTTGCAACTCTCTTTGTTCTTGCTCCTGCATTTTCTTCATTTTTCTCTCTAAAAAAATGTAAAAATAACAAGATGCTAAATGCTGTACTACCGTAATTTATTTTTGAAAATTGGGGTTTTGGACCCAAGTAATAACTAAGCAAACTGAAAAGCGCCAAAATTGTTATTACTGCTAACAGCAAATCAACCTACTGATGAAACAAAGCATGGATTCTGAATTCACTAGCTCGTATTTTACTCACCCATCTTCCTCCGTTCCACCGCTCTGCTGGAGGTGGTTCGACTAGGAGGAGGAGGAGCTTCTGCAGGAGAGGATCCAACTGTTGCATCTACAAAAGTTTGATTGTTTTGACAAAATTTGTCCAGAATAAATACAACCGACAAACAAAAAATCTCGCAATAAAATCATTTCCAGTTTTTCGGTTCGAAATTGGTATTCGAAACCCAGCACAAAATCCTTTTATGACGAAGCACAGAAAAAAAATTTTAATGAACAAAATAATTCTGACAGCACTAGTCGTCGAAAGAGACGTCTTACGACTTAATCTCTTCACAATATAGTTTTAAATTTGCTAACAAAATAATCTTCGAAAGCTGCAGAAATTCAAAAAGCAAATCAACAGGTGAAGAAACAAGAAACATACACCCCTCCCCACTTTGGCCCACAACACATTGAAAGCTTCACACTTAAATCCACACAGAAAGTCGTTGGGTTCGAGGTGTTTTGGAATCGAACCAGAGTTTACCGTTTCAGTAGCAGATGATCAATTCACAATGTCACTTACCGCTTAATCAAAGAAATTACTGATCTGAGCAATTAGCACTTAATGCAGTATCAAAGGTCTACGATTACAGAGTCACTTACCCCCATTTTGAGTCGGCGTAGGTGGTTTTGGTTGCTCTCCGTTTAAAAAGTTCTGCCTAAACGAAAAAATAGGTTTTGTTGCTAAACAGTACTGTTATGGTGGCTCGTTCGCATACAAATATGCCACGAATTCTACACCCTAATGACGACGAGATTTAAAAATCGACTTAAAAATAAACTCTCGGAATTCACGATATTTAAAGAGGTTTACAAGTGCTTAATTAAAACGTGCTATACTAGTGAAACCTTTGTTTAAACTAGCGCTATGGTTTAATTAAACAACTGGGGTAATAAAATGCTAACTTCACGTATAACTAAAGTAATTGTAAAAAAAAAGATTTGTGTTTGCTTCTAAAAATATTAGCCTAACAGTAACTGATAACGCTGCCCGCGTCTAACACAACAAAAACACCGAGCCATTAGTGTTATGTAGTAGCTAAAACATCAACTAAAACATCAACAATAAACAAAAACCGCACAACAGGAAACAAAAGAAAAAGCATTCATAGGAGTTATATCATTCTTGTTAGCAAAAAAACCGAAAATAAATTGTAAATGCACCGAGATGCATTTTTTACCGAATAGACGAGTCAAAACATGCAACAAGCCGCTTAGTAATATATCATCATGCACAATGGAACTGAAGAAAATGACAAAATGGAACTTAAAACGCGTCTCACCTTTAGTTCTTTTCATAGCACACTGTTTCTAACCAAATTTAAAGGCGGTGAATCATCCAGCCAATTCTGGTGGTTTACAATAGCTTAAATTGAACTACAATTTTTGATATTTTTCGTTTTAATTTTGAGGCTGTGGTTGCAAAGATATTCAACAAATGCAAAAAGATATCCCCCGAAAAAAGTTTTTGGAAACTCTGAGTTTTGTTCTTCCCGCCAAAACCACAGTAGGCCTAATAGTTTAGAGAACTGTGGTTTTGGCGGGAAGATTAAAACTAAGAGTTTCCAAAAACTTTTTTCGGGGGATATCTTTTTGCATTTGTTGAATATCTTTGCAACCACAATCTCAAAACTAAAACAAAAAATATCAAAAATTATAGTTCAATTTTAGCTATTATAAACCACCGGAATTTGGCTGGATGATTCACCACCTTTAAAGACACTAGAATTGATCAACGAAAAAATATTAACAGATCCATTGCTAAATATGGGTCTGCATTGGACGCTGTAGTAGGCCAAAAATACAATAAGGTACAACTGCACATCTGATGAAATTCTGCGATTACTTCCTCTCCGTTGCCACAACCGCGACTAATCTGACAATTAGGCTCGGTCTACACTGGACGTAAATGCGTGAGCGTACGAACAGTGGTCGTGTGGATAGAGCGTCTGCTACTGAAGCGGTAGAACCAAGTTCAATTCCCGGTCGGGGCAAACCCAACATTATAAAAATTGGTATTCACAGAGCTTCCTTGCTTAACGTTCAAGCCTAAAAAGGAATAGTGTGGAGCCTCCACCGTGAGAGGTAGACAGGTGGCAGCTTGACTCCAAAGACCGAGAGTCTCTTCGCTGTCTCCTGGCCAAGACAACCAGGTAAATCAAGATGCAATTACAATTACGAAAATATTTTTAGTTCATTTTAAAAATTCGGGACTGTCGGCGTACCGTCTTACTAGTTGGTTAAAATAAACTAACGATACGCTCGTACGCTCATAATTTTACGCACAGCGTAGACAGGACCTTAATACCACAAGTTAAAAGATGGACGTAAACAAATATTCAAAAAGCACTGCTCGCTCTAGCTGAATTAGACGATTATTATGTTGTCGATAAAATCCTTTTTTAATCACACATCAGTTCATAGTTTCAGTCGATTTTCGCAAGCAATCTAGTCAAAGACAAGTTTAATAGAAATTGCGTACCCAACTAAAAATCGAGCGTACCAATCTCAATCAAAAGTTTTCAAGAAGTGGGAGTTTCTGGTTTCGTTCACGATCAAAAAGTTTTGTTTTTGTTTGGGGGGGGGGGGGGGGGGTCATTCCTAAATATTTGGTAAATGATCAAAACAAATTTGCCAATTCGGTCAACTTGATCGAATAAGATTACCAAGTTATGAATTCATGAGCTAAAAACGCGTTCGTAATGATGAAATTGCCGAAATAAATTCTAAATTCGGACATCTGACCGAAATTTCTGAGTGAGAAATAAACCCAGATTAAAACACAGCAATCCACGAATGGTACCGTAAAGTACAGCTATATCACCTTTCTTTTTCTTGGTGTTTAGCTATTCTGGCTTGGCGCTTCTTTTCTCGTTTTATCGCGTCCTCATCGCCAGGTGGCGCTCTCGCGTTCGCTTCGGGCGGTTTGTAATTGATAGCTTTGGAAAATTGTCTGCATGCAAAAAATAAGCCATGCCAAACAAAACAGGCCATATTTGGTAATTACAAAAGGTCAAATAGGGTCATACAACCTTGAATCACGTGCACCGACATCCTTTCCAAGCTCAGCCAAAGAATCCATAGTTGAATCCGATGTTATTCTGGAAAAAAGCACATGCAAAAAGAATAGGCACAAAATAAGCCGGAAGCCGTGATAACGAGCCGGAAAAATCATTTCCGTTTTAACAGCAAAGTCATAGGCATTTAGCTCCAGTCAATCGGCCAGTTGGTCGACGTAACGCGTTCGCATATAAAACGGGAGGCCTGAAGTTCGAATCTCGGGAAAGTCAAACGGGAAAGTGTTGCCAACGGCTTACCACGCTACGTTTGTTCGAAAAGGCTGTGTTGCCCACTGGCGAGGAGATGGGCCCCGCCAACTCGCTACACGCTTCAGAGTAACAGCGAGCTTAAAATTTGATTCTAGCTCCAGTCAAAACAGTCGTAATTCCTGAGACTTTCTCAAAACACTAATCAGGAAACTTTCTTTTTTTGAAGGGGAAAATTTTTGATCCTTGCAAGCTTAGGGCACACGCCATGGATATCCAATGCGTTTTCTCAGCAATATCACGGCTTGAACAAGACAATCAATAATTCAGGCGTTTAAATCAACATTTAGTTGCAATATCATGCAGCAGTTAGTTCAAAGCATTACAATCACAGCCACCAGCAACAACAGGCCAAATCGCAATCGCAATTAATCGTTAGTGGAAAAAAAGGCACCGTCTGGAAAGAAATTGCATTCTTTCACGCAGCAAGTATCGACGAGCAAATCAAGACAGACATAAACCTTCTAGGGCTTCTTCTTCGCATTCTTGGAGTGGTTTGAATTTCGTTTACAACAGTCGTTAGGTTTTCCGTGTTATCGCTTAAAAATGAGAGCCAAAATTAAAATCTACAATCTACACCGTACGGTGTGCAGGCGTACGCTTAGAAAGATATTAGCACCGTCTCAAATTTAACCCACACAAATATGCCTTATCAAAAAGGAAGGCCTACTAAAAGAGAAAAAAGCGTTGCATTCTGTTACCTTCGCCTTTGCAGCCAGGGTTTAGGACTTGAAGTTGGGTCTGGGGGTTGCTTTCGGGTTGGGGTGGGTTCGACTTTGATTTGAACTGGGGGTTCGGGCTCAGATGGGGTCTCCTCAATAGAGGGTGAATTATTCCAAGAATTTCGACGTTTACTTTTGCGTTCGGCGCTCAGCTCCGATTTCGTTCGATCACGATTCCATCTGAATCAAAAAAACAGCAATGTTGTATTTGAGAGTGCTACGAATGCTAAAATCACGATTTTACAAAAACCTTGAACGCTGAATCTTAATTCGAAGTGGCAGCTTCGAATGAAAACAAATCAAGCAAAAGTCGACGATCGTAAGTTTACAGCGTTAGGCTAGGAGCTTTAAGCTAGTTTTCAAGAAAAAATAATCTTTGTGGCAAAGATATGTGAAAAAGGAGCGTCAAAAAGTGTGCATTTTTTTCATGGACAAAATTTTTAATGACTGCAAGAATGATTCTCTAAAGTTTGGCGCACAAATTGACATCCAAGTTTTGAATTGTTGGTGAAGCAAAAGGCCCAAAAGCAAAAAGCCCTAACAGCATTCCATTATGAGGTTCATAGTACTAGTATTTGGTAGCAATAAACTACCTTATTCCGGAAGAAGCAGACGAGGCGTTGGCAACATCCTCTTCCCCGTCTTCATGTTTCAGAGACATCTAAAAATAAAATGGTCGCAATAAATTACAATGAGAAATCTATAAAACCATTACGAAAAAATGTCTTGAAAATTCAAATTCGATTGTTTAATAATCCTCAATAACAATAGAAAGACTATCACTGCAACGGTCTTAAATTCTGCACGAGTGCAAGAACAACTCAAATGGCCGAGAGAAACAAGACTTAATGGAGGTTTGTTTGCAAGAAAAACTGAAGTTTTACAGGTACTGTACTAAAAAAGCTATTCTTAAACTCAATTTGTTTACATACCTCGTAGATATTAAATTGTTCAATTAAATCTTCATCGTTGCCTTTTTTATTTAAGTGTCTCTGCAAGAATACACATTGAAGAAATTAACAGAAAGAACTTACACCAAACACAAATTTTCTTTTTTGCAATTCAAAAGAAGCAGTATTCGTATTTCATGATTTAAAATTTTTTCACAAGCAATTTGAACACGTTATGCTAAGCCATATAAATCCATGGTTTTTATACTTAAGTTTACGATTCATTTAAGCAGATATAAGGATGAATTGAAACAAGAGCTAAACACATAGCCTTCAAGCAAAAAATAGCAAGCATTTTAGAGCTCTGTCAGACCTGAAAACTCGCACTCTTTAACCCTATATGGCCACAAGCGCCTGGGTAGGAATAACGCAAACTTGGCATCACAGAAAATTTTGAACCAATAGCGCAGTAAAAACGTATGAAGAAATACAATTCGAAATTAATATAGAGAAAGTCTAACGCCTGAAACATTGTAGAAGTTTGATCCGGTTCAACAAAAAATATAACTGAACTCCAACAATGGCATACTTGAGATATGGCGTGAATGTCTTGTTCTTCTAGAGCATCAGTGACGTCGTAGAAGGTGTCCTGATCGGGGATGTTGCTCAGGGTCTTATTGATGAGAGTCATCGCGAAAACAAGTAGCTCAGAATCAATCCCGTCCTTCTCTCCCAGGACATCCATAACATTCTTCCACATTCGGTTTCCTACACAAATATGATTTTGTTTTCAAGCTCTAATTCTTTTTTCTGCTAACTTCTTTCCAAAATATCATCACTAATTTTTTCTGAACAACTACGATTTTTATCAAGATTCAATTGCTTTTACTACTCGTTACTGTTGCGTAACAATAATAGTTGTGAACAAATCACTACGCAAGATAGAGTAAAAACCGGAATGCACCAAATTATGGGAAACGGAATAAGCTGACATAAGGTTTCTGATCTCTGTAATATGCCGACAAGCAGAGATACTTATCATTGCATAGGTAGCCTACCATTTCGTCAGCTACCACCTTGGATAATGGTGACCTTGGCCTCAGGTCACATAATGCCACAGATCAAAGAGGAATTTAATAAGGGAAACCATTTCAAAAATCTTAGCCAGACCCTAATTAACATAAACATTTAACAAACGTTTCTGTGTCATCTAAAGCACTTTAAATCGTCCGCCAAAAGTACAAAATTTGACCTGACATTTAAAAGTTTCAATTCTGCTTTAACCAGAAAGCGTTAAATCGTCTTCAACCAACAATTGGCTTAGTCTTCTAGTGGATAAAGCGTCTGCTGCAAAAAGCGAAAGCTGGTTCGATTCCACGCTGGATCAATCAAAAAGCCTTTAATATAGGGCAAGGGGTGTCCAAACTCTTTTCCGCGAGAGTCGGATTAGATTACGCAGAATGTCCCCGCCAGCCAACTGCTCTTTGTGGCACCACGACAGCCGCACGAAAAACAAGAGCAGAAAAAAAATGACCTCCAAAGAAGTAGAAGGCTTTGGCATATTTGCTGGGTAAACTCAGACGCAAAAAAGGTGAAGACCAGGAGCAGGCCATATGAAAGAGAAACTTCATCGCGGGCCGCAAACGGCCCCCGGGCCAGACTTTGGGTACCCCTGTATAAACATAACTCTGCTATAATTTCGTGAAATTGAAATATTGCGTTGAAAAAACATATCCTCGAGATGTAAGACAAATCAAAGCGTGAAAATCCACTCACCTTTTCTCGAATCAACGTATCGCACAGCTTTGAGCAAAACCTGGGCATTGTTTTCCGTGTACTCGACGAAAACCAAAAGTAGCTTTAGAGTAGTCTTCACTACTAGACGAAACTGTAAAAGATATTGCTGTAAATCATTCCGGAAGCAAAAAAAAAAATACCCTACCCCCAATAAAAATTTAAATTTGAGTACAAAACTATGCATTTTAATCAAAACCTCCACAACAATTTTACGCGGAGAAAATAGTTCTGAAGAATATAAAGGTTTATACCTGACCAAACAGCTTAATCACGTAATTGGCTTAGAGAAGTTCCACAAAGCCTTTGTAACACCATTTAGAAGCTTCATGAATTGCAGAAGAACCAAACCCATTATAAGTTTAAAGCTCTCAATTACAGTTTATGGACTTCAGAAGATTTATAGCTGCTAATTGCAATCTCTGACTGATTGTTTCGACCTTAATCACTTTTTCGTGCTTCGAATGAAGTAAGATCGGAAAAAAGTTGAAGTAGACGTGCGAAAAACCGCTCACATGTCAAGTCTTGGATGAAGTAAATCTTTCGGGAAGGGTTTCGAGTGGTACTAAAAATCACCCAAGCTACTGTCGTGGTTAATTGTAACAGCCAAAGATAGATAAATGGAACACTTACACTGGAAGCAATAAGAGAATATAGCCACCTCACGGTATCGCTGTGTTTGATTACTCCTTCCATTCCGTCAATATACAGCATAATTTGACCCAGAGCTGGAAAAAAAATCAAAATTAGAGAATGAATTCGTCAACGTTCTGGAATAAAAGAGTGAAAACAATTTTTACTGTTCCGAGCAACCGTGATGTGGTAGTGAGTAGATTGGACTAGGAATCTTACTCATTGTGAAACCAGGTCTCATTCATTTTAGGTTTTTTTCGTCCTTGACCTCAATTTTTAGTGAATGACTTAAAACAATTAGCCAATTCGGTTAAAATGATCGAAAAAATTAGCAAGGTTTTGAATTCAAGAGCTAAAATCATGCTTGCAATAATGAAAATGATCTAAATGAATTCTGAGCTAAAAAGTGGATCCAGCTTTCGATTACATGTATGAACACTCTGCGTCTGTCTAGCCGCACAAACAGAGCACCTTTTTCTTGGGTTTTGTTTGCTAGTTCTTCGTCAAGTTGTGCCACCACAATGGGTGGGCTGTTTGGCCCCAATAGGAAACAAGCACTATGTGTCTTTTCGAAGCTCACAACAACGGAATGCCGGCTGGGAATCGAACTAAGAGTCAGCAACCTTTCGATCACTCATCCTACGTTTTTCCAACCGAGTTCTCGCCGAAACGAAACTAGGTTTGATTAGCCCGAAAGCACTTGAACGCCACAATCAAGGTTTAAAAATCGAAACATTGAAAGCAAACGAATTTGTCGAATACCAGGGCATATTTTACAGACCACCATGATGTAAAAATCTATGTTTAAATATGTGAATTACACGCTTGAACTGATTTGATTGTAACCCAGTAAGCGTGCAGCAATTTTGCAAAGCAAAAGACACGGCGAAGAGCTATTCATATCTGTATTCATTCCATCACTTTGATCTCCGCAATAATGCATTTGGACTAAACTTTACAAAATCAGTCATTGTATTGACAGAAGTATTCAAAAACTTCTGCATACCTTTCACATGTAACAGAGCAGACTATGCCTAGTACATAATAATTAATAAAATAATTGCTTGGATTTTTGTTGAAATTAATTTGGAATTAATATGACGTCATTTGGCAAATTACGTACCTAACATATATCACTAGTCAAATTATGCTAACACTGCAAAGCAAACAGCTGTACAAACAGAACATTAAGCTCTGTTCCAACTTGATCTACTGGGATAGCGTAAAATATGGCTCTGGAACTTTGCAGATCGATGTGGTACTTCAAAAAGGTTTGAAACTTGGGTGGAATAAAGATTTCCACCGCATTTTTGTGAGACTTAACAGTCCAGTTGGTTAAAATAGTCTAAGGGGACGCCCGAAATACAATTGGGAAAACAAGAAGTAATTCCTAGATCCAGTGCTAACGAAATCCGAATTTCATTTGAAGCTAGAATAGCTTTAGGACTAGCCTCCTCATAAATAAACTATCATATCCTCCGATTTGTTTGGTGAAATCTTGATCAAAATCTCGGAGTTCATAATGTGAACGCAACAAAACTTAAGCCTTTGACCGAGACCAGTCACTTGGCCAACTTCTTTGCACTAATCGGTGCAACGTACACAGGCAAGTCTAATTTCGCAGCAGCAGGAAATTCAAAATTTAGCAGCCAACTAATGGTATTCCTTATCCATAATGCCACTTACCTCTCAAGATGTAGTTTTGATAATTTTGATCAGCTTCAGCACCAACTTTGATGAGGCAAGTCAACCCGTCAGCGTTGACAAACTGATGCACAAGATCCTCGTCGTCCTAAAAAAACTCGTTAAGTTACAAAACCACGGCCAATGACCTGACATTTTGAACCGGGGCGATTACGCGCGGTCACATACACGCTCGGACGTTTAGGCCCAGAAGCTACCATGAGATAAAAAATTAAATAACGGTTTTACAATTGTTTTTAAGGTATTAAAAATAGCGACACTATGATTTTAAACAAGGCAACGCTGGCAGTTAAGAATGGCTGACGACTAGTATTTTCAAAGAAACCGTAAAAACGATATCTCGTCTTGTCAGGCAAGTAATGTATACCTTTGCATTTTAGGTTCTCTAAATCTGCAAGTCGACTTTCGAATTTTCGGGCTGACAAAAAGTTACGGATACCTAAGTTACACAGGTTTCACAAATTTATAAAGATTAGCTCCAGATGAAAAAATATTTTAAACAATAGCCTGGATGTTGACAATCGGCAAAAGGGACAATGCAGGTAACGGTTACAGCAAACACGCTAACACTGACTAATAGAAAAACGTCATGACTCAATATCTTCCAAATACTTGAACAATGATGTGGTCAGTGACTGTGAAAAAATTGTCATATCTACGCGCAAATATCTCAAGAACACAAAATTGATTGAACTCTGCGTCCTCTTCGCCATGGTTAGACTACTGTTGTAATCACACAATAAATAATTGTGGCATTTTGTAATGTTTTGAATGCTTAAACGGCGACGCATTACTTGACAAAAGACAAAATACTGTTCGGTGGGACAAAAGTAAAATAACACACCCTGCTAGTTACCACGAACATCGACTATTGGGTGATGCTGTTAGGGGTCTTAACCCCAAATCACGTAATCCTAAATCCCTGCATGCGAAAATTCGGCTTCGCCTACTGCTGAAACTGAAAAGTAGTTACTTGCTGTAACAATGGAGTGCTGGCGGAAAACAGATTTCTTTTATTAAATGAAACAGTGTTGCCATTTGGTATATTTATATACCAAATTCCAGAAATCCGGTATATTTTTTTGCGTTTGGTAGCTGAAATTTTCGTTTGGTATATTGGTATATTTTTGGTATATTTTTTAGCATTTGGTAGGTAGTTTTTTGAGTTTGGTATATTTTTATTTTGGTATCAATTTGATAATTTTTTAACGGTTTAGAGTGCTTTAACCGGAGTTAAAACGTTATGTCTGCATATAAAACTTTGCTTGAGCTAATTGGCAACACTGAAAACGCATCCAAGCATAAAGAATTTCTTATTATTTGCTTTCTTCACTAATTAATTTGTAGTTCAAAGTTCACCTAGTGCCACGAGTTTGCTTGCAGCATCGCAAAAAGAGAGCTTGAGCTACAGACAGTAAAGTAAACGTTCAGACTTCAAGACTAGTTGTGCCAGTAGATGTGGAGTGTGGATCTTGGAGATTGGCAGTTTGACAGAACCTAGGACTATGTGCAATAGGCTATGCAGTGCACTGAGTGATAACAACTTACCGGTGATGCTTGTTATTACTTGCAACAAATAAAAGTTCTCAGTTCAAATAACACCAGTTAGCCGGTTAGTACGGTAGGCGTTTAGCTTATCATAAAAACGATACCGGTTGTTCAGAGTTGACTACTTGACAGGTTGAGTGGTTTCTTCTTGTCCTTAGAGGAAGCTGAGAAAGTTCAGTCTTTTTCAACAATTACGAAAGGATAGCCTATTGGTAAGCCAACTGTTCCAGTTGTTAATGTTTATTAACAAATACCAAAACCGGTTGTCAGTAGGGTAAAAGGCTACAATGTGTGTAACACTAACAGGTACCGGTAACGTAACAACCATATAGACTACTAGGGCAAGATAGCCTATCCGATACCGGTATTATTAGACAATAATGTATGGTTTATCCTTTGTCTTGGCATTAGCTGTCTTTAACCTTGTCTAATTTGCTGAATTGTAGGATACAATTTGATGATGTAGCTTTACTTAAGTTATTGTGTGGCATGGTTCTGGTATCCTATTAGTAATTACATTCTGTGGATAAGATACACTATCAAACCGATTACAGATTATGCCAAAGTGGAAAAATTGTTATGAATCTGGTAGAAAGTACAAAGTTGAATGGGAAAAAGAATTTCCTTGGGTTAAAAAAAATCTTCATACCACTCAAGAAAATGCCTACTGCAAAGTTTGCAAAAAATCTGTGTCTGCTAGAAAAGCTGCTCTCAGCCAACATGCTAATGCCAAAGATCACAAGCTGAAGGTATCTGCTCAATAACATTCAAGAAAAATTGTAAATGTAATTAAGCCCAAAATTCCTGATTCCGTACGTAAAGCAGAATTGGAGCTTGCAGTTTGCATTTGTTGCCATACCAGTTTGTTTGCAGTTGATCACCTTGGTGAGGTAATGAAAAGACATGGAGCTGGGAGTACTATTGGTGCAATTAATTTGCATAGAACTAAATGTACCGTCTAATTGATTTTGTTGTTGCTCCTTGCTTAAAAGATGAGCTGAAAAATGATTTGCAAGGAAAGAAATACTCGATTCTTCTAGATGAGTCCACTGACCGATCAACGACCAAACACCTGAGTATATGCATTCGATATTTTAGTGAGAAGAAAAATGGTATTGAGTCAGTGCTTCTCAGCCTTGTGTCAGTTGTCAGTACAACAGGTGAATCTTTGTTTGGTGCACTGAAAAACTGTTTAGCTGAATTTAATTTGACCTTGTCTGACTGCATAGGATTTTGTAGTGATGGTGCCTCAAACATGGTGGGAGTGCATAATTCTGTTTGGTCACGAGTGAAATTAGAAGCACCACATTGTGTTTTGTTCAAGTGCATTTGTCACAGCTTGGCACTGTGCGTGGAAAAAGCCTTTAAAGGCATGCCTTCAAATGTAGGATATTTACTTGGTGAAATTCCAGCCTGGTTTAGTCGAAGCTCATTACAAAGAGAAGAATATAAAGAAGTGTTTAACAAGATGGCAAGTGAAGAAGATAATGATGTGAACAGTTCTTCCTGCAAACTGCCTTTCTTAACTCTATGCCCAACCAGATGGTTAGTGAGAGGAGAAGTTTTGCAAAGAATTTTGCAGAATTGGAATGATTTAAAGGTCTATTTTACTTCAGCAACATTTGATCAGGGCTGTCGCTACAAAGCTAGAACTTTGAATGATTTGCTACTTGACGACATTAATTATTTGTACATTTGCTTCCTTACACCTATTGTAAATGAAGTTGACAAAATCAACAAATTTTTTCAAGCAACCAATGCTGATCCTGAAGCAATGACACAACAGCTTCATCTGCACTACCTTGCCCTTAAACGGAGAGTGGTGGACACCAACGGAAATCAATTAGTAATCAGCAGAGTTGACTTCGGATCCAAGTTTCAAAGCGAATCATTACGTTGCTGTCGTGAGCATGTGTCAAATCCAAACTTTGCAGTTCAATTACTCAATGCCAAAGAGAGGTGCAAAACCTTTATGCTTGAGCTTCTTAATCAAATTGAAAAGCGACTGCCGGCAAACAAAGAAGTTTTTTCAAGTCTTAGTTTTCTGAAACCCGACAGAGTACTATCTCACGTCAACAGAGCAACGTTTTCCCAGTTACCGTACCAAGGGTTATTGCATGAGAAAAATGTTGACGAAATTGAAGAGCAATACAGAAAAGTTCTTCTGCAACCTTGGACTGATGAAGAAGTCTTTCACCCTAAAGTACCAGAAGATCCGATTAAATTTTGGGCTGCAGTACAATGCTTTCAAGATGGCACTGGCTCATATCCATATAAACTGCTCGCTACTTATGCATTAGCATGTTTAAACACACCAGTTTCCAATGCTCTTGTTGAGCGCATGTTTTCACATGTCAATGCAATTAAAACTGACAAGCGCAACAGAATGGGGCTTAAAATGATTGAATCGATTACTAGAATCAGAACAACTGTAACGTCTAAAAGCAAATGTTGCAAAGATTTCGTTGTGACAAAAGAAATGTTGCAGCGATTTAATTCAGATATGTACCATCAAAACGCAGCAGATGAGAACTCTGACCCAGCTGATTCGGAACCAATCTATGTGGAATAAGCCTATAATTTTTTGGAAAGTTGTGAATATATGTTAAAGCTTGCAATGTTTGGTACAGTATCATTGAAACATAGTTGAACATAATCGAATAAAATAGGCTTAGGGGTGTCCTGTTCTACACCAGACTTCACTTTGAAATAACATAATATTTCCCAGTTTCCAAATAATTGAATACCCTTCCAATAAATGTACTGCTCAAACATCACATGGAGAAGGACCATCCAGGTATTTTGTATTTCAACTACTACACCGTACCAATAGTTAAAATACTAGTATTGAACTAATTGGAAACTGGGAAAAATTATGTAGTGATGCATGACCAAATATTTTTGCTGTTGAAACTTAGCTGTGAGTGATTTAGTTTTTGTGGCCATTGTTTAATTTTCAAGTGTTGAAATAATATTGCGCTCTTCAAGTTTTGATCAGTGTTTTCTATGACGAAATTTGCAACTAGTGTTAGTGATTGTCGAAGTGTTATTATTATGGATTGTGATTTTGTTGATTTTTATTGTCTTCAAAAGGCAATAAACAGTGTTTGTAGTGAGTACTAGCATAGCAAATGCTAATTTCCCCTTTGTATTAATATGTTGAATTGCATTTTTTAAGAACTGTGATTTGGTGCTGTTGAATTATAGCTGATACTGTAGGTTTGCTGTGCTTGTTGGATCATGCTTGTTACCGGTACTGTTTAATTGTTTAACAGCTGCCTTACTTTTAGTGCAACAATTTTAATTTTGGCTAATGTTTTTTTACGATTTTCGATTGCTTTTTGTACCAACATTGGATGATGTTGTCACTTTTATGTACCAGAATTACATACATCAATAAAACCAGTTCATGCTCGATTGTGCAGTTTAAAACTAAGCACTGGTACTGATTATGATTAAAATGCCATAATCATTACTCTAAAGTAGTGAACGTGTGTAAAACAAGTGATTAATTGTGTTACTTGTTTCAGATCTATTTTTGGTATATATTTGGTATATTTTTTTTTTATAGCATTTGGTATATATTTGGTATATTTTTTAGGTAGTATTTGGTATATATTGCTCTTCAGAATCTGGCAACTCTGATTAACGAAAACGTTTTATTCTGTCGGGGTTCTTTTAAGTTCAAAGTTGTTATTTGAGGCTTTCAAAGGCAATGAGTCCACACAATGATCACTGCTAAAATCTGGTAGAGATAACAATAGACGGAACAATGACGTCATGCTTAATCACGTCACCGATATGGATCTTCCCGAATTCCTTGATTCAACAGCACCCAAATATGATGAGACATTGACAACAAATCCTTAGAAATAGATTGCTAATTGAAGCAAATACTAAATCAGTGTCTAGAATTAAACAAACGAGAAGACTAAGCTATGCTGCTCTATAAAAAGTCCGTTTCTATTTCTACTGCTACTGCACCAGCATCATTCGTTAGGCAATGGCCAAAAGTTTAGGCTCTAAACCGAAAAAAGAGTGAAGTACTTTTCCAGTTTTAGTGCCTAATTAATTAAGACTGCGCACTTAAATCATGGTAAAATGTTTTTAATTTTCAACTAACAATTGCAAATATGATTTCACGTGTTTTAAAAAAATTCAACTTGAATTTCAAACATCACTCTTTGGTAAAATTATTAACAAACGTTAGATTCAGTAATTTTAATTCACAAACGAAATTAATTCTAATCCTACTGACCGCTCCTAACCCTAATATTGGTGGTCAGCAGGATTGCGGTCAGTTGACTAGTTACACAAAAAACCTGACAACTCATCGAGCAAGGCGATTATTGAGATGCTGACTGGTGCCCGAGGGTCATCTCTTCTCCCCCGCTTGGAGGGCAGCTTAATAGCCTGACCGGAGAGCACAGATGGAAAAAGAATTTCACGTTGAGCTAATTTTAATAAAATCCACCGTTAGCAAATTTGCATGGATTTAACGTTATACTGTATAAGAACTATTTTCCAGGAGATAACTAGCCAGCGGTTTTAAGGAAATAGGTCATCAGCCTTGGTAACAAAGGCGAATTCATGTTCATCGCAACAGTAAATACTAATGCACAATGTTAAGTGTTTACCGATTATACCCAAGCATTTCTGGTGTTTGGCTTGGTAAACATTTGACATAAAAACAGTCTTGCAAATTTACGATCCAATCTTGTGAATTTGCGAATTGAAAGAAAACTTTCCGAAGGTGTTTGGGAGAGCGAGATTGCTGATCAAACAAGAGTTCGGAGAACTGAAGTTTTATTCTACACAGGAAATGGTTGGTTTGTACGCACAAACCAGGCACTCTGCGTAAGTCAAACCAAACAACGCAGAGCACCCTTTTTTGGGCTCGTTTTCGCAATTCTTTTATTTGGCTAGGCTACCACAACGGGTAGATTGCTTGGCCCTAATGGGAAATAAGTGTCTTTCCCAAGGACACAACAACGTATTGCCACTACGGGAATCGAACCGGGAGTCAACTTTTCAACGATCTACCAACAGAGCTATCGCCGCCATACAGGAAATAACGGTTATCCAAGAGTCCTTACTATAAGTTTCTCTCGATGCTTGCAATTTTTTCACCACAAAATTGTTTTTGTTCAATTTGCGACGCTGATTTTTTCAAACATTGATTTTAATCAATTTTTTGTGAATGTTATTTGGTTATAAACGCCACTACGAGTGAGTACATTAGAGAGTAACAAATGTAAAAATATTTTCGTTTCATAATTAAAATTATGTTTATCACCACGCAGTTTGCATTCCAAAACAAAGGGTCACAACTGTATTCTTCGTAGCTCGAACAAGATGTGTTCAGTGGAGCAACTATAGGGGAACAAGGGTTGCGGGGGTTGAAACCTCTCTCTTTGGCCAAGTAATTAAAAAAAGTTTTACCCAAATACCCTAGCTTTTAAACGTGTTTTGAACCTAAGCTATGGGTGTAGGAATTAATTGATCTAGCAATTTGTTTCTCAGAAGTGGCTCTCAGAAGGTGCAAAATTTTTTTCTAATGGCGTAAAAAAAGCTAGTTTTTCATATAATTGCAAACATTTTAGCAAATATCCTCCATGATGCATCTTAAACGCGCGGCAGTTTAATTAAAATGTCGGGTGCTGGATACGGTATAAATTTCGGTAGAATGTTAGCGTTTGGTTCAAGCCCCTCCCTAAGCAAAACCCTGAATATGATGGTACTGTGTAATAACTAGAACTGTTTTTGTTGTGTAATAAAAGGATCTTCCATATACTGTAATTGAATGAACTTGAATTTTTGATGAACTTAAAACGAAATTAAGTTTAGTAAAGGTTAACTATGGTGTAAGAATTATTTAATTTAGTAGGTCATACCGATATTTGGGATAACAATTATCCTAACATTTTGTGAGAATTGTGCGGCCTGCTAAAGCTCAGAAAAAGGTGTAATGCGGCCCACTCCTCAAAAACTTTGGGCACCCATGGCCTAAACAACGCTTCTGGTCAGGTCCCAGAACTCAATCCGTTACACTGAGAAACTCCCACGAAAGGAATAATGTCTTGTATGATTGAAAAAACAGAACACCAGAAAGATACTTCTATATTATGCAACTTAAAAAATTTTGTTCGAGACCGCAACTAATATCGGTAAATCGCATCGAAAGACGTCACGTAAGGCCAAAAGCGATTATGAACATTTGAGTGATTTAATCATTGCGTGGCTCCGGGTTGTGATGACAAAAATGTGGGCAAAAAGTTTTGTTTTGTTGCAAGACTACCTTTAAAGGTAAACAGATCAACCTTTTTTAAACCTTTTCTCACCAAAACGATTCGAATGCGCAATGTAAAGATCGACGATTTTTAAAATTTTAAAAACATGACCACAGAAAGTAAAACAAAACGTCATTTACCATATAATTATGCAATACGCAAAACCCATTAAAACCAGCGATACCGAAATTTCAAGACAACTTCCATGAGTGATACCATCTAAATACTTGCGCACAGTAGTGCAGTCACTATTAGAAAAAAAACATAATGTATAGCCGTATTTGTCAGGTTAACATGGCATGGAGATACCGAAAGAACCTGCCACTTGTCTACCATTTAAGTGGAAGCTCCGCAAAAACCTTTTGATATGCTGAATATGCTGTAAAGAAGGTGCAAACTACGAATACCGATTGTGAATATACTTAGACCTGACTCTATATCCGCTAGGCGAAGATGACTGGGCCAACTTACCCATTAAACTATTAGAGGGTGGGGGAAGAGCATCATAGGGCAACGACTAATGAAGCGACAGCCCAAATTTTGCGACAAAAATTCAGTAAAATTACTAATACGTAACCGTTCTGTGCATATTAGGTACACTAGCAATAGTCTCAAAGATAAGCCTATTACCAAGATATAATCGATTTTGAAAATTCCTTAATTATTTTCAGTTTACTTATCTGAGCACATGTTTGCTCACGACAACAATAAATCATTTGAAATTGCGATACAGAAGCCTAGAAAATCGCTAAACAAGAGCGGACTCACGTAACAAAAGCTTTTATGGCTAACTAAAGCCTTTTAATATAGCACACAATCAAGCAAGCAAAACAAATACAACTGAGGTAGTTACTTAACACGCAATGTAGTTTTAGGTTATCATGCCAAACCCATACATTATTCAGTCAATTTGAAAACCTGAAATGCGATCTTTTTCGCAGCTTTTTGGTTTCGCAGAAGACCACATTAAACATATTATTGCAGATACAGCAAAAATAATCTAAACAGTGTTAACTTTACAAATTAGCAAGGGTACCTAATCTTAAAATTTCACATAATCTACCCATTTGCGGGGATCAAGCAATCTCAAAGGTAATCTAACGCTATAAAAGTAAGGGTGGCAAAAATCTCGTTTTTGAGGAGATAGATTTCTGCAGCACTTTCTTTTTTAATTAAGTTGTAATTTTGTGATTATCTCATTCTGTCTGTCTGTAATTTGTATTGGGAACCATTTGCCGAAGACTTATTTGTGAGGGAGAAATTTGTACGGTGCCCAATTTTCCGGGAAAGATTTGTTGTACAAACACTAATTTCGCGTTTGTGTACAAACACTAATTTCACGTTTGTTTTTCCTGTTGCAAAATATTTGCATGATTTTCAGAACATAAGCTTATGTTTCCATGGACAGATGGTAGCAATATAGCTCCACGTCCCAATAGACTTGTAAAGATAAAGAACCACATTGCAACTCCTTGATGTACCACTCGCCTACACAAACATCGAAGCAATTTATACACACGCAACCTGAAAGCTTTTACTTCATCCAGCAATTGGACTCTTGGATGTACATTCTGGATAGAGATAATTGGCATAATGCGTCAATGTAGATTACTGTAAATGAATTAGCGTTGTAATGTTAATGCGGCTTTTATCCGGAAGCCATTGTTGTTGTTGCATATACAGTGCAAGGTATACCAGAGTGAAAATCTGTTTGCTTACCAACAGTCAAGTTTTTAAATGTATGTTTAAAAATCCATTTACAGTAAATGAGAATATTCTAAAATCTTATGCCTGCAATTAGGAAGAATAGTGCATCGCAATTGTACTACAGGAGGTTGATGGTGGTATGGTCATAATTTAGACAAATAGGTGCTGGTATCAATTGTTTGTTGCAATTTTGAAAAAGATGTCTGATCTTCACTAACTTAAATAACGTATGCAGTACAATACGCCGTGATTTGAACAATGAAAAATATACGTTACGCGACCTAAACGCAAAAAGCAACCCCAAACCAAAAAGCAGCAATCAAATTTACTGCACTGTCCCTCGCATAGCCTATGCTACAGGCCAATCCAAAAACAGCACGAAAACCAACTTCAACTGGAAGTCTTGGTAGTCTGTGCAGATGAGAAAGTGTAAGAGGTCCGATGAGTTCCCAGGGCTAGAATTCACAATCATTTTAGCTTCGATTACATTGAATTCTGGGCGGAAATTGCCGAGGATTTACCAAGCGAAATGGAAAAGGCGCTGGAAGACCGTAAAAGACGAGGCTCTGTCTCTAGTTGTTACTCGCAACCTTCACAAAAAGAGCGGGCAAGTAAAGATAGTCGATAGTCATGGCTTTACTGCGAGAAGTGCAGCGCGTAAAAAACACCTCAGTCTTTCGTATACAGTGCTGAAGACTGACTAAACATGCGTAATAGTTTACACCAAAATATTCGTGAAATGCTGCATGATAAATAATGGCATTATATAGAACGAACTCGTTGAAATAAGGTTGTAAATATCACATAACTCAAAAACATATCTTTTTTTTATATATTCTAAAGTTTGCTACATAAAACCACTCTTCAGTACTTCGAGATTTGAGTCACGATCGGCAACAAGCGTTAGAACAATGAATTGGCAAATACACTGAATGATATGCGCTGTTGTTATCACATTACGCCTTACACGCATTTTATGTTTTCCAGATACAGTTTTTGACCGTAATCACGCAGCTTGGTCTTTTAAGAGAATTTTCGAGTAAGAAGAAAAATTACAATTTTTATGAATTTATCATCTCCGCTCCAGTTCCAACTATTTTAGCCGAAATACATAGAATTTTTGATAAGATTAACTCTAAACATGGAATTATTTGAAAAAAATACTTTTGCAAAATTTCTTAATAAAAAATTAAAAACACTAGCGGTTACAAGGAGAAAAATGCTGTAGTAAAAATATATCCAATAAGAACAAGACAAATCTTTTCAAGTTTCTTCAAAAACCACTTGAAGCACAGTAATCTTTCGCATACCGCATACTTTCAAAAAAACTGTTACCACTTTTTTTTACAATTTATATGTGGTTTTTGCAAAAAGCAAAGAATTCGGCAATCTGTGAGACTTTTGTAGAGCTACACTGGGTTATATTCAACATTTCATTACAATAAGAGTCTCTGTTAATGAATTTATGAAACATATAAACACAGGTGTGGCACGCGTAAAGCCAGGAGTAAGTAATTGAGACATTTGTCGCAATGCCAATTGGATAAAATTAATGAGTTTATTGCCTAGGGCAGAAAGGTAACCTACAGTAAAGTAAAGCGAATTGGTACCCTTTTGAAAATGGGCGGCGCATTCTTGAAATGCTCAAAAGAAAAGATACTTTTGTTTGAAAGGGTCAAGAGGCTTATGGTTGAAACGCTACAAAGTCAAAAACTCACACGAAAACTGTTAAGCGTAAAACTAACCTATATTCCACTACAGATGGTTCTAACGCAAATGCAAATTGTTCATTGTGCAATAATGCAGACAGCTTGATGTTTTATCCTACACATGACAATATTGTGCGAGGTCTAAGGGCTTGGAGAAAATAAAATAATCTCCAAACATCATTGAAAGCGACAAGTGACTTCTACGTACAAAGATTTATTTACTTTCAAACTGTACACAAATCAAACGCAAACAATACCAAATTTAAAGACTATTTATGGTAAATGCTGATCTAAACCAATGCAACCACATTTTTATCACTTTTGGATAAACTAAATATTGCACTACTATGACTTCAAATCAGTGGTGAAGTGTATGTGTGTAATCCACCATTAAATTCTTTTCGGTGGCTTTAACGGCTATTAATCTACATTTGCAACGAATGACCGAAGTAAAGAAGGCATTTCGATCAAAATGACCAAAAAAAAAAAAAATTAAAGAAGTTCTGCATATTTTTATGCATAGAAGCACAAAAATTGAACTTACGATCGTGAAAATGACGCAAGTTTTTGAAACAACCGTAGGAAAAATCATCTTTGCACTTTTGCAATAAACGCTACAGTTTGTCAACCAATACAAATTTTTCTTTGTGAAAAGAAAAACACGTGTTGATAAAAATGCCGGTTTCAGTTCGGTATATCCTAGCCGAAACTCAGCTGAGACTTAAATTCCGTCGGAGAAGAACACTAATTATATAAGGGAGAATATTTAAATAATCACTGATATCCAATAATGATTGGCCTCAAGTATTAAAATGGTTCGTTTCCGAAAATTAATAAACTGCTATTTGCATATTTGCAAAAAAATGATATAAGAGAACGCCCTTGCTTGAAGTTCGAAAGGGTTCATCAGACAAGCACTTGGCTAAATAAGTTTACTGGAAACAAATTTAGCGCAATTACGCACTTGAAAGCGTCGGTCTATTGAGTTTGCAACCCCGTAATTGAGAAAAGGTGTCGAAGATGAAAGAGGGTTTTGTAACAGTAGCGGAAACTAGAAATGCGGTTGCGGTGAATTGAAACCGTCGCTTTACTTTGTTGACGCATTGCTGCACGAAATATAGACTTGACATTACGGCTGGAAGCTTAAAAGGCTTTGACCTTACATTTTCTAAATATTTTTGAACCGGGTTTACAATAACATAAAAGTTTAAAGGCTGTTGAAAAAATATCCATGCATGAAATATGCATAAGCTGAATGCATATACTCTAGTTTAAACTTGAAGTACCAAATGGCTTTAATAAAAGAAAATGTCTGTGACATTATACTAGCCCGAACAATTACAAAGCAATGGCTCTTCAAGCACTCATTCAAATTTCTTGATCAAATTGTGCATTTGAAATTCATAATAGCGACATTTTAACTTAAGTAATGTTAATGATAGAGTATTTATACACTAATCACTACAACTTACGACCGTTTCAAAAGTTTGCAAAATATGACAGAATTTCCTTTTTTTTAAGCTATACAGTCATTTTTATTTTATTCTTTTAAAAAAAAACAACAACTAGATCAGATCATTCCTGCTTTATCTTGTGAAATATTTAATTGCTATCATTTAAAAGTCACGTTTTCCAAAACTGTTTGTCAATTAAGAGTTCACGGTTATTAAAATTCCAAGCTTTAAAGATTATAAAAAGAAATATGTAAGTTGTGTTGTGTACCAACAAACCCGAATGCAGAGGTGACAAAAATGAAGTGTGGAACCTTTAAAAACTGTCATGAATTAATTAGCCGCAGGCGTCAATAACTAACTGCAGCAGATCTGCAATATTCTAATGCTTTTCATGAACGGCTGCTCTACACACAGAGCTAACCAACACGTAAAGAACGCAAACGGTTCCACATGATCATTTATATTGAAGGAATTTGGCTTTAGGGATCTTAAAAATTTTTAAAGTGCTGATGTGCAACATCCATGATGAAACGCGATATATACTATTGCCATAATCCAATAGAAAAGACCGTAAATTCAACGACTTTTAACATATTTATTTGAACGCTTATAGACTAGGGTGGTACGTATGTAAAATGCTAGTCTGTCTATACAAAAATGCCGATATATAGCTTGAATGGACGGATGCGCTTACGTAATACAGCGGATGCATCGCAGTATTAGAATACTGCGCATGTCCTTCGAATGTCCACGCAAAAATATTCTATGAGTAAGCAACTCTCGTTCATTTCAAAAGTGGAATCCAATTTTTTAGAATAGATTAAATGATAGACTTTGGGCGCTTTTCTGTAGTGACCGAAAATTAATAGCTTAATTCTGTAGTGACCGAAAATTAATTTTTTCTGTAGTGACCGAAAATTAATATAGCACATACCGCAATGGACAGCGGGAGATTTAAACGTGCGACAAACTTCACAGTTTTTGCAAGTTAGTGTTGACCAGAATTTTTGCCACGATGAAAATACAAACGGCAAAATTCGGAGATGTTTCAACACACACTGAATACAGCTGCCGTTACCAAGCGTAAAATCACATAATGCCAAAAATCTGGTAAGATGCCCCCGAAAGCAACTCCTCAAAACGCTGCTAAGGCAGGGTCCCAGGACTGATATTTCGAATATTTCCAAAAAATTCTAGATTTTACTTTACAAAAGATGCGAAGCTGCAAAATCTACGCATCTATCTGAATATTCGATCAGCTCCATAAAACCAAGGGAAAGATAAATGCAACTGAACAAAACTTGAACCAGAGTCAAATAGTCTACTAAAACCAAAATTAGATAAAGTATTCAAAACTTATTTTTCTACAATTAATACAAAGTGTGATTTAACAAAGATACACACTACAAAAAATTTGGCTTATGCTTATGTCAAAATGCATCAAACGTCGCACGGTTGATATTTTTGACATAAGATGCAAAGTCTGCCTTGCAGGACAGAAGATGAAAAAATAATGTCCAGTAGTAATTTCGAATTGCAGCTTGATTAATTCAGGTAAAGTTATAAATGGGATTGAAAAATAACTTATGTATACCCTATCATTAGTAACGAGCATACTATAATTATTATTTTTTTAGCAATTACGTATAGCTTTATTCCACTTAAATAAAGAATGCTTATATTGTAATCAATTTTTAGTACTAAAAATATGAATTCAATTATACGGTATTGGCATAAGAAATTTTTTGATCTAGATTATTTTGGAGAAAAATATGTAATTATACATGTACTTCTACACAAAAATGTTTTATTGTGTCAGCATCAAACTCAAAAAAACTTGTGTCTCTAGAAAAACCAATATCATTTGAACTGATAGTTGGTTGTTAAACAAACCAAACTAAATATTGATAGATATCGATTTTCTTACAACATTTTCGACCAAAAGTCAAACAAAAATCCAATGTACTAAACATTATATATAATGTAATAGCTTTAAAAATATTAACTGAAGCAAAACATACGATGCTTTCACATGCATGTAACAAGCAAGCATATAGACAAACGAAGAAAACAACAGCACATACTTGAAATATTTGTTTGAGCGAAAACAAAGCTCGTCTTAACTCGCGGCCTTTCGAATTGTAAAGCTTTTCTGTAAAAGGAAATGTTGATGTTAGATCATATCAAAATCGAAAATCCGTTTATGGTCAATGCCAATCTTCAGTTACTTGCACAAACATCTACAGTAACCTTTCTTTGGACGAAAACAATCGCCCTAAAGTCGAAATTACAAATATGACAATATTTGAATGTTAATTCATTGCTCAAAAATGCAACTTTTATGGAATTGTGTTTGCTCGAGAAGAAAACAGATATCAAGTAGTGCAATATATCAAGTTGTAAACCGCCAAAAAAAAGAAAACAATAATATTGTTATAAATGGGACAGGAACATTTTCCAACATTTAACTTGCGAAATTAAATATTTCAAGGTTACACATGAAAAAAGTATAGGTGTTCTCATTTTTTGGTTCTTCTGTTATGCAAGTTTTAAGTGCATTTGTACCATTATCCTCGTGGATGACTTGGTATACACAGAAATTTATGACGGTGTACAACAAAGCCAAAATAGTGATTCAAAATTCCCACAATTTGCCATAAGGGACAGCCTTTTATGTAGCATTAACCATAGTAGTTACGTCATTTATTACTAATCAGAAATTTCAACGTGCACATAAATAGAGCAATACAAACGACAAATTGAGTGCTAAAAGTCAAATACGGAAGTCAAGTGTCAAATAATCGCTCAGATGCGAGCTCAAAACATGCCATTAATAGCCATTCACGAAAAAGAGCGCGTGCAAGATATGCACGTGGACCTGTCCTTTTGAGGGCGATTGTCGCTATGAGACTAAGAGTAGATTAGCATTAGCTTGCATGAAAAAAAATTTGCATTTTCACGACAAAACTAAATTATGAGAATATTACATTCCTAAAATTTATTCGGACAAAATTAAAGCATTGCGAAAAAACGCATATTTCCTTCCTCAAATCGCATTTAAAATTTTTTTAGCGTAAAAAATTTAATCAAATTTTGACGTACATACATCAAAAATATATTTCGAAAAATACCACATTAGTTAAGCGAACGACAGTCATAACGAAATTTGAAAACAAAACAAGAGCGCGATACATAGTCTCAAAAAATAAAGCAAAACTGCTGCTATAAATTCAACCGGCATATTCCCAAGTTAATGTTGCCAGTGGTCATCCTAAATTAAGCAAGTGGTTTTCACTCGAGAGTGAAATACTGCATGTTTTGAGCGTTTTTTTCCTGCAATTACGGTAGTGCAAGTCAATCATTGCTGTAGGTGAAGTATGACAGAAAAAGAGAAAAAATTGACTTACCGATACAGGCGTGAACACGTACAGATAAAAGAGTACGGACTATGACAGAATTCCTTTTCCTGTAGAAAAAATAACTTAAATCACTTCTAAACATACTCTTTTTCTGACCAAGGTTTAATAAAGATTCACTGACAGTGATATCATATAACCACGTAGCACTGTGATACCACAAAAATTTAGGGCACATTGAAAATACTGTTTCTAGAAAATGGGATAAAACTGTGTCAAGGATTTTGATACAGTACGGGCTTCTGAATCTTCGATCGTCTTGAATTGATCAAGAGATAATGAAATATTACCTTGGGTATAAATTGTAACAACTGTAACGTCAGACCTTACGAATTGAACAAAATGTTCTTGCTCGCAAAAAAAATTATCATGGCCGCCTTACCCATCAGCAGTAAAACTATCAAACTCCTCTTTTTGTTCTGCAATAGATAAATCCAAATCCAAGTAGGTCTTGGAATGCGATAGTTGGAGAGTGCAATCGCCAATCTGCAAGCATTAAAAGCGTCATGGCGAGTAATCCTAGTCTCCAATCAGTTGACTAAGCTAAAAACTCTGAGAAATTACAAATGTGAAAAGCAAATAGTCAGTTTCCATACCAAAGTTTGCATTGTTACATCATTCGCACTTCTCTTGTTCTTTAGCTAACATGATGAATACTTTTGCCAGCCACAAGTCAATACTATACCAAACTAATAGCACTTTTCGATATACTCGCTTAGCTTATTCCAGTTGCCAGGCTCCACTTCTGCATTTACATCAGGCAAGTAATAATCGAAGTTTCAACACGTAGCAAACGTAACTGAGAGACTCTGGGTCCTTAACTTATTGATGCAATGGGTTTGACGCAAAAAGCTTTACCTTAACCCCAAACCCTCAGAAAGATATTTTGACGAGAACCTTAACCCAACTTTAAAGCGGTTAAGGTTTCGCATCAAAATCGCGGCGGCGTACAAAATCACTCGAGGCAAACCAGTTGCACTAGAAGTCTGGGATATACTGTTCTAGTAAACACGTTCACTTATGCCAGTCATACATTCGTGTTGCTAAAAAACCAAATGGCATACCTTGTGTGGAGCTTTCAGAAGCCTGTGCACTCCTGCTAGTTGCTCGCATAATGGAAGATTAACATGGAATGTGTAGCTAGGAGGTCTTGTTGGCTCCGGAAAATTGGAAGATGAAAATGGATCTGTGTCATCGAGATACTGCACTCGGCAAGTCAGCCATGAGGTGCTGCTTTGGCTACCAGTCGGCATCTTTGTTTCTTCTTTTTTCTTTCTTTACGTCATTATTCACAAACAATATTATGTTTCAAAAATTCTACAATACAAACACCGTCATTGTCAGTGGAAGCACCATAGCCAGCACTATCCTTCTTTTTAATGCTGAGGGTCAAGCCAAGGAAGCTGCAAAAATTACTTTTAGGGCTTTAATTGACTAGACCGGAAATCAAGCCCAACTAAACCGTTTCAGTAGCAGACGCTTTAACTGCTAGATTAGCGATCACTAACTTGAAGTGTAATTCACAGGGTTAGCACTATTTAAAAAAAAGATAAAGTACTCTCTAGCTTGGGTTTAGGTGAATGTCATTTTTCTCAAACATACAAAATACAGTATATCGATTTAATATCTAATGGATAATATGAACATTACACGGTATAGGTAGTTTTTATGTCAGCATCCATAACTCATTCATTAGTCTAAGGCAAAAAAGGAGAGTAAAGCACAACGGAAGACGTTTTTTAGCCTGATGTTTGCAATTAAACGAAATTAGATTTGCAAACGTTGAATTAAATTATATTTTTGTAAAATACAATTATCAACAGCAATATTTGCTTCATAAATAAGTATTAATCAAAGGAAACCATGAAACTGATTACTGTTTACAACGATAAATGAATAGGCCGAAGGCATACCAAAAAAACGTGGTTTTAATAAAATGCCCAGTTGCCAACCACTAAATCATAACTGCTTACTTCAGCCTTTCCTGCCAGCAGCAAATATAGTAAGCATATCCATACAAAGCAATAAATCTGCTCAACTTAATAATTTATAACCATCGCTGCGCTGATGTAAATTAAAATCTACTGACTAAGTTTTGAAACATTTAAGGTCTAGCTTGACAACAAACCTAGAAGCTATCTGCACCGTTTGAAGTATAATGCTACACTACAAAATTAAAAACAGATATAACTACTGATTTTGTTAATGCTTACTACCAACCAAATTAAATTTTCACATCAATGCAATTATAGGGGAGGATAAATAGCCAGTAGAGCAGTAAAATCTCTGAAAACAGCTCCAATACAAGCAAAGCAAATAAAACTTATTATTTAGCACTTGAGCAAAATGAATATTGTTTTGGTTTTGACATTCATAGACAAAACGACAAGATATTTCATTACAATATATACATTTCAAGGCATTGAAAAAGGTATGACACAAATGGCATTAACTAAACAACTTGCACTAAAATATAAACAATGGCAACCTAAAAGGCCGCAATACCTGCAAAGCAGCAAAAACTAAGTAGCTGCATCATGCTTTCTTTTCAACGTTGTTGAACTAACGTTGTTGTGCCACTACATTCTAAATAGAAAATAATCTACTACAATATGCTAACTTGAATCTGGTGCAAGCAGCTTTGCACACTGCTGTAGCTAATTTTCACTAGCTTCAGCTGCTATTTCTACAAAACGTGAAACCTGAACTTAATTTAATTGATCAGTATCGGACGTTAAATATCAATGGGAATTACATCAATTATTGCTAAATAGGTTGATGTAAAACCACACTCCTTTTCTAGAAATTGCCTCTGCCAATTACATCACTAATTCACTATTCAACAAGACTAGTCTTAGCCATGAAAAAAGTAACTCTTACACTGTTAAAATTTTCCAGTACAAAAATAACTCATTTAATTGGTAACAATCATCAAGTTATCAGATCCCAGCACGATCATTGCAAATGCCTTATTTAGGAATGAGATAATAGTCACACTTATATAAACTATACACAGAGCTGAAAGCACATGGCTTTAAAAATAAACATGGCAAAACAGCAACTGCACGATTAGAAGAAATCACGCTGATGACCAAAATGACAGAAAAAACAATTGGCATTCACAAATTTAATTGCAAAACTATGCAATAAATTGACACTAATGTTTATCAACGCAACTAGAAAACCATATTCCACTATAGGACCAATAAAATATTGCAGCAAATTTTATAAACTTTATTTTGGGTAAGGGGTGCCAAAACATTCTGAAAAATTGGCAGCAGTGACTTTAAACGTGCTGCACAATCAGTGCCAGCCAGAAATAAAAAATGGTTTCTAATGAGATCTGATGCAATAACTGGAGGAAATTTAAGTGAAGATCACAAAAGGGGTTTTTAGAGTATTTTGATGTGATTTTTGCCAGAGTTTTAGGTAAGGACCAAACCGAATGAAGGTAAGTTCATTGGGTAGATTTCTCTGCTAGTTCATCTCAAAGCCACTTGCATGCAGCCTGCAAAACAGAGTTGGGTAATTTTAGATGCGAGTTAATCATTAAACTTAGCATCTATTCATTTAACATACACATTTTGCACAACATAGATAAAGCAAACTAACAATAAACTGTGATGTATAAATTCTATTATGTCCATTCTAATGCAATTTTAGTACAATACTACCTTTAGCTTTAAATAAAACAAAGTTTATCTATTAGCAAAAAAATGTCCAAAACATCTTCAATGTGATATTCCATGCCAAAATAAAAAGCTATGTTTAAAATCTTCTTTTCTCTTTTTTCCCTAATGAAATCCTTTTAATTCTTGGGAATGCTCTTTGTGCACAAAATAACCTTTTTTAAGTACTATTAGCAAAAAAATGTCCAAAACTATCTTGAACGTGATATTCCATGCTACAATAAAAAACTACGTTCAAAACTTTCTTTACTCTTTTTTCCTTAATAAAATCTTATAAGTTGTTGGGAATGCTTTAAAATTAAACTAGGTATATGTTATGGTAAGCTTACCAGTTACTGAATAGATGATATATGCAATTAAATTGGTCTTACAGCTACGATGATTTGTGATTACAAGCCCTCAATGTTAATCTTACAACAATGCTAATGCATCAATTATGCAAACAATTATTGAACAGCAAATCAGACTGCAAAAACATAATAACCAAAAATATCAGTTGTGCAAACAATTATTGAACAGCAAATCAGAACGTAAAAACATTTATAATAACCACAAAATAATTCTTCCGAGAAGCTTAGATTAGCAATGTTTACTGGCTATAAATAACCATATTCACTGAAAGCTAATTTAAATCATTGTCCACCACATACCAGAATTGGTAACAAATAGTGTCTAAAAATTTGACTGGGATCTCACTTGAGAGCGTCACAGATCTGGGCCAGATCCTGAGACACAAGCTTGTCAGCAGTTGGGAGTTGGCTCAAGGAGATATTGCAATAAATTTGATTCCTGGAAAGCTAGTAGAAATTGAGGTAAAGTTTGCTACTTAGTAAATGTATTGTTAGTAATTTCAACATATCTATCTATATTTTATACCGTATTAACGGAAGACAGCTTGCAGGCTAGCTTGGCTAACAAACCATGATATACCGGTAGGTCAAGAACAACAATTAGAAGATTTGATGCAGTCACTGGCGATATTGGCACCGCAAAGATAACATCACCATTAATCTCTAACAATTTTTTATATCGATCACTAAGATCAAGTCCATGTCTAATAAATAATATGCACAAAAAATATTACAACAAAATAGAGTACCGGTATCAATTAATCGATTGAAGAAACAGTTAAATCAGAAGTTAAAAAGAAACTGACCAGATCAGACTATTTTACTTACAAATTCATATTTAAATAAGCAAAAAGAAAAATCTGAAATTAAAATTATGTAACCACCAAATTCTTGTTTGCGTTTTAATTTAAGGAATATAAAGTGAGTCTTGATTTGAGCATGGTCAGGCTGGTTTTAAAAGTCATCAAGGATAAAGTAGAAGTTCAAAATACCGTAATAAACACTAGACCAAACAGCTAAATCATCAAGATAAAATAATCCTGCCAATGGCAATAAACAGTAGAATAATTATGCAATGAAAATTCAAACCGTCAGTTAGCCATGAGTCAGTCTGCACTCACCAGTCACTTATCAATTGCAAACAAATCATTCTCTGTTTTCTTGGCTTATCTCATTTGGCTCACTCAGTAGGCTACCTGCATAACCATAGACGTCTATGTTTTGTTCAGGGGCGGCTCGTCTGCAGGTGCTGTGGAGCTGCAGCACCACCTAAAAATTGGCCCAATCCAGCTTGAAACAATTTTTTCATCGTATCTTAAAATATTTTCTTCTTAATTCCAGATCAATCTGATAAATTCTTATTTTGTCATGATGTTTTGCGATTTTTGCTTCAAATTTTGAAATTATTTATTGGCAACTCGGTCGCTTTGGTGCTGTGAACCAAAATCAGAAAAAAAGAAACTAAAACAATCCAACCTTGTCCAACACTGGCGTTTGCATGTTGGAAAATAGGAGGTGATTGGTGCTGCATTGAAACAGCTCCAGTCATAACCATGACGCAGCATGGCAAAAGCGTATCAGATATTTGACAAAATAAAACTGTACTAGCACCTAATGTTATCAAAATATGAAGAAATACAGGCTATTTGATTGAGAAGTTACATACGGTAGCTATTAGAATAGCCTATATTTGATTGAGAAGTTACATATTTTATTTCATGGATTGCTAGAAAGAAAGAGACTAGGCTGCTAGGCGGTCATCTAGAGAGACATACTGGTAGGCCTACTCTGGACGCATATTTCCAATTTGTTCCACAGTTCAGTGCATAAGGCTATTTTAACCTCAGTTTAGCGCTACCGGTATGTCACGATACAAAAACTGCTCTTACTAATAAAATTTGTCGTTAATAGTGTAATACAAGGTTCCGAGAATGTTTTCACCTACTCTGCTTTGAATATTAGGCCTATGACATTCAATGAATAGCCTACTCTCACCCTTTGCAGGCGTGAGAGCAGTGGCTGAGAGTAGGCTATTTATTGAAGGAAATAGGCTTAATATTCAAAGCAGAGTAGGTGAAAACATTCTCGGAACCTTGTATTACACTATTAACGACAAATTTTATTAGTAAGAGCAGTTTTTGTATCGTGACATAGCGCTAAACTGAGATTAAAATAGCCTTATGCACTGAAATGTGGAACGAATTGGAAATATGCACTCTGGACTGACAGAGGGAGACTTTGGCCTCAAAGAGTCTAAAGAGAGACTTTTGCTGTAATAGGTCTATTAGCTAAGTAGCCTAGTTTCATTAAGTTGGCTGTAACCTAAGCTACTACAGTTACAGTCTTAGAGGCAGGCCTAGTTGAAACCAGTACTGTATTGTCTTCTAATTACACTCAATAGTTGACCTGTGAATTGGCAAGTCTGAAATACTTCTATAATGCGTTATTAGTTCATGTTTGATGTAGTAGTGAAATGATAAAGCATGCTCTACTTACTGTTGCACTGAATAATATTTTGTTCTAGCAATTCATAAACTGGCAAAAGAAGTATTGGTACTGCCTACTGGTAGTGTAGTTGGTACACCTCAAAGATAGAAGGTCATGAGTAGGCCTAGCCTATCCAGTAGTAACATGAAACTTAATATCAGATGTTGATTGTTTGATAACTCTGCAGTACCAGTAAACCTAGGTATATTGCTAAGTAGGTGTAAGAAACTTTTTATTTATCTTCTGTATATTAGTATTTTTTTATTTGATCTATGTAAGCTTCAGTTTTCTTGCAAGCAATAGCATTAAACAATACAGTTGCATATTTAAAAGGAATCAGGTTTTTGCAATTGACAGTAGAAGAAAAGTTACAGATTAAAGCAAAGGGAAGGCATTGTCCAGATCTGGTAGTAAAATTTGGTAATGTTGGCACAAGCAATGGTAAACACTACACTAGAAAATTCAATTCGAAAATTTATGAAAAGCATCAATGGTTGACTGGTTGTTTGGAGACGAATGCATTATATTGTTTTCCATGCTCATTATTTGGTGGTGACTGGTGAGTCAACATGGACAAAAGTTGGCATGAAAGATTTAAATCATTTGCAAAGAAATATCAAGGCACATGAAAATTCGGAAAGACATGCAAACAATGCAATTGACCTGGCTTACCTTGGATCTACTAATGTACTCACTGAATTAAATACTAGTTTCCAGATTGCCATAGCACAACATAATGAAAAGGTAGCCAAAAATAGAAATACAATGCCAAAACTCATTGACTTGATCAAGTTGTGTGGAAAATTTGAACTGCCATTGAGAGAACATGATGAATCAACTGGTTCAGCAAATCCTGGTGTATTTCGTGGGTCTGGGGTTAGTTGATTTGGTTTGTGAAATTGACTCGGCTTTAAAATGGCATATGGAATCTAATGTGCTTTTCAAGGGAATATCTAAGACCACACAAAATGATACTTTAAGTGCAATCCTCCAAGTTTATAAGGAGGAAATTACAAAAGAAATTAAATCTGCAGAGTTTTTTGCTATAATGACTGATGAAACTACAGATATTGCTGAAAAATCACAAGTGGTAGTTACATATTGATATCTGCGTGGAAGCAAACCAGTTGAAAGATTTTGGAGCTTTTTCAATCCAGATGATTTGACTTCTGAAACTTTATCCAATTTACTGCAAAACGAGCTACATCCTTTAATTGGCAAAGATCCTCAGAAACTTGTTGCCCAAACTTTTAAGTTTAAAAGTACAGTCTTATCCCTTGTCATTTAACATATTTAACAAGTAAGAGATGCACTCACAGCTTTTAGCTCATGTTTACCAGTTTGCTTAATAAGTTGTTAAGATTCAGACTGAAGTGGCTTTGAAAAATTTAAATCATCTTTTTTGCAGAGGTTGTAAGAATCATAGTTTTTAGTTATTGTAGTGTTCGAATGTTACCTCCATTACTGGTATCTTTTCTTCGTGAAGTACCTATTGAAGATGTTCCACGAGCAGCAATGTGGGATTGGAATTAAGACAAACAATGGAGGTAAACAACACAGATACGTTAAGAACCACAACCTACTGTAGAAGCTATGTTGCTGTTTGTAACAAAGCGTCTAGAATTATTGAGAATTTTCAAAATTCTTTCAGAAATTTACATTTGTCATTTTATGTTTCTAGAATCACATCACTCATACATGGTTGATGTGTAGATAGTAGTTAATTGCCAAACCTACCTCAGATGGATACAGCAGTGTGTTTGCCATGTTATTTATTTTTATTGCATTAGCTTGATGAACATTTCATCAACTGTAAGTCGTATCTGGCAGTACTGCAAAATAACTTACTGAAATTCAGAGTTGTTCTATTAAATTATTACCAAAGTTCAGAGTACGGAATGGTGTCTGGGATTTGTTATACAGTATTGTACAATATACATCTAGTTGGTGTTTGTTATTCTTTAGGTGAATTTCTTCGTTCAAGGTGAATGAATCTATCTTGGCAGTGCTTATGCGTTTCTGTTCCTTTCGATTCTACAATGGAAGTCATATTGTCTGTTCTGAGAGTGCTCAATGACGCTTTGATGCCGCAAAAAGCCTTGCCAACTGTGCCTGTTGAGAGCCTTGCCAGACCAACAAAATGCTCCGCTCAAGGCGTGGCTCATTTGATTGATAGAGCACATGCAGGGCTTGCATGCATTAAATAACACACCAACTGCATGAGTGCATGATGCACGAGAAGAAGAAGAATTCTGTCTAGTCTGATGAGTGAGACAATAAACTCGTGTGTAATGAAGTACTACATGTTGTAGATGTACCATTCATATCTACGGTTCAACAAACTGTTTGTTCTATGTAATGAAGGAAGCAGCAAATTTATCTCTTTACGTTTTTGTGAAAACATTCTTTGATTTTTTTCTAGGTCACTTGTACATGTATACCTATCTATTTCATGTGTGACGTTTATAGAAACACTGCTTTTAATAACTTTACGTTTTTCAATTCGTGGTTGGTTTAATTTACTATGTTATGGGATTTTTAAACTCCCTGCGCCGATGTGATACTGTGCTATCCCAACAACTTTTGAGTGTCTTTAACGTAGAATTATCTTCATGTAATTTTTTTTCTAACTGACAAATTGCATTTCTTACTTTGTCAACTTCCAATCAGATTAAATAATGATTGAGCGGAATTTTATTTTATTTGCTTAAAAGCAACGGATTAAATTTTAGCTTCATTAGAAAATTAATGAATAAGTTCTTGCCCTTAGTGGTATTTGACAATTGCGATTTGTCCTGTCCTTTCTCGTGTGATCGATATGGTTATCTCTCATTTGAACAATGGCAAGTATCATGGCATGAATTAGAGTGTTGTTTTTTTTTCTACAACTTTTTTTCTACACCCTCCTTTTATGAATTGAAAGTTTCGACAGCTTAAAATTGTTGTAATTTCACTCAACAAATCCGTCTTGGGACCGTAACATAAACTTGATCGCAACGGCCTGGGTCTCAAAGAGAAATCTTACCGAAAATACGAAGACTGATGTCGGGTCGCTTTACCAAGGCCAGGACCAGAAATTAGGTGAAGACAAAGAAAAAAGCTTCTTCGCTAAGCTTTGGCCTGCACACTAAAATGTTATTAATTGATTGCTGGAGCAGCTACTTTAGTGCGGGTGAACTTATAGGTCCTCCCGGGCCCGGTTATAATGTACCCCCTGAACCCCTCTCTCGCAGGCCTTGGCAATGGCTATTTTTCACAACTCTTACCACCTGAACGTATCTTTCCTGACGATACATTTCCAGTCGTATGGGTGGGCTATGAAGAAAAACCATTTGCTTCAAATTTGTTTTGCGATCTTCATTAGCCAATTTTCTTTTTTTTTTTAAACAATTCATTAGCCAATTGCCGTAGTATGCAACGCTTTGTTAGCGTTACGACATCGTACGTTTGTTTGTTTTAAAGAGCTTGAGGCGTCGTAACTATTGCGACGTGTTGCTGACTTGTTGCAACCAATATTGGATCGCTTTGTCTTTCCTGATTTTCTGGTATTTCTGTTTTTGTATGTATGGTATTAAATTTTTGGTGTCGTTATTCTACGTTGATCATTAATCTTCTCCATGAAGCCATCAACGATGCGAATTACAGATTGTTCAATCTTCGCATAAGAATACAGATCAATACAAATATGGTCAACAGCTGCATTTTTACTTTTTATTGGTTAAAGGGAAAGCATATTTTTAATTTTCTTATAAGATACATGCCCAAGATCGCAAACCTTGTTTTTATTGTGAGCGCGGTAAGTGTATAACGTATATACATTTAATACTTTTGGTTTCACTTTTGCAGTAAGTGTACATTTAGTTTGAAGAATTACATATTGTTCTTTCTATATTTCACTGCAGTATTGCCAACGCATTATCAGTAGACCTACCACACCAGCATTATTGTATGACTTCATATTACTGGTGTTTTAAATTGCATCGTTTATTGACAGATTTTTGTTCTCTCACTTTGCCATAACATGTGTTTGTGATTATGCCAGGATACTGTTATTGGAAGAAAGTGGCGTTTATCTTGGTGTGAAAACATTCTTTATTTTTTTCTCGATCGCTTTTTCAGCTTTATTTTATCGAGTAAAGATTATCGCAATTTGCTGCTATTAATTACGTGATGTTTCAAGTTTAGTCATGCTCCAGAAGTGAGTAAGAGTAAAACTGTTAAATTTAAAGTTTCAAAAATAAAGAACTTTCTAATTCCTGCGTACGTGTTTTGTACGTAGCTTTAATTAAAGCAAACTTTTAAGAAATAGAGCCATCTTCCAGATTTTATAGGTAAGTTGTCTAAAGTCATAAGTGGCACAGTATTAGTGTAGTTTTCATGTGGGGGGTCTGGGGGGCGAAGCCCCCCAGATGTTGTTATGACACTGCGTTTGCAGCACCACCAAGCATTTTGGTCACGAGCCGCCACTGGTTTTGTTCATTAAGCAAATTCCGAGGGGGCTAAAATTTTTTGCAAAGATTGGTTAATCTTAATTTCAATTGAAACAATTTTGCTTCACTGCGGTATACAAGTAACTGTACTGCAGTTGTAAATTTAGCGCTGGTTATGCTTTGCCCACATGAAGATTAAGCGACAATTTTTTGCGACATTCTTTTCAGATTATCCCTTATGTGTAAATTAATACAATCTCAAAAACGTCTTCTCAAAAGTATTTCTTCAACACACTTGGTGCTAATTGGGAATAACTTGCCAAAAAACGTAGGGGGGGCCAGAAATATTTCGCCTCCTTCAGTGTCAGACCCAAGGGGACACTGCTTCTGGCCCCCACAAACTTGAAGATACCGGAATAGAGGTGAACATTTCACCAAAAAATTTTAAGCTAAAGGACAAAATAAAAATAAGCAATATCAGATACAGTAGGCTAGGCTATTCATCCAACTTTCATTTACTTTTTTGAAGGGTAAAAAAGTGAAGATTAGGGTTTGAGTTGAGATTTAGGGTTAGTTTTATACCCGTAGTAAGGATTAGAGTTTGTGTATTTAGGTACCGTATAAAAAGTATCGTAAATTACAGATATTTGGTACTCCTAGTAATAGTATACCAGTAGGAGGTCTGGTAGCCTAGTCTTTTTTAACCAGTTACAGTTTAACTTAAAGGAAGTGGCTATTTTGCCTCTAGAGGCAAAACAGTGTTTTTCCTCTGTTTGGGTTAGGGTTTGGGTAAGAGTAAGGGTTAAGGTTGGGATTAGGGTTAGAGTTTGAGTTAGGATGAGGGTTAGGGCTATTTTGGCACTTGCAGCAAAATAGTCATATATTCAGCTCTAATAATACGCTAACTGAGTGACAGTAATCGATAATTAGCATTCCGTATCTATCACAGATCAGCAGACTGGACTAGGCTCAACTATAAACTTTGCTTATTCAGTACTGTAGTTTACTTTAAGACTAAGACTTGTGACCAGCCATTACAGTCGATTAATGATTATCCTAGGGGAGCATATCTCAACTGTTAATTACTTTGAGATCTGCAAAGAAGACCCAATTTAGAACTGCAAGTACCGGTAGGTAGCCTACTGTACCAGCAAATGCAAAAATCTTTCTGAAAAAAAAACAAACTCAAACTGTCAAATATCAAATCAAATCTTCTTTGTACTTGCTGTATTACACTGAAGTGAAGCATGTATTTAACGAGTTTGCGGGCCCATCTCCGCGTCATTGCCCCCGAACAACACAGCTCCTTTCAAAGAAATGTCACAGCGGTGGCGAGCTGTTGGTAACACTGTGTCTGATTTGACTGGCTGAGATTTGAACCTCAGACCTTCCACTACAGAGACAAATGCGTTACCGCTTGACTAACTGGTCAGTCAAACTCAAATACTTTATAACAATTAATTCATTTTTTAAAGAACTTGCCTTTGACCAGTTGACTATCTCAATTGTTGCTGTCACCCTAACACTCAGAGGGAAAATACCGTTGCCACACTAGGCCTAGTGGCAGAGTGGCAAACTAGACACTTCCAATACGAAAATTGAAAAAGATGAACTTTGTGGTTGGTCTTTAAGGCCTTTTGTATCCATGGACCCAAACCCTGCAATTACTGCACATAACTAACGTTGCTGTACGCCTCCTGTCTGCATCGTACCTCCACACGTCATGCACTATTCAGACGTTAAAACTACGTTCTAACACCGTTTGGTTCGCAGGTTTTGAAAATGTGCTTCCACCAACAACGGAGTCAGATCTCAATTTTTTGTTCAAATTTTATTAATTAGTATGAATTATAAAATGTATTAGACCAGACAGAAAAAAACGCAACGTTAATCAACAAATTAACACCACCTATGACTTGGAAATTTGGCTAAATTGGCTATCTGGTTTTTAGAGAAAGTGTTAGGTCTTCAGAGTTTAAGACCTTCAGTATATGTTTTTGACTCAGCTGAAAAAGGAATGGAATACTGAATCTGCAAAAACCAGTGCAAAACTTCGTAGTTTTAGGACAGCATGCATAGGGCTCGAGCTAGGTAAAGGTGTGCATGTCAGATGTAACTACCTATTTACTTATTTTTTGCTTTATGTTTTTTATTCAACCGTTATCCAACAAGGATATTTAGTTTATTCGTACAAATAATGCAGAACTCCATCCAGCCTGCAGATGAATATTTTAGTGCTCTTCTGCCATCTTGTGCTCACGTTATTCAATGATGAATTTTTTAGTGAAGTGACGAAGTGTTGGAGGGGCGAAGTTATACCGGTAGGTGTCGAAGGCTTAATGGTGAGGTCTTGAAAGTAAAGTTTCAAGTCAAGTTTATTTCACCATACGCTTAAACGTACGCAGGCAGGAAGCAGCGATAGGATCGTGCGGTCATCTAGGTCAACTGCTGATAGAGGGAATAGCCTAGGCCTGCAGTATAAAAACAATGGTGTGGTGAGGAAAGATAAAGACAATCCGGTGAAAGTAGAATATTTGTAGAGCTTGCATTTATTACCGTAGTTCAACGTAGGCTACCACTATTCAGAATTGGCTCAGCACAGTGTATGCTGGTATGGTAGCGCACACTACAGTCTACACAAATTGGAATAGCCTACTCCAGTCCTGGCTATCTCAGACTGTCAGATCTAGTCTGGTACTGAGTGATACCAGGATACCGGTAGCCTACTCCTCAGTTCTATGAGAAAACGTGATAAGACAAGATAAGTAAGCCTATGGTACAGGTAGGCTATTGTAATTGTAATTACATTTTATTCACCAATTTGCCATGGCCATAAGACAGCAAAGGAACCTTTTTTCAGTTTTCGAGTCAAGTTGCCACCTGTCTACCATACACGGTAGAGGCTTCACACTGTCCTTTTAGTTGCTGAATGCCAAGCAAGGAAGCTGTGAATACCAATTTTTATATGGTAGCCTCGTCTTTGGTTTGACCTGACTGGAAATCGAATCTGAGTCTATCATTTCAGTAGTAGACACTCTATCCACTTGACAACTGAGTGATTGGTACTGGTTTCCAATACTACTGCACTGGTCTAGTTTGATAGTAGTTACTAGTATGATGCTGACAGTAGCCTAAGCTAATGTGATTTTAAGATTTGTTTGATTTGTTGTTTAATCTTAAAACTTTTACCTGTGCTTAGTGGGGTCCCGCAAGGTACCGGTAGTATCCTTGGCATTCTTTGTTTGTTGTTTACATTGATGAACTTTTCAGAGCTATTGAGTCTCATTCTACTTGCCACCTACTACATTATGCTGATGGTGCCAAGGTTTTTAGTACGAATCCTACAGATCTTCAACGTGCCATGAATGATTTGAATAGGTGCTTAATAGAACATCAACTTTCTTTGGCACCTAGCAAATGTGAACACCTGGCTGATTCTCGTTCTCATGAATCTGTTCATAAGTTTTTTATAGATGCTTAGGAAGTTTCCTCTGTGAGTCGAGTGAAATATCTTGGTGTTTTTATTTTTAATGATCTAAAATGGGCAAGTCACATCTCCAGTGTTCCCTCTAAATTTTCATCTTCTGCGAAAATGTCGGAAATAGTGCAAACGTTCTAAACTCAATGTAAAAATGCCGAAAATTTTCTCATCATTTTTGTCTGGTTTCAATGTGATCTCCAAAAAAAAAAAAAAAGGTCATCACGCCGATGGAGGCATCTTTTTCTCCGATTTTATGTTGATCTCCAAAAAAAAAAGGTCCTTCGTCTGAGATCTGCAACTTTTCTCCGCGATTTCTGCGACATACCAGAGAGAGGCGCCGTGAACTGCAGCTGTCTACGGTTTTTGGTGGGAAACAAAAACACCGGTTTTTGGTGGGAGAAAAAATGCCAGAATTCGCAAAATTTCAGTGCGAAAATGCCAGAAAAAATTTCGCACTTTTCGCACTTTCTTGCGCTTATAGGGAACACTGCACATCTCATATATTCACAATGCTGCTGCTTCTCATACTTATCAGATTTTACATGCTTTTTCTTCTCGTAATGTGTGGACTTTACTTCATGCTTTTACTGCTTATGTCAGACCCATGCTTGAATACAACTCTTCGGTTGGTCCACCTTATCTAAAAAAAAGACATACCATTATTTGAGTCTGTGCAGAAAAAGTTTTCTCGTGTCGTTTGTGTACAATGTAATATTTTGTTTGCTTCTTATGCTGATCATCTTTGCAAACTAAACCTTTAGTCACTTGAATATTGTTGAGCTGTTGCCGATCTTTTTCTTATATACAAAATTTGCCATTTATAACCTAACTGATTTAGCCTTCAGTGATTTTTTTGTTTATCGTATTTCTGCTGTTCTGTGTATTCTTTACTTCAACACAATTGGACGATTCAATCAATTAGCAGCACAACAACTCATCCTTTATCACAGCTTCTACAGCACAAACATTTCTTTACTAACCGTATTCCTGCTATATGGAATAGGCTCCCTGAAATTGTGGTTTCATCCCCTTCTGTTGATGTCTTTTAAAAACGTCTGAGCAGTTTTGATCTGTATAAAATCACTACTTTCGTGTACTAATTTTTTGCTGAGTTAGTTTTTATGACAGTGTATTATTTTCCTTACTTGTAAGTGTGTTCAGGTGTTGACTTGTCACCATTGTGTTGCACATGTAAATAAATAAACAAATTAAGGGGAATAGGCTTGCCTAAATAATAGGCTATGCCAGTATTTGGCTGTCTGGTGTGCTGGTATTGGTAGGCTACTTTACAATTACAGTAGGTCAGTGTTCCCATTAAGACGATTTTTTTCAGCGAATCGGCGATTTGTTGGAGCAAGGGCAAATAAGTTTTGGCAATATTGTAAATGTAGCTTTAGAAAATTTGACAAATTTGTGGAAATACAACATTTGGTATATATACTTTAATTCTGGATTGGTACAAAATTTAGGGCACATAGACGTCTTTTTAGAGCTTTGGGCACAATTGTTTAGAGAAAATTTGGGCAATCGCCGATTAGCCATAAAGTTAGAGGGAACACAGCAGTAGGCTACAGCTACCTGCTAGGTATTTTTTGTTTAGTTTGAACATGCCACTGACTGTAGCTTAATCAATGAACAAAAACATTGTAATGTACTGGTCATAAAAGAAAAAAAAAGTATAATAGGGTGAGGTCACCACTCCCCGGACAAAATTGATTTTTTTTTACTTATTTTATCCACAGGCTATGCTTTGCGAAATTTGGACCTAGAACTAGGAGATTTCGCACAGTTGCAGATACTGTTGAACCCTAACTTGACTGTTCTAAAATTTTTAATTCTTTGTATTTTGCTTCAGGGTTTGAATCAATCGTCTGAAATCCCCCTATTGAAGTCACCAGTCCCTGCACACGAGTCACCAGGCTGCGCACAGCACTTGAATTCAAAGCAAACAATACCGCATTAGTTTTGAACAATAAAACAATTATTGCATGATTGAATATTTGTTAATGTTTACATATAATTACTAGCTCCATGTTTGGCATAGGCTGCTATTATGTTTCGTTAGAATAAGAAAATTGCTATCCTAGCCCTAATCCCAACCCTAAACCAAACCCAAACTTTAACAATAACGATGATTTAAAAACTAAAAACTTGGTAAATGAGTTCTCGCTCTTTGCTCTCTTATTCTCTTTGTAGGCGTTGCGTAATGTTACACTAGCCACTTCTAAAGCTTTTTGAGATGAATTTTTTTGTAAATGCAATAGGCTATAGAGTCTTGGCTTTATAGTTTAGAGTCCTGGGTTTAGTACTTGCCCAGTAGCATTATATTTACTAGGGTTTAAATGAGAACTTTAGAACTTTTTGGATAAAGTTTCTGATCAAAATCGTAAGTGCACGCTTTTTTTGTTCACCTCACTCCACCCATGCTCACATGAGGAGAACCTCACACAATATAGCACCATCCCTAACGTAATTCAGCCCCGCAAATACTATCAGTGTGTTGTTGAAAGTGAAACAAAACAGAAAAGGCACAACTTGGTTATAAACAATTGAAGTTTATTTTGCTCAAAAAATAATTAATTTTTGCCCAAAAATATTGCAACATAACATGTAAACTAAATATGAAGTCCTATAAAACACAAATTCACTTACTTCATTTCAGATTTACAGAAGCAGTAGTGGTTTAATAGGTCTTTACAGTATATTTATTTCCAGAAATAAACACATTAGACAAATTAACTTGCAGTAGGTTCACCCTTTTTATGAGAATAATTTTATGAGAACACAATCAAGGCTCCTTATTTTTGCACATATCTTATTGCCAAGCTTAAGTGTAAAAAAACATTTAAAACATGGGAACCACAGCAAACCAATCATCATAGCGTTCTTGGCTAATTTTCGTAAATTAGCATGAAAAAAAGACAAATAAGGATAAAACTGTGTGAATCAAAGCATTTAACTGACACCAAAAGAACTTTGCAAAGATATTAATATTAGCTCTTTGATTGTACAGCACTTTTGCAATTTGGCACTTTTTTTGGCAATACTCAGTAATAATCTGGCACCGAAACCTTCAACCGGTCTGAAAAAATAACATTAAAAACATTTTACTTGAATTCAAACCTTTGCTTTTAACGTATTCTAAAATCGAAAATTATGATTTTCTCACTAGCTACTAATTTTCATGTGTGACAAAACATTTTGACCAATTATTTTTGCATTTATGACAAAACATTGACATTAAAAAATAGTGTCCGAGAAGTGGTGACTTGCTGTTGGAAAAGTTACTTCAAACATCAATCAGATGTTTTAGAAACCCTGCAAAAAAAAAAAATGATCAAGTAGGTTGCCAGATTTTTCGATGGCATAATTGATACGTTCAACTGCTTTCCACTAAAAAAAAAGGAGCAAAATTTTGGAAAGATTTTCTAAAAGAGAGCAAAAGTGGTTTTTGAAGAAGTTTTAGAAACTTAGTAAGACTCTCTGTTCAAGAGCTTGTTTTTAGCTTGCTCTTGGATAGATCTTTACAGTTTTTTGTCCCAATCTGGGCCAAATCAATGCCTTTCTAGATACCAAAAAAAAGAAAATAAAAAATACATTCAATTTTTTGCAATATTGTCGTAACCAATAGTGTCCGGAGACTGGTGCCGTTTGGGGAGTGGTGACCTCACCCGACTGCCAATGGAAAAAGCTGAAATCTCCCAACAGTTATAGAGAGTACAGTAGCTTAGGGACTATCAGCACACCCAAAAAACTTTTTTTATATTGAAGTTTAGTAAGTGAGGTTTATACAGTTTATGTATGGAAAAAAAACAGTAACAAAAATTGTGTATGGAAAAAACATGAATTATTTAGCTTTCTCTGTTTTTTTACCTGTTTTACAGCAATTCAGAATTTAACTCTTAATTAAAATGTATGCGTCTTATACTTCAATATGCCTTATATATGGAAAAAAGTCAAATTTTTTGGGTGTGTGCCTTATAGTCCAGAAAATGCGATATATATTGCAAAAAGCAAAACAAGGTAACTGGGATTTGTAAAATGGTAAAACATTATAAGACAGGTTTACCTTTCAATCTGTTGATATTAAAGCTAACCCCAAACCATTTTGGAAATATACAGTAATAAATCAAACACTAAATTTCTTGAACAAGTATCCTATCTCATAACAACAGAACAGGGAAAATTTGTAACAGATGAAAAAGCTCTTGTGCTAAATACAGCCTTCTCAAGTGTTTTCACTAAAGGAGGTTGTAGACCCATCACATATTCTCTTCATGCCTCCTCTACAACAAGCACCTTGGACGTACCAGTGACGGAAGAAGTAATTTTTTTCTTGATTAAAAAGTTGAAAGAAAATAAGGCTTGGGGTCCTGATGATGTGCTTCGTAAACTGCTCAAACAATGAGCTTGTCAAGTTCTAACACCTTTAAAAGAAATATTTTAATCCGTTACTAAAAAGTGGTGACCTTCCAACTGTCTGGAAAAGAGCTAATGTCTCAGCACTATTCAAAAAGGCAGTAGACATTCACCTTTAAACTAAAAACCTATTAGCCTTACATTTTCAGTGTGCAAACTCCTTGAAAAAATTGTTAAAGATGATATAATGCAACATTTGCAAAGTAATAATTTAATTACTAAAAATCAACATGGAATTATATCTTGTCGATCATGCATGACACAACAAGTTAAAACTTTAAATGAATGGACTGTGATTTTGGAGGATAATCATTGTGTGGATGTTAAGTACCTGGAGATAAAAAAGGCTTATACTGTTCCACATAATCTCCTACTTTTGAAACTTAAGAAAATTGGGCATCAGCAGCACTTGATTGAAATGGATTGAGGCATTTCTGAAGCATAGACAACAGAGAGTTGTGTTAAATAAACAGGCTTCAACCTGAACTGAAGTTGAAAGTGGGGTACCGGTACTTCAGCGCAGCATATTTGGACCTGTTCTCTTTTTGTGCTTCATCAATGACATTTCTGATAATATTAAGTGCAACCTTAAACTCTTTGCAGATGACACAAAGTTATTTTCAAAAATTTCTTCACTACCGGATTGTGTAAAGATGCAGACAGATCTTGATACACTTTGTGCTGTGTCAAAGAAATAAAAGTTGGACCAGAAATGTTACATTTTTTTAGGTCGCAGCAGGATATTCTGACACGACTGACCTGATGCAAGACAATTTTCTCCGGTAATCCTGATGTCGAAAGCTTTAGACTTGCGCTTTGCATTTTTTCTCGAAACAATCAACACTCAGTTGTAGTGACATAAACATCTTATTTTTCGTTGTATTTCAACTTCAAAAGAGTCTTTTTTTTTTCAAAACACAAAACATCAAGTTGTTTTTTAATAATTTTTCAGAAATATTTTTGATAAAAATCCAAAACCAAGTTAGTAAATAGGTAAAAATGCTGGCTGTAAGTTTTAAACAATCACCGCAATTGAATTTAGTGTATTCTGTTAATTATTAAATGACCACGTAGCTCTATTCATGAAGAACAATTATAATTAGCAAAATTAGAAATTGTAATTAGCAAAAGATATTAATTTTGATCGCGGCATTCGGTAATCGCCAGCATTTTTACAGATTTAAAACTTGGTTTTGGATTTTTATCAAAAGTGTTTTTAAAATAATAAAAATGCTACTTTCTTTTGAGCTTTTTGTGGTTTCAGCATTTTGAAAAAAAAAGACTCTAGACAAATAAAATTTGCTTCAAGAATTTGGTGGTCTAGCTCTGCGACTAGATCTCCAAAAAAAATTTTCAATCCTTAGATACTGCAAATTTCTAAGAGATTCTCACCATCTACTCTGTAATGTACATCAATGAAGGGCTTTTTTGCTGTGCCAAAGCTAATATGCATTTTCTCCTGGTTTTGTGATGCTGTGTACTGGATTTCTCCAGTGCATCATGCAAACTTTCCAAAGAGCGTGATAAGGAGATGGGAAAAACCATAGTAGCATGGTTGTCGAGTCTGCATCTTCTAATCGAAAAAAATTTGCCAGACTTTAGGCTACATTTAACATTAATCAGGATGGTTTTGTTTGTGTTGCGCCAATGTTTGCCATCTGCTGTTTGCTGGCAGTCGATTAGCCACTGTCTAAATAACAAGCCTTTCTGCAATTTAGTTTCAAGAAGCATGTCAATTAATCAAAAGATAGCAGTTAATGGTGCAAATTTATATCATGAGCGTGTTGGAACTGGAAGTCATGTTGTGTTGCTAATTCCTGGAGCTGCGGGTGAGCCAGAATTTCAGATTTTTATTTAACGTTTCAAGTTGGCTGTCACAGCTAGTATGGCAATTATAGCTCACTTGGTGATTAGTAGGTGAGCAACTGGCCATAGCATTAGCAAGAATAGCTTATTGCTAGATAAGGTGCAAAGGCGAATTTCCAAATTGATTAGTATAACTTTTAACTGTAAATGTAGTATGCGGAATGCTGTACAGTGTATTATTTGGACTCTAGCTCATCATTACCTGTCTTTGTGAGCTACCATACCACTCATATTTAAAAGGTTCAAAAACAAACTACACTGGATAGTGGATATCAGATTTTTGCGTTTACTTAGCTTGTATCAAACCTTTGTGCCAGCTCATTCAGTCATTAAATCAGAAAAATTTTGTACCTTAACAACTTACAGTATAATTAGAATTTATTTAAAGAGATACTGCATGAAATCGGTTTCATTGAAGAAATCAGAACTATTTCATACTTGAGGTAATAAAGAGGTGTCCCAAACCTTTTTCCACAATTTCCCTTATTCATGAAAATATGATTTAATTCATTTGACTCCATTACCATTAGCAACGCTGCGTTTTACAATTTTATGACATCACAAAAGGCATAATCTTGCAAAAATTCTCGCAGACTAAGAAACGTGATACCAACTGGTAGCAGAGAGTAGCCTATAACCAAATCTGAAAATTTGGTTATTGCTACTGAACCTGTAGACCTAAGCTACCAATACTGATTTACAGTAGTATGCCTTTTGTGATGCCACAAAATTGCAAAAATGCAGGGTTGCCAATGATACGCAGTCAAACGAATAAAACGTTTTTCGTTAATAAGGGAATTTGTGGAAAAAGGTGTAGGGCATCTCTTTATTACGTCAAGTAGTTCTCATTTCTTCAACAAAACCGATTCCGAGCAGTATTTCTTTAAAAGTCTTCTCACAACAATTGAACTATTAAAAAAGGTCTTCATTGTGCATATGCATGAGAACCGAATGTCATTCACTTGAAAAAGCTTGTGTAGCAAAGTTTTGATTGGTTTGCATGCTATGGTAAGGCCCATTTCAAGTTTTCTGTGCTGCTTGACACTGCATTTGTAAATTTCTGTGCCTAATATACTAGTATCTAGTACAACATGCTAGCTTTCCAATGTATACTTTCATCTGACCATTACTAATAATAAACATTTGCTGACGCAAAACTTGAAAGTCTGATGTAACATTATGCTATTTCAAAGTTGATTGGTGGTACAGAACCTAAGTTTTGTGTTAAAATGTTCATGTCTTCAAAGCAGCTTTTCGTCTGACCCTGTGAAGAAGAATTGTCAGAATGGAGAGCGCAGAAAAAGCAGCTATTTGTAGAAATAAAGCCGACCTGTGATTGGCAGAAAAAAGACCAAGGTCGTTCTCCTTACTATCTACCTGCTCTTGAAGGCAGTTTCATCAAAACTTTTAACTTTGCCTTCCACCAACAAAAAGAATCAGTGTACTGGTTAAAGATTGCGCATTTATGATGCTCTCTGATTGGTCTTTTTCCAGTCAATCACAGCACAGCTTTTTCCTATAAATCACCGCTCTTTTTCCTACGCTCTCCATTCTCCATTCTGACAATTTTTCTTGACCAGTATCAGACGAAAAGCTGCTTCGAAGGCATGAACATTTTAGTCAAAATATGTTATTTAATAGGCATTCAAAACAAAAAATACACATACTTTTAAGTGTTGGTTTGAGCCACTTTTTGTTGAGGTAGAGAATGGTCTAAAAAATCATATCTTAACCACAAAATCTGAAACGCCCAATACTTTCATAATCTTTTCTTATGCTTGTAGTTACTTATATTTATAGTATGATGATTCACATTGACATTTTATTTAGGTTCTACTAAAACAGATTTTGCCAAACAGCTTCAGAATATGAGGCAAGACAAATTTACCATAATTGGTTATGACCCTAGAGGCTATGGACAATCTAGACCTCCTAATAAAAAATTTACCACAAACTTTTTACGAGAAGATGCAGATGATGCTGCTGAATTAATGAAAGTATGAACTGCATTAACATCAAAAAATTAGAAACAATAGAGAAAACTAAAGCTTTTCATGAAACCACCATAAATCACACCTGACAAAAAGGGCAACAACAAAATAATGATATGCTGAATTAATGAAAATGTGAATAATTTGAATATGTCACATGCATGTAAAATTGAACAGTAGCGACCACTATTATGTATTTGTAACTTCTGTTCATATCCTTTGTGTACAGTATTTTCTCGATATGGTTGAAAGTACTTATTAACTTTGTGCTTCAGTTATTTTCTTTTTGGATACAGAATTTAAAGCAGTCTGTTGTTTTCTTACTTTGTATAATTTAGTTGCAGAATTAAGCAAGTGGCAATTTGTTAAATTTCTATGCTGAAAAGAGTAGCTCTGAGCTTGATTATTGTGTGTCTTTTTTTTTTGCTCTAGCTTGAACTTCTTAGAAAATGGTTTGGTACTGAGCTTGAATTTGATAAAGTACAGTCTTTGCCCTTTGAGAACCAAGTATTATTTCATTTCGATATGCAAATTGATAATTTGGTTTAAACTTCAAAGACCCTACCTTTTACGCAGATTTTTGGTTAATAACCTAGTTTTTAGTTAAAAATTACGTTACGAGATACATAGCTCGATGTTTTTCTGTTTTGAACAGGTTCTAGGTTTTTCATGCTACTCTATTCTTGGCTGGAGTGATGGTGCTAATATTGCTGCGATGATGGCTGCCAAATATGCTGGCCAGGTTAAAAAGATTGTGGTGTGGGGTGGCAACTGCTTTGTTACACCGGAAGAATTGGAATTATACAAAAGTAAAATAAAAGCTAGTATTATGATATGTATATACTTTTTTTTTTTAGTCGACGCTAGACGGAACCGTTTCACTCTGTTGGAGATCTTCAGTTGCGTATATAGACAGTTTTGGAAACCAACGTAGTCAGTTAAAAGTTTTTATGTTTGTGGGACTTCGGAACTTTTCACCACTGTCAGAGTACTCAAATTGCTATGAAGCAATGAGTATGCACAATGCTATCGACTGTGGTGTCCAAGACTAGATAGAATGCTCAACCTGACTAAGCCAGAGAGCTTATATGTTTTTTTATGTTATGACAAACCAGGAACTTCTGAATAACTGGAAATTAGTATGTAGTACTAACAATAGCAATAATCAAAGTTTGAAAAATCCGGAACAAGCCTCAAGAAAGGGTCTATTCTGTCTAATTTATTAATTCCTTACGTTGTGAAAAAATGGCTGCTTATATGTGATAAATTCAAAGAGTTATTGAGTGACCTAAACGTAGAGTGGCCCAAGTCGAAATTGGTGATTTTGAGAAAATCGCGTTTAAAGTTGACGATTGTTTTTATGTATTCATTTAAGCGTTAGCACTACGTACGTTTACGAGTTCATTACTGGGTTGATCAAAATTTTTTTCACAAAATTTGGTGATCACGTGATTGCTACGTTTTTTTTATTACATCATTTTCGAACTTGGGCCACTACACTACTCCAATATTTGCAAGTTTTGCGGATTCAAGTTAACTTGGTACAAAACTTCTACTACCGTGTAATGGCCCAAGTTAAAAAAAAACTAAAAAAAGAAAAACAAGGGGCATGGAATGGAAACATATCAAGGGTATTATTTTGCTCGGTCAAACAATTGATCAAAAAGTTGTATGGACATATATTTTCTGCTGAATAGTTGACGAATTTGTTTGAAAAAGACTTCAAAAATATGAAGTGTTTCCACTACAAAGTACTAAATCATTGCAAAATAACCATTCTTCTCTGCTATTTTAATAATAATAATTTCAGGGGCCGTTTAAATATCATATGATGCCTTTAGGAAGAGTGGGTTGGACAACAAGGGTTAGATCCTATTCAAAAGAATAGGCAGTTAGAGATCGGAGGGTAGAGACCAGACGAAGTATAGTCCAAACCAAACAAGATGGAAAACTTTTAGCCCTGGTTGGTTACATCCATTAGCTGCGGTAAGCGCATAAACTAGAAGAAGGACAACTCTTATAAAACCTCTCCGAAGTTACGTCAAACTGCAAAAAAATCACGATGTGTACGTGTAATGAAAATTGCATGTAAAACGTTAATGAGTTCATCTTTACAGTTGGAGCCTCGTCCGGCAGGGCAGCGCTTAGTGACTTCCCAGGTCATCATTCAGCGAAACTCGTACGACATTTGGGTCTTAGATAGAGAAGCTGGTTCGAAAAATAAACGACAATTTTCAAAAGCTAGCTCTTGTAGCAGCTCCACCAATGTGCCTGCCCCACAGTTGGAGAGGCGAGTGGAGGCAGCACAAAGCATTCCTACTGGAATATCCTCACCATCACAGGAAAAGAGTTAGAATAGGTTGAGGAAGCAAAGCAGTATCATCTTGATATTATTTGAGTTTCTTGAACCAAGAGATGTAGCTCAGTAACTGTGGATCTGGGTGGCGGCTGGAAGTTCTTTTATTCTGATGCTGATTCTTCCTAGTATGTCTGCGCAAGCGGGTATGGGGCTTCTCACAAGCTCTCGTTTGTCAGACTTTAGGTAAATTAGGTTTCTTTGGGATCATGACTCTACACGTTGAAGCTCAAAGTATTGAATTGGTCACTGTGCCTATAGTAGGTATATGCCCCCAATGTTACGAGTGAACATCAGGCTTTTGAGGATCAAACAAATGATGCTCTTCTATAAGTATCACCAACTGAAATCAACGCCGATGTTGGAACCGATCAGTGGTCGAGTGGATAGAGCGCCTGCTACTGAAACGATAGACGCTGCTTCGATTCTCGTTCGGGTCAAACCAAAGACTAGAAAAATAGGGATTCACAGCTTCCCTGCTTGACGTTCAGCAATTAAAGGGACAGTGTGAAGCCTTCACCGTGTGCGGCAGCTTAACTCAAAGACCGAAAGGTCCCTTCGCAGTCTCCCGACCAAGGTAACTTAATTACCACAGATACGTAGAAGGGTGTGATCGGACAGCATGGAGTCGCTAGAATAAAGAACAGAAGGTATTTATTGCAGTTCTGTTGTAGCATGAATACCTCATGACTCCGCATCATGAATACCTTTTTCCAGCACAGAGAAGTTCACAAGTAGACATGTTATCGACCTAGTATGGATCAAAAGATTTCGTCAGATTTGTTTTTGGATGTGCTGGACGATTGAGTGAAGCGAGGTGCTGAATTGCCAACTGATCACTATCTGGTAGTATGTTTTTTGCAACTTGCGAAACCTTCGCCAAACAGGAAATCCAACAAGTCTTCTTTTACTTACATGATCAAATGAGAGGCTTTGGAAGACAGAGGAGTAAAGAAACAGTTTGCATCCCGTATATCATCTAAGTTCAGACAACTTCCTGATACATCTGAGGACATGCAGAAGGAATAGCTGCTGGTCAGATCAGTAACATTTCATCAGCTGCTGAATGTTGTGGGCGCAAGCCACTTTGAGTGGCAGGGGATCGTGAGAAAATAACCTTTGGTGGAACCAAGGAGTTAAAGAAGCTATTCAAACAAAAAAAAGATTTGTTCATGGCCTGGCTACAGGACAGATTGCCATCTAATTTGCAATCCCGGTACACTGAGACATGAAAAGCGGCAATTTAGGCAGTATCGAAATCCTAGAAAGAGTTTAGTCGTCGGTTGAATTCCAACTATTTATTGGTAAACAAAGTATTTTGGCAGACCATCAGCCGTTACGTTGTAAGCGATCGACTGTCACTTACTCCATCAAGAATTCTGCAGGTAGCAATCTAACGGTTGAGAATGAAACTTTTTCACGAAGTAAAAAATACTTTAAAGATCTTTTGAATCCTGGGAAGACATCTCATCAACTCATGACACATAAGAAATGATACATTTTGTGTAAGAAGTACACGAGTACAGTTAGAAGAAGTTTTTGCTGCGGTAGAAATGGCAACGACAATTAAAGGGATAAAATCTGGAAAGGCTGCTGGTGAAGATGAAATCAGACCAAAGATGTTAAAAGTGCTGACCGAACAAGAATTTTCTGGTTAACGCAAGTGTGTTACGTCAAGTCAAGTCATTTTTTATTTTTGTCTGTTACTAAAATATTACATTAACAGAAACCACACACTCAACAATATACGATATTAATAAACAAGGCTCATGTACCTCTTAAGAATCAGTTTTCACGACAAGGATGCTGCGAAAAGACCTTATCGGTAATCGATTCAAGCAGCCACCCAGATGCCAACATAATATAATTTTTGATAATAAATACAGGTAGTAAAAAATACCTGAGAAAGAGTGTGAGTTATATCATTAAAATAATTCAACAAGTTAGGTTGAAATCCTAAATTCTAAGACTCATATGATTCCACAAAAAAGTTTTTCAACTTTGCCTTGAAAAAAATTGGAGATAGCAAACGTATTCAATGAGTAATGGAATTCCAAATTTTGACGCCCAGGTACCTAATGCTATTTTGCTATCTGTTAGATAGAAATCGTGAAATATATAAAACATCATTTTCGTGAGTGGTAGATCTCGTTGATCACTCTAAGATTTTCCATGCCTTTTCAAAATATTTGGAAAAGTTATTCGGATGATATCGAGGCCTGTGTACAATATTGTACATTAGTTTTGATGTTTCAATTTTGTACAAATCGATCAATTTTGGAATGTTAAGTTTGTAGTAAAATGGGGTAGCTCTGTCTTGAAAGGCACCACCCCCTACCAGTTTTACTATTTTGTTTGAAGAGTGCTTATTTTCATCAAATACGACGGATACGTTGATCCCCTAATAACTAGACCATATAACAAATCAGAGTGGAAAAGTGCATAATATAGTTTTATTAATGCATCTTTAGGAAGAACGAATTTTAGTTTACAAATAATACCAACAGCTTCGGACAAGTTGGTTTCTAAGATTTTAATGTGAATCTCGAAAGTTAACTTGGAGTCAAGTGTTACCCCCAAATATTGGACAGAGTTAGAAAGGGGGACAGTAATATCGTACAGAAACACATCAAAATCCGTCACTAACTCAATCATTCATGGGGATATAACGAGGAGTTGGCTTTTTGAAAGATTAATTGTTAACTTATTAGATTTGCACCATTCTGAAAGCTTTGTCAAGTTGCGCGGAAGATTAGCAAAACTTCCAGAGATTGGCAGACAGGTGAGCATGTACGATCTACAGAAAGATATTATTCCTTAATTTGCCAGGGAAAGTATATAAATGCCGAGAAATAGTTGAATCAAAACTGGAAGATGGTCAGTGCGGTTTTCGCCTGGGTCGCCGCACCACGAACCAGATTTTCACTCTGAAACAAATCTTTGAGTAATCTTGGGAAGATGGCAAAGATCTCTTTGCATGCATTGTCAATCTCGAAAAAGATATGACCGAGTTACTCGGGATAAACTCTGGGAGGTTTTGCAGGAATATGGAGTTGCTAGTCAGTTGTTAGCGCAATAAAGTCATTCTACTGCCAACCGGAGGTTTGTGTTCGGGTAAATGGCAAGTAATGAAAGCTATTTTATGTCGGCGTTGTACTCCAGCAAGGATGCGTTTTGTCACTTCACTTCTTCATTATTGACATGAATTGGATGGACAAATCCAGCTGAGTGCGTCACGATTGGAAATGGCAAAATAAGTCGCATGTTATTTGATAATGATTTGGTTCTGCTTTCTTCAACAGTCTAGCCTCCAATCCACATTAAATGGCTTGCATCTAAATGAAATATAAGTAAATAAGTACGGCCAAACCTAAAATACTTCATCTTTCAAGAAACCCTGATCAGTGCTTGTTAAAAGTGAATGAAGCGACACTGAAACAGGTAGAGAAGTTTAAGTATCTTGGGGTTGATATTCACTAGAGACGGTAGACAAGATGAGGAACTAGATACCCGAAAAATAAGCAAAGCTGGTTTAAGTGATACAGTAATGCAAGTTTTGCACTTTTCGGTCGTCATGAAACAAAATATTGTCAAAAAAAGCAAAGCTCTCAATTTTCAAAACAGTTTTTGTCCCCACTCTCAATTATTATAATGAATCTTGGGCAATAACCGAAAGAGTGCGATCACAAGTGCAAGCGTTTGAAATAGCTCTGTGATTTGAAAACCTCGAAACATCGAGCCGCTACATCTCCGAATTAAAAGATCTCAGCGTAAACGATTTGGCATTGTAAGCAAAGTGCCTCAGTTTACTTGCCAAAGCAAAATAATGGGAAAAGACCAGTTGGACGACCTAGATTGTGGATCTTGGATGGAATCGCTTGGGACTTCACACAAGCGAAATGATGGAGTTGATGAAAGACTGTGAAGCGTGACAGCTTAATCTCGAGCTGCTGCCTCGGCGACCCTTACGAAAAATTGAGCAATGAAGAGAAAGAGAGCAGAAATAAGAAGCGGTAAGCAGATGAGAAACTATACCAATATCACAGTACGATGCAGAAAAAGCTAACTTAGACATATGCAATTAGTTTTTAAAGGATGAATTTTTTATTATGTGGTAGTATTAGTGAAAAAATGCATTCTTTAAAAGCCAATTAGGCATTGTGCAGCGTATATTCCTTTCATGAAAAAGAATTGAACTGAAATATCATCATCCACATTGAATACTCTTTAAGTTAAATAATAATAACTGTTAGATGGATTGGCGAAAACCGACACAAGTGTATTTGGGCCACTGTAGTAAAGTTGGGTTTTTCATAAAAAGTAAACAAAATAGTGGACTATTTTTACTTGGTCCATTACACGGGAAAGAAATTTGGTTAAGATGCTACATTGTAGTGGACCACATTGGCATGGTCCATTATACTGAATTCACATTTTGGTTAACTTGAGCCAAAATTAATTTTTGTAGAACTTCAAAATTTTTACAAAAAATTTTTAAGGCTTTGATCTATCAGAAAATATGATGAAATCATTTTCGGTCCAAGTCGACTTGGGCCACTCTACGTTTAGGTCACTCAATTGTAGTCCTACAAAATACAAGTAGTTGCTGTACTACAAATCCGAATATGTTTTTTGGCCCAAAGCATATAAATAATTAAATTTTATATGATAGTACAGCTTAGCTTTGTAAGGTCAATACTCTTTTCATCTGTTTTAAAGCCCTCACAGTCGACAGTATGGTCCAAAAGGGTAAAAGCATTTGTTTTTACGATGACCCTGATTGCATGACCTGGGTTCCACTTGCACCCTGGTTACGTTGTTGCGTCCGTGGTTTTACGATGATTGTTTCTGCTCGGTGGCTTCGAAAAAGCAGCAAATTCAGTGAACCTAGTTTTGAAGAAATCCACAGGAATATTGGATCAATGGAAACTCCTAAGCAGGTGTGTATTCCTCCAATCATAGGTCCTTTCTTTGATACTCGAGTGACTATCGATAGAAAATGACTAAAAAGCTCGAAATTATAAATCGCTCTTGGTGTGAACGTTGTTAAAGTTTAAGTGTTTTGCGTGCTTAGTCGTCGTTCTGGTGGCTCTTCCCTAGGCTTTCGCGCTGGTAGCCTTTAGGCCAGAAGCACTCAAAACGATTAAATATTAGAACTCTGGCCTGCAAACGTCAAAAACATCTTAATTGACTTATTATTAAAAATCATACAACAAGCAAGTTGCTGGGTTTAAATAGCCAAAATTAGGCATGCGAGGAAACGTCTTCTCTAGTTCAAGTGGTAGAGCAGTGGACCGGTAATCCAAAGGCTGCAGGTTCGATTCCTGTGAGAAGACAAGTTTTTCGCATTGCTTGTTTTAAGTAGTCGCCTTTCTGGTGGCTCTTCCCTAGACTTCCGCACTGGAAGCACGCAAATCGATTAAATATTAGAACTCTGGCCTGCAAACGTCAAAAACATCTTAATTGACTTATTATTAAAAAGTTGTTAAAGTTGCTGGTACTTGGTTTATAATGTTGTCAAACAACTTTTTTTGTGTAGAAGTTCGTGATATATCGGCATGGAGCGTAGCAATGAGGCAGCCAATGATAGACGTTTATGGTGAAGCGACGTTCGAAAAAATCTGGCATGATTGGGTAGACATTTTTTTTGAAATGCCAAAGCAACCTGATGGAACTATTGATCTGTATAAAAAGGTAATGTTCAATAATAAGCTTGAAATGAAGTTGCAGCTACTACTAGACCAAATACCTGAATGTACAATGTACATATCGTATTGAATCACAACTTCGCTGCATGCTGTGTGGGATAACCTAGAAGTTCGTTGTGGCGTTTCTTAGCTGTTGTATTGCATGTTTATGATTCAAACACTTTTCATTGCGATAACCACGCCTTCTTCGGTGTGTCCAGTAATTCAGCCGCCTGTTCGAAGCCACCAATTACCGCAAAGCGTGTTATCCAAGAACACAACAATGTGACCAGGGTGAAGTTTGAACCCAGATCTTGCGAGCAGGATCGTCGTGAAAACGACGCCTTTACTTTCTCGGCCATGCCGCCGACAGACACTTCAATACTTTTTCACTCTTCAATGATTCCTCATGTTGTTCAAGTAAGCGCAATTATACAAGCAGTACAATTTAATGATCCTTTAACGAATTAGGTTGTTCGCTTTGCTTTCGGTCAAACTGCACTTTCTAGTCTCTTATAATGACATGAAGGTAGTACCTTCCGACCAGTGACGTGCGGTGAGGCTTCTAGCTGGTGAGGCACAATTTTTTTTCACACGATTATTTGCAAAAAGATTATTCAAGGACAATAAGTGGTAAGCATATAACTGATTTCAATTCACAGCTACAACGCTAAGGTCAAATCTTTACAAACGGTATCCCGTAGGTACAAAGTTAGTCAAATAGATGTTTAAACATTTTCTAGATTTATGCAGAAGAAGTAATTTAGATGGTTTAATTTTTGTTTAAATGTTGTCTATTTTCCAAAAATGCATCTAGTTGAAAAGACGTCTTTACAAAGAAATCAATATACGTAGCACATAGACCTTGTCACGTTGTTTAATTTTGCGTTTATTTGATGTCTTTGTAAAGACGTCTATTCAACTTTGTGCATTTTGCAAAATAGACAACATTTAGATCACTTTTTGTTTTAAACATCTTTTTGACGTTTTGTGCTCACTAGGTAACTATTCATTTGAAAACAATATCCATTCTTCTATCCTTTTTGACAAATACATTTATCACTTTTTGTAGAAGTCCTCTTTGTTTTGTCGCAATCTTTGAAGTCGTTCCATCTCAATGGCGATTGTTGCTACCGATGAAAGGCGATCTTCTTCGGTCCGATTTCCATTATACGTTTTTATTCTTTTGAGCGCAGAAAAAGATCTCTCCACAGACGCTGTTGTGGTGGGTACAGTCAGAATCAGCTGAAGCAATTTCGCTGCCTCGGGGACAGTTTGCATTAAATCGTTCTGGTGCAAGAAACTGAGAAGTTGGGCAGGAGTTTTACATTTATTTCTGACTGTTTGTGAGCTGTAGAGTCCAATGAGGTCAGCTTTTAACTTTACACAGTCAAAAAATCTTACGTATTGCTTCGATAAGCTCTGCAATTTGGTGTCATCAAACTGTTGAGCCATTTCAGAAAATTTAGAGCAATCCACCAAACCCAAAAATGGCAGTTCACTAAAATTGTCAAATCTTGGTTTTAGCTGAACAATAATGTCATCCAGAATGTTGTAAAACGTTAGTTTTCGTTTTTGCTTGATAGACACAACATTACGATCTTCGCCGGTGTGTGGAAACCCAAGAGCTGTGAATTTTTGTTCAAATCGAGTATAGAAACTTTCGAACTCTTGTCTTTGCTGTTTCACATATTCGATAGTGTCGCCTATCCGTTCACAGCAAAAACCAATGTCCATCGCTTTATTCTGCAGTACTCGAAACAGCGCATCTGTCTTATTAAATATTTCCTCATAAATCATAATTAAAAATGAAGTATTAGATTTTGATAGCCATCGCTCGAATCCTGCCGATTTCATTATTGAATCATTGTCCCAATTATCTTCATCATCATCAATTGCACGGAAGGCCGTTAGTAAATCAGTCTGATGCATGCTCACTGTCAGAAGCAATCTTGAGTTTGAGCTCCATCTCGTAGCTGATGCCCTTGGTAAACGATGCTTAACAACGTCATCTAATAAACGCGTTCTTTTAGTGGATTTGCTGAAAAAAGCGCTTAAACCCTCCAATGTTTTAAAAAATGCTTTGCATTCCGGAATGCATTTTGCTGAATGCAAGAGCACCAAGTTTAGTTTATGAGCATAGCAATGTGTGAACATTGCTTCTGGTACCTTTTCTTTTATCTTGGCTTGCATCCCATTCAATTCCGATGACATGACAGATGCTCCGTCATAGGTCTGCGCTACAAGCTTTTCCACGCAGTTAAAATCGTCCAATCTTTCCAAGACATATTTTGCAATTGCAGAGGCTCGTCTATCATCACTTACATCGTCAAATCCCAAAAAAGCTTCTTTGACTTTATACGAAGTCTGACATACGTAACGTAAAACGACAGATATTTGTGCCTTCTGTGTAACATCTGTCGTCTCGTCGACTTCAACAGCAATAAAAGGGGCTTCTTGAATCTCATTTCTAATATCAGTAAGAATTACTTCCGCCACAGCTTCAATTAAGTCGTTCTGAATTCGATTAGACAAACCAGAAAACACTGTAGATGTCTCTAAATGATGAGCAAGTCTTCCATCGTTTTCAGCAAAAGTGTAAATTAGTTCGACATAATTTCCACGATTAATTGAGTTTTCGCTTTCGTCATTTCCACGAAAAGCCAACTCTTGTTTAGCTAGGAAACATGTTGCGTTTATAAGAACTTTTAAAATTTCTCGGTTTTCCTTAACTTTGGAATTGTGAAGACTGATATTTAGTCTCTGCTGTTCACTTAAAGCCAAAACAATTCTTGAAGTTCCGAAAGTCTTCAACGATATTTGACTTTGAAGGTGGATATTGGAATTTTCGTGCTTGCTAAGGCTTCGTGGCAAATTCTTCAAGTCAGAAAACCCGGTTTTAGTCCAAACATTATTAGTAGTAGAAAATAATAAACAAGGAAAGCAAAAAAGACGATTTTTTAAGGCACAACCACTCTTTTCTTGAGTACCACTCTTTCTGAAACGAGCGATTCTTTCGTTCTGATGTCTGGAGCAAATCTTTTAAATCTGGAGTTGGCCTTCCTCATAGCTATAATTTCAAGTTTAGATTGAAAACTAAGTTTAGAAAAATCTCTCAGCTTTGAGACTAAATCTTCCATTTTGGCTTATTTTCTCGTAACTTATTAATTGTTTTTATTAAGCTAGAAAAGTAACTTGTTGAATTTCGTTATTACCGAATAGTTGTTTCGACTTTCTGTGACGTCATTTTTAAGGCACATCGCAAAACCACGTTTAAAAACATTATGCGCTATCCACGATTTGTCTGACAGAAAAAGGCTTACTTTCACTTACTTGATCAAAATTGACTTGGCCAAAGTGAGGCACGATCGACAGGGCCTCACTTCTCGTTTTTGAAGCAATGCTGAATAGCGCGTTGTAGCGATAGCAACTATACCGAACTGTTTTTGCGTTTTAATACATAAAACATAACTTGAAAGCAGTGCTTATTGCTAGAGCTATGAATAAAAATGATACAATTTAATAAAATTTTCGATATATATTTTGAATTGGCAAAACCATTTTTATTTTAATTGTATACTTATTTTTGTTTTTCTCAGTATAATTGGTGAGGCACAACTTTTTTTCACACACATGTTTGCAATGAAATTATTTAAGACAATAAATGACAAGCAAATAATTGTTTTCATAACCATTAAACGAAGACCAGATTTTTCGATAATTAATTATTCGTGTAATTTTTGCTGCTCACTTAATGCCAAATCAATTCTTGAAGTTTCGAAAATCTATAAAGGTAGCCTATTGTTTGGTTATGAATGTGGACATTGTTGAAGTTTTCGTGCTTGCTAAGCCTTGTTGGCAAATTCTCTAAGTCACAAAAACCCGGTTTGAGTCCCAACATTATTATTTGCTAAAAACATGAAAGCAAAAATGAAGATTTTTATAGCACAACCACTCTTTTCTTGAGTGCGGTTCTGCTCTTTCTGAATTGAGGGATTCTTTTGTATTGATGTCTTGAGCAAATCTTTTAAATCGGTTTTCTTTTAGTATAACTTCAAGTTTAGATAAAAACTTAGTTTAGAAAGTCCCTCAGCTTTGAGACTAAATTTTCTTCCATTTTAGTTCATTTCTTCGTATTAAATTGTTTTTATTTCGTTAGAAAAATAACTTGTTCAATTTCGCAATGAACGTAAGACTACAGAAAAAACTTCGACTTTTTCTCATTCGGTGACGTCACAGGTGAGGCGTGCCGCAAAATCAGATTTAAAAGCATTGTGCGTTGTTCGCGATTTGTTAGAGAAAAAAAGTCATACTTGTATAGTTCGTTCTTTAAAATTTGCTTAGCTCAAGTGAGGCACATGTGACAGTGCCTCACTTCGCATATTTGAAGCGATGCTAAATGGCACGCCGTAGTGTTAGCAATATTACACCGAATAGTTTGGGCGTTTTAAAGGAGGCCTTCATTTGAAATAGGCTATTATTTAAATAATCCGGAATATTTTTCTGAACACGTTATCGAAAGTTCCGTCCAGAAATTCCTCACCGTTCTTGAGATATCCTCTAAAATCCGCTAATACTCCGCTAATCCGTGACGTCACTTGCCCGAGTTTGGCTGAGTTTGTATGGGCTGTGTAAGGTATAGAGTAGACAGTTTTGAATAAAATAGGGTATAATTCACTTAATTTAGACAAGGATAAACATTCAAAACTGTTGCCTACCTACTCTATACCTTACACAGCTCATACAAACTCAGCCAAACTCGGGCAAGTTACGTCACGGATTAGCGGATTTAAGAGGATATCTCAAGAACGGTGGGGAATTTCTGGACGGAACTTTCGATAACGTGTTCAGAAAAATATTCCGGATTATTTAAATAATAGCCTATTTCAAATGAAGGCCTCCTTTAATGCGAAAGACATAATATAAAAGCAGTCAATAGGCTACGCAAAAAAAGTAAATATGACAGAAATTAATAAAGATTTTGATAAATATTTTGATTTGTGTGAAACCATTTTATTTTAATTATATACTTTATTTTCGTTTTCCTTTGTACAATTCTATACAGGTGAGGCACGGCTTCACCTGCCTCCCCTGACCGCACGTCCCTGCTTCCAACATAGTCCTAAAACTTTAGTTTTTTCAACAGTGTTGTTAAGAGAAGAAGAACAATGCGTTTATTTTACAAGCTACACAAACGTTGCAGCATACAAATAGCACTTAAAATATGCGGAAGAAATAAAAATAAAAGCTTTAAATGGAAAAAGCGAAGGACAATCTGCAACGAGGTCATCGATTCCCGTATTGCTAAAAGCTGAAAAGATACTTAATGTGAATTTTGGCCGGAGTAGAGGACATTAGCGCAGATTTTCGGTTATGTCGTGGGCGATACCACACTTGAATCAAGTTGAAGACGCGACTTTGCCGATGTGCTTTTGAGATTGGAGAATTTATGCACGAAATTGGTCAAGGCATATTGTTTGGTGGTTTTATGCGGTAAAAATATTTACTCGGTCTTCAAGTTTTTCCAGCACATTGTTTTTGTAGGATTTGGAGAAGATTAACTGTGAAACATTGATCATACACGGCGACAAAGACGCCTTGGTACCGAAACTTCACCCCGAACACCTGCATAAAAATATTAAAGATTCAAAGTGAGTAATTGATTATGCTTTTACAAGTAAAATGTTTTAAGCATGGATGTGGAAGAGGCGAGTTTTCGCGGAAGCTGGAAGCGGTAAAAGGGTACCGGTACCTAAGCGGTAAAAGGATACCCCCTATCTACTCAAAGATGAACTATGTAGCTTATCATCATCTTAAAATTTTTAAGTGTTCAAAATTCTTCATATTTGGTTCCATAGACTTTCTAAACTATTTTTAAATAGGGCTTTGCCCATTTTTTTTATATCTGGGGCCATACTCGTATTACACACTCAGGGGACACTGTATGTTCACCAACACAAACAAAGTTTCCTAAACAAAGTTTCCTAAACAAGCGTCTCCCAAACAAAGTTTAATGTTGTATGGCTTTAAAACATGATTTTTTAATACTTTTCTTTATTATAGGTAAGTACCGTTTGCTAAAAGAATTATTATGGTACTGTGTATAACCGCATAATTTTTGCAATGTTTTTTTGTTTCTTTTGCTGTCCTAAAAATGCACGTTGCTAGCAAAATTTTATAGCAAACCACATACACAAACAAGTCATAAAAAAAAAGAAATTCTGCAAGAGTGGAAGTTTCGCCTCAGGGCTACCCAATCATAGCCCAGCAAAGATTTGCACTCAGCAGCGCAGATGCAATTGAAATAAGTTAGTATCCCAAGCGCTTGGAAATCCGTCTCCAGACCCCAAATAATCGCTCATCATTTTAAACTTCTGGGTGAACGCTCAGAGAAATTCGCGTCAGCTGAAACATAACGACCATGTGATTGGACTTTTTACTTTAGGGCCGCTCCAAATCCGAATTCCTGAGTACGCCGGTGCGCAGATTCTTGCGATGACAAACCACTGAATACAATTATATAATTTGGTTCTATATAATGCTTTTAAGATGATGATAACAATGCTATTTTATCTCGACTTATCTGGGAAAATTTTTGCCCAAAAATTTTAAGATCATAAAATTTTAAGCCAAAATTACATCATAAAGTGGTGGAAGCGGAAGCGCTAAGGGTGGAAGCGGAAGCGATTCGAAATTTCCGTTTCCACATCCCTGGTTTTATCTTGCATCGCCTTGATTCTAGTTTTAATTGTCTAAAAACCCCCCCTCTTGAAAACATTTAACATCTTACAGTATCCTGCAGCCGTCATAGTGTTGCGGTTAAGTCAATGAGCTTTGGATATCACTGAATGTGAAGCTGGGCTCGATTTTTGCTGAGGGCACTTTTTGTTGTCAGGAAAAGCTTGCGCCATTAATGGCTTTTGTTGCTGCAATAGAACTCTTGAAGCCAATGCACGCTGTAGTGGTTAAATTTAAGACAATAGTAGAGAAGCAGTCGTAGAGTTGAAATTAAATGACAGGAAATATGCATGCATATCAAATCTTTAATCGTAATTAGCCTAGTTTTATGCAGCCCGTGCTGCACTCGGGGAAGAATAATGAAGCTGCCCAGTACCCACCCAGCTGGTCGTAACAGGCGACCAATGAGTACCATCAGCAGTAACCACTTGTGTGTTGCTGGGATACCCTCTCTTTGAGCCGCGTGGAAATGGTCATTTTCTCTCCCTGGCTTCCCAGTCCAGCTGTGATGTGGCAAAAAAGAGCCGGAAAACTTCCTACTATCTTTTTTTTTTTCAGACTTGTTTGCTGGGAAGACGGAAAACATAATCTTCATATCAAATACGCCGACCGTTTTAATAAGCTGGTGGAAGATTTTTTATTAACTGCCGAAGCGTCCCCATAGATCAACCCAAAACATCCAATATTTGCAAAGATATAAAACGGACTACTTGTGTCAACCACACAGCACTCATGCGCAGCTGCAATAAAAGTTTTTTTTAATGTTTCGTTGCTGGTATTTAATTTACGCTGTTTTATTTGCCGTATGAAATTTGCAAAACAAAAATTTTGAAAGGGTTGCTGGCGTGAACCTAGTTTGGCAAATTGACAAGGATACGCAATATAGTACAACATTATACCCAGTTCGCTCCCAGCACCTCAAAGGCGACTTGAGCATCAAGTTTCGGAGGGGAGTTCTCAATCACTTAAAATATGCAAGTTAACATATATCAGAACATAACACACTACGGTACACGCTCTGGCCTTCACTGTCGAGCACTTTTTTGAATCAGTTGAGGTCTAACTCCACTCATCAAGATACCTTAAGGTGTTTGAGTATAAAATGAAAATTTTTATTGCACTGTTATCAATATTACGGTGCGTTTACACAAGAAGTGTTGCAACGCGAAGCAACCCAAATGTTACGTCACTGACAACTTGCGAAAGGTTGCAACCGGCGCAAGAAGCCTATTGAACACCACTATATCTGTATGTTTGCACTTTCAATGGTTCTACAAGACCCATTTAGTTTCGGCTAGAGCAAAACAAATATTGTTGCAATAAGAGTCTTGTTGTTCTGCCATATTTGCATCTTTTCTTATTTTATTGTAATTCTGTTAGCATTGCAATTAAATACTGTATATTGCAATGTTCTATTGTATAATTGTTTAGTGCTCAATTTATGCAATCATTTCAGAAAGCATTTTTATGAAGTGTATCCGTGTATTTACAGGCTATCGCTTTTTTCTTTTTATCCCGAATTCAATACGATATTTTGACATTCGACAACCTCGTCTCTGTTGTAATAGGCGTGAATCTTAAAAATCTCGTGCTCGAGTTTGATTCACGCTGCGTTCGTAGATTATCATTCTTCTGAACCTTGCATTAGAGTTGAGATTCTGGCAGCCTGAGAGATTCCAACTCAACGTAGAAAAAAAAGGGTACACTTCGGACATTTGCCGTCGTGATTGACACCTAGCGGTTTAGCACTTGGAAGAAACACTGCAAGCACTAAAAACATAGCAAACATTTCCAGAGGTTTCCAAAACTTGCAATTTATGGGGAGAATAGAATTGTAATTACATCTTCATTCTCCTAAATTAATTTGACCTGGAGACAGCGAAGGGACATTTCGGTTTTCGAGTCAAGCTTCCATCTATCTACCACACGCGGTTGAGTCTTCACACTGTTCGTTTTATTGCTGAACGTCAAGTAGAAAAGCTGTAAATATCAATTTTTGTAGTTTTTGGTTTCACCTAACCGGTAATCCGGCTGAGTTGTTTCAGTAGCAGACGATCTAACCACTCGAAATTCTTGTGCATTTATCCTCCTGTCACCGGATAGGGTCAAAAAGCTAACTACCGGACGATCCGCTCACTTCATCAACGATGGAACCATCCGTTAACTACTGAACGATCCGTATTGAAGATTTCACCGCTCCCTTTCGAATAAATGTTTTTTTTTACAACACACAACAGATAAGTGTATTCGCAATACATGCCTGGCAGAGATACAGAATTAATTTATTTGTCAAGTTGCAGAAAACCAACTATATATGGATAATTGAAACAAAACAACAAAAGACAACAAGATATCTTACATAAACAATGGCACTACAATCTCGACAGGAGACTGCGAAGTGAAAAGTATTAATATTCAGGTCTTCATGTCAAGCAACCACCCTAAAATTGCAGTCGCTTAAAGCAATATCATTTGAGAGAAGGTTGCTTGTTATAATGTATTATGATGATAAAATAAATGCGGCAAATTAACAGTAATTTTCAAGCAATTTTTTTTTGTACTGAGGAAAGTTAGTTGTCTAATTTCAGTTGGGATCGAGTTCCATATTTTTGCTCCTTGATTAAAAGATTTTTCGGAACCTGCCGCAGAAAATTTTAGAATGTAAAGTTTGTTTTCAGTCTTTGCTCTGGTAAATCACTCATGTACTAAGGAATTAGAGGTGAAGAACGTAGAAAATCGTTAGGAAAGAGGGTGGTGAGAGAGGTGTAGTTTAGCAATTTTCAAAGTGTAAAGCTCGAGCAGCTTCAGCATTACTAGTATGTAATATTTGGGGGGTAAAAGACATTCTTTAATTTGGAGTCAGTAATAGTTTGTAAAGCTTTGTTTTGCAAACGTTGTACTGTATTCTATTGAGAGAAGATTGGTTGGCGTTTCCCACCATGGTAAATCAAATAAAAGATGGGGGTGAACAAGAGAATAACATAACAAAAGAAGTGAAGAAGGAAATACGTAACGAAGCTTGCTTAAAATACCAACAGATCTGGCCACATTTGTTTTCGATAAAGCATATGCGGTATTTGAAATTAACTTTGTTATCAAGGTTTACGCCAAGATATTTTAAGAATTCAAGCCAATTACTGGGGCGTTCAATATAAAATAAACTCAGATTTGTTGGTTGTGCACTTAAATAGGGAATGACAATCAAGGATGGCAGTATGGTAGGCTACGGTACGTTCAGAATTTGCGTCCTACGTACCTCGCATCTTGAACCGTACCGTACCAGTGTATCGTACTTCAGTTCAATTTTTTAAGCGTGCCTTACCAACGTACCGTACTTCTTAGCAAAATTTGAGGCGTACCGTACCGTGCCGTACAGCCATCCTTGCTCTTAACTACTCGCAACTTTAACTGATTTTTGAAATCACTATAGTGAAGGGCTACTCACGAGAAGACAAGTATCATCGGCGAAGAGGCGAGGATTACGTGATACATAATTATATAAGAAACAAAAGAAGCCCTAGTATGGATCCTTGAGGAACACCAATGTTAATTGCTTTTAAAGAGGTGTGGTAGTTTTGCACAGATGCATTAATAGGTTTCAAAACGAAAGATAGCTTTCAAGAAGCTTACATTCAGTGCCACGAATTCCATAATGATACAATTTCTGAAGCAGAATATTATGAGACACAGTGTCAAATGCTTTACGAACGTCCATAAGTAGCAAGGCAGTTTGTTTTGAATTGCATTCAAAGCAAATATGTTAACGTCAAAAAGCGTGTATTACACTGTTTTTCCCGAAATCATACTGAAATTCGTAAAGCACTTGATACTTGTCAAAAAATTTATCAGTCTAGTTGTGATAAGTTTTACAAGGATTTTAGGTAAAGTCGGGAAAAGTGAGATAGGACAATAATTTTTGACTTTGTTTATTTCCAGATATAAAGATTGGTACTTCTTTTGCAATTTTGAAAATGGATGGAAAAATTCCTAATTCAAAAGAATGGCTAAAACATAAGGACAAGAATTTTCCTTTCCATTCGTAAAAAGCATAGGTGGGCACAAGTCCGTTAATCGTTAATCCGTTAATAACGAAGCTAACTTTTTCATTAACGCGTTAAAAAGTTTTTTCATGTTCACGGACTAAATTAACTTCCGTTAAGTGCTGTTAACGGACTAAATTAACTTCCGTTAAGTTCGGTTAACTTCCGTTAAGGATTTTATCGTTAATATCTTGCACCATTCATTCATCGTACCGGCACAAACCAATTTGCACTTGTAACACTTGTTGCGTATTAGCACGAGTTTTATAGAAAAAACGAAGAAAGGGGTTCTTTTTGGTGGCAAATAATAAGCTGCAGCCTCATAGGTCTATTAATTATCGCTGTTCACAGTTTCCAAAGATTTTCCGATCGCAACTTCGTTAGTGCATTTGTACTTATTTTTATCTTGAAATTAGATTAGACTGTAAAATGCAACATCCAAAACACAAAAAGACCACCACAGCAACAAATATTTCCTTACAATCAACTCAACAGCGTCAATACGTGTTTTAGAAGCGAGTGAATGAAAAGGAATAAAAATTACACGCAAAATGTTAACGAATTAACGGACTTTATTAACTTCCGTTAATTAAAGCTGAAAATAACGAATTAACGTTAACGGAGGTGTGAAGTTTGTTAACGAAGCTAACGTTTTGCATTAACTTGCCCACCTATGGTAAAAAGAAAGAAGAAATATTATCGCTCGGCATCCAGATGCTTTATTGATATTTAACGAGTGAATAATGTCATAAGTTTCAATGGGTTGAAAAGGATCTAATTGTTTAAGAAGATTTTAAAATTAGTTTCATTTACTAATTTAACCTTTTTGGCAATTGATTCTCCAATTTGTACAAAGTAGTCACTAAAACATTCTGAAATTTCGCCTGGTTCATCCGTTTCGTTATTTTGTTCAATGTTAATTTAAATGAGAGACTTGTAGATGAACGTTTTGCATGAATTACATTGTTGATAAACTTCCATAGGTGCTTTGGATTATTTTTTTCTCAATAATGGTAGTACGCTCTTTTGGCTTGAGTTTTCAAGCGTGTTAGTGTGTTGGCAAACTATTTAAAGTATTGTTTATCAGATTCGTTTCCATTAAGAAAATAGGTATTGTATAATGTTGTTTACGCTTGATCGTTTTTAGCAGATCGCTATTAATCCATAATTAATCCTATTAACAGATCGCTATTATTCTTGTGAATGTGTTTTTGTTTTCGAGAAGCTGTTTGTAGAGGCGCGTACTTCTCAATTATCTCAGTAATTAAATTAACAAGTTGTTTAAAGATATTTTCAAGTAACCGAAGAGTTTTAGTAGTTTGCATAAGATCATACTTTATGGGTATGTGGGCAGCTTCCAAGTCATAGCGGAACTTTTTACCATCAACAGCTTGGTTATTTTGAAACATAAAAATGCTTTCATGGTTATTTGATTTATCGATGGGGGTAGAAATTTTGCAAAATATCGGATAATAAATTGGAACGACCGACGCTTATTTGGCGTTTTCTTATGTTTTTACTCAGCAATTTTCCAGAAAATGAGATCAAAGTTTCAGACTTTTGCTTGTAACTTGAGAACGGTTTGATCTAGCTTCATGAAATTTTGACAGCAGTTGGAGATTAATGAGTTGTATGTTTGAATCAAATTTCAAAGTAATTAATCGCGTGACTTTGATTTTACGATCCCAAAACCGCCCCAAAAGTTTGGCATAAAACAGCAGTCTCATTCAAAAACGGCTTAAGTAGGGCAAAAATATTTTTATGATTGTATGTCTTCAGATACCTTTTCATCTCAACCAACCCACTTTTGGCCGCGATGAGGTTTTTTCCTTTTTTTTTGATTTTCTTTTCCTTTTTTTTCTAAATCTTGTACGCTTTTCTTCTATACACCACATAACATCGAAACCTAATTTTTGTGTAAAGTTGTTGAGCTGCAAACGTAATTTTGTCTCTCGAGATTTTTGGGGGGTACTCCCCCGGGAGCTCCCCCAAAATGGGGCTCCAAAAATCAATTTTTTTAACAGCTCAAGCTAGGGCGCTAGTTTTTTTAACCAGTAGATATTTGACAGAAAAATATTTTGGCATAGTTTGGGGGTACCACCCCCCAAGACCCCCCCAAATACTATAGACCCCCCACAATCAAATTTTTAACGGCTTCATTTAGGGTGTCAGTTTTTTTGATATCAGCAGATATTTCAAAGACAAATATTTTGGCATAGTTTAAGGGTACTACCCCCAAATGGACCCCCCAAAAAATTAATTTTTGAATGGCTTAACTTAGGGTGCCAGTTTTTTTTTTGATATCAGTATGTATCTAACAGGCAAATATTTTTGACATGGTTTGGGGGTTCCATCCTCCCCCCTCGGAAACCTTCCCAAATGGACCCCCAAAAATGAATTTTTTAAACGGCTTAAACTAGGGTCCAGTTTTTTTTGATATCAGTAGATATTTAACAGACAAATATCGTGACATAGTTAGGGGGGTACCTTCTGGTCAAAAACCTTGTAAATGGACCCTCCAAAATCAATGTTTTGAATGGCTTAAGCCAGAGCGCTAGTTTTTTTGAAATCTGTAGATATTTGTGTCGGTCGTTCAAAGAGGTTGCTCCTCAGCAACTCTCATCTAGTTATCAGCTAACTTGAAGGAAAAAAACACCAGGCGTAAGAACAGAATCACAATCGTTGGATAAAATATGGTCAATCGTAGTTTATGATGTTGCAGGTACAAGCGTTGGTTTTGTGAGTAAATTGCTTTTTAACACCTTTAAATATCCACTTTGAGAAGAAGTATATTCATTGGAATTTAAGTCAATATTAATGTTCCCCATAATTACAGCTCTAAACATTTTTGTTATTTAGTCTTTGCATGTTTTCATCTACTGTAGAGCTTCAACTAAAGCATTAATACTGTTGCGACTATGACGATGAATTACAGCGAATACACATCTACTTTTTAGGCCAGAAATTTCGACATCAAACGTGTCTCTAAGTAAAATGCTATTTGTATGGAAGCAAAAAAGCTGAAAACAAAATAATGCTTTTTGCGGTATCCGTATAAGATTTCATTGTGCCCTTTCCCGTGAATGAAGAACTGCGGCTTTTTACAACACACAACAGATAAAAAGCGTATTTAACCGCAACACATACCTGGCGGCAATACCGTTACGTGTCTCTTAAGTAACATACTATTTAGATGGAGGCAAAAAAGCTCATAGCAAAATAATGTTTCATGCAGTATTGGTAAAATATAATCGACGTCGATCCTCAACAGCAAAGAGCTCAATAACAAAGTCGTAGCAGAAAACTTCACAAAAATACGGATTGTGTATAGTTTTTTGTAAATTTGTCTTACTGAGTTATATAAAGCTAATAAAGTTTTAAATTTGAACACGAAAGTTAGATTGGAAGTTTTGAATTTGATCATGATTTTAGGCAGAACAAGTGGGCACAAGCGATGGTTATAGGGACTGCTACTCTGTCTCTGACAATAGCAATAATTAACGATAAATCAATAATTACAGGTTGTTTATCATTAGTCGCGATCGCTCAAACAGGGGATATCCTGCTCAAATAAATCCTGATTACGGATGAAACAATCTGCAATAGTTGTTAGGCAACTGAGAAGCAGTGAAAGATGCCTACGCACTGTAAAGCCAATGTTTTTCAACAACTTGAATAGCATTTATAACGACACTGGATGTAGCACGTTGTAGGCAGTACTTAAATTGTTGGGGGCACGCGTCCCCCCATCGAGATTTAGCGTCCCCACATCGAGATTTAGGTGTCCCCCATCGAGATTTAAGTGCTGGATGATCAGACGAAAAAGAGCCAGCTAGCATGAATAAATCCTACAAATTCCCGCCGAACATAGTACCAAATTGCGGGGGGAAATTGATTTCGAGGGAAAAACACTTCAATTTTCGGCGAAAACCTTTTTTTGTTCTTCACCTAATTTCGAGGAAAAAACACTTCAATTTTCGGCGAAGACCTTTTTTTGGTCTTCATTCATTTTCGGCGACGGAATTACGTAATCTTCACTAAAGTACGTTCGCATGCCAAATGGGTTTGGTCAAGGCTGCAAAAGCGTCCCCCCATGCAAAATTTTACAATTTAAGTACTGGTTGTAGGGATACGAACTCGATGGATTTTTATTCAAGTTCAGCCTATTTTAGCAAGTTCGAGTTCTTTAATTAAATTTTTTCAAGCTCGGCAAAAATATCAAGCTTTTTCAGTTTGGACTAACAAAAATACTAAGTCATCAATCAATTAGTTTATACGGCTTAATCAATAAAAAAATAATTCTTTCCAACAATTTTTTAATCTTTAAGTATTATTTTTAATGGACTCGAACAGGTTTATTCGAGTTCGGCAAAAATACCGAGTTTGTTCGAGTTCGCAGCCCTGGCAGGCTGCGTTCGGCTGTAGTTGTTTTTTTATAATTGCTTGAGACAGATGGGTGTCTTCGGACAACTATACCAAATCTAACTAAAAAAATCAACCGAAAACTTTAAAAAATTTAACTCTGAAAGCGGATGCGGATTTGTGCTCAATATGCGTCACTGTCGCTTTCTGGTGACTGGAGGATAAAATACTTTTTCGTGTCATGCAAATAAGCCATAACAAATTAATAATAAAACGTGCAACAAAAAATGCTAAATATGTTGCAAAACGTGATTCGATGTATTTTAATGGATTGGTTTTGAAGCGATGATGCAAATCAAATGTTGTGACGGAACCTAGTTGTGTTGCTCTTGCAGCTGGCTTTCAAAATCTAAATGCCAGTATGAGTTAGGCTTCAGCAAGATCAACACTATGCAGAGTATTACAATTTTTTTCCGTTTAGCTGAAACTTTTTTCAGTTTACTGTAGCTATTTTTGTTCATAATTAATCGACAGCAAAGCTGATGATCGAACTGTAAAAAAAGGGTATACAGCATAATTATGATTATACCGATACTTGAGCAGTATTTACGCTACTCTTGGAATCTATGCAATATTGCTCATATAGCGCAGCGGGGAAACAGAGAGATTAAATGAAAGCAACAACCGAAATTCAATTTATAGATCTATTCGTAAAATTGAGATGCAGTGTTATCTACCAAAGCTTCATATGACAAACATTTAAGAAAAATATTGTCTCATTCAACAGATCCAAACTCATAACTTCTGGCACATGAGTCTGAACCTTAATTGCTGCTGGATGGTTTTGTGATTTTCTTAAAAATTGTTCTCCTTCTCCTTCATTGCCCGCTTTTTTGTGAGGCTTGCATGGGCAGCAGCTCGAGATTAAGTCGTCACATTTCAAGGTCTTCCATCACCTCTATTATTTCACTTGAGGAAGATCTAAGCGATTCCATCCAAGATCCTCAATGCTGTAATTGGTCCATCTAGTTCTAGGTCGTCTCACCGATCTTTTTCCATTTGCTTTGGCAAGTAAAGCTTGTTAGGGAAGTCTTTTCTGAGGCATTCTGCTTACATGCCAAACCATCTAAGCTGAGATCTTTCGATTCGGAAAAGTAACGGCTCGATGTTTAGAGATTTTTGAATCTTAGAGCTACACACCTTGTTAAATAGTGTAACTCCTTCAATTCTTTGTAAAAACCTCGTTTCGGACGCTTGCACTTGTGATCGCACTCTTTCGATCATTATCCAAGATTTATGACCATAGGTGAAAATGGGGACCAAAACTGTTTTGAAAATGAAGAGCTTTGACTTTTTCGACAATTTGTGTTTCATAACAACCGAAGCTCGCATTGCTGAACTAGACTTGCCAATTCGGGTATCCACCCAGTTTTTTTTCTTGACTTCCGTCACTCGTAAATGCAACCCAAAGGTACTTGAGCTTCTCTACCTGCTTCAGCGTCGTAATATTCACTTGCAACGAGCACTGATAAGGATGTTTTGTACGATGAAGAAGGCTACCTCAGTTTTGGCCGTGCCTTTTGCAACGACCAACGCTCGTGTTGAGTGTTTTTTGTTTTTACTCGGTCATTTTCTTACTAACGAGTGCGAAGTTTCAGACTTTTGCTTATTATTCAAAAACGGTATGGTCTAGCTACATGAAATTTTGACAGCAGTTGGAGATTAATGAGTTGTATGTTTGTATAAAATTTCGAGCCAATTAGTCACGTGACTTGGGTTTTACGATCCGAAAACCGCCGCAAAAGTTTGCCTTAAAACAGCAGTCTCATTTAAAAACGGCTTAATTACGGCAAAAACTGGTTCACATGGTTATATGTTTTCAAATACCCTTTTATTCCTACCAACCCACTTTTGGCGACGATGAGGTTTTTTCCATTTTCTTTTTTTTTTTACTTCTAAATCTTGTTCGCTCTTCTTCTCCTAAACCGCAAAACATCGAAATCTAATTTTTGTTTAGAATAGTTGAGCTGCAAACCAACTTTTTCTCCCGAGATTTTTTGGGCCACTCCCCCAGGAACCTCCTCACATGGACTCCGTAAAAATTAATTTTTTTGAACGGCTCAAGCTGGGCGACAGTTTTTTGATATCAGTAGGTATTTAACAGACAAATATTTTGACATAGTTTGGGGGTACCATCCCCTCGGAAACCTTTTAAATGAGGTCTCCAAAGTCAACTTTTTGAACGGCTTGAGCTATAGGGTACTATAGTTTTTTTGAAGTCTGTAGATATTTGCGTTGGTCGTTCAAACGGGTTTCTTCTCAGCAAGCACCCATCTAGTTGGAACGACCTACGGTCGCGTCCCGTGTTCCTTTGTTTTTACTGACCATTTTCCAACTAACGAGTGCGAAGTTTCAGACTTTTGCTTATAACTCCAGAACGGTTTGGTCTAGCTACATGAAATTTTGACAGCAGTTTGAGATTAATGAGTTATATGTTTGTACCAAATTTTGAGGCAATAGGTTACGTGACTTTGGTTTTAGGACCCAAAAACCGCCCCGCAAGTTTGGGGTAAAAAGCGATCTCATTCAAAAACGGCTTAAGTACGGCAAAATGTATTTCACACGGTTGTATGTCCTACGATACCCTTTTATCCCAACCAACCCACTTTTGGCCGCGATGAGGTTCATTTCTTTTTTTTTCCTTTTTGCTAACCTTTTTTTTCTCCCTAAATTTTGTACGCTCTTCTTCTCCTAAACCACAAAACATGGAAATCTAATTTTTGTGCAAAGTTGTTGAGCTGCAAGCGCAATTATTTCTCCCAAAATTTTTTGGGGCGACTCCCCCAGAAACCCCCCCAAAATGGGGCCCCAAAAAATCAATTTTTTTAAAGGCTCAAGCTAGAGCGCTTGTTTTTTTTGATATCAGGAGATATTTTAGAGACAAATATTTTGACATAGTTTGGGGGTGCCACCCCCGGGGACCCCCTCAAATGGATCCCCCCAAAATCAATTTTTTGAATGGCTCAAACTAGGGTGCCAGTTTGTTTTAATATCAGCCAGCAGATATTTAACAGTGAAATATTTTGACATAGTTTGAGGGTGCCACCCCCCCGGGGACCCCTCAAATGGACCCAAAAAAATCAGTTTTATGAACCGCTTAACTTAGAGTGCCAGTGTTTTATAATATCAGCAGATATTTAACAGACAAATTTTTTGACATAGTTTGGGGCTGCCACCCCCCGGGGACCCCCCAAATGGACCCCCCAAAAATCATTTTTTTGAACAGCTCAAGCTAGGGTTTCAGTGTTTTATGATATCAGCAGATATTTAACAGACAAGTATTTTGGCATAATTTGGGGGTACCACGCTCCTCGGGATCTCCCAACGAGATCCCCCAAAACGAATTTTTTGAACGGCTCAAGCTAGGGTGCCAGTGTTTTATGATATCAGCAGATATTTAATGAACAAATATTTTGACATAGTTTGGGGGTACCTTCCCAAAAATTCCCCTCCCCAAAATTCAATTTTTCGAATGGCTAAAGCTGGGAAGCTAACTGTTTTTAATATTATTAAATATTAAACAAATATTTTGACGTAGTTTAAGGGTACCACTCCCTCAGGAAACCGAAAATTAGACCCCTCCTAAATCGATTTCTTTAAATCACTTGTTGGAGAGCTAACTGTTTTTAATAGTAAGTCTCCAAAAAATAAATTTTTTGGCATGGTTAAGAGGTGACATCCTTCCCCGGAACCCCCCCAAATACATAGATTCCCCAAATCTTTACTTTTCGTTTAAGCTAAAATCGTTTTTTTGTAGATATTTGTAAGACAAAGAATTAAAAATACAAATCGTCGTCTGTTCGAGATAGAAGTTTAGAATTGCTGTTATTAAGGCAAAAACATAGATCTGCATCCAATACGTTGCAGAGTGACTTATGCAAAGAAATAATATGTACTAGACATTACACGACAGCTTTGTACGCATTTTGAATTTACGCTTGAACTAAGATATATGTATTTATAGTACTGATGGTGGAAGCCTTAAAAGACAAATTGTTGTTCATCACTTAAGATGTTGGTTTAGCACGTAATTTGATATGATAGGATTTTCACTATGGTATTAAAATTTTTCTATTTGTTCTACCTACATTTGGGTCGCGATCCATGCTTGAGAAACGCTGGCTTAACCCGACGGGTTATTTTTTTAGAATCAGAAACGATGATGTTGATATTTTTTGACATTGTTGGGGATTTCTACTTTTCTGGAGCTTCCATAATCAGATATTTTTGAATAATTGCTGATTTTACGGTAAACGAAAACTACTTTTGAGCGTCACAGCATTAGCTACGCGTCGGTCGTTCACTGGGTTCGCTGGCAAACTCCCATCTAGTTTTCATTCTGACGGTGCCACATGAGTTTGCAAGGCTATTTGATGCGCGCTGGAGGCCAGATTCTCCGGAAGCAGAACCAAATCATCAGCGAATAGCAGATGACTGATTTTGCCATTTCCAATCGTGGTACACTCCTCAGCTTGGCAGCATTTGTCGGTCCATTCATGCAAACAACGAAAAGAGAGGTGACAAAACGAATCCAACGCACACTTGGAACGGCTTTGATTGCTTGCATTTACCCGAACACAAACCTCCGGTTGGCAGTAGAATCACATAATTGCGCGTAACAACTGACCGTCAACGTCATACTCCTGCAAAACCTTGAAACTTTAACTCAAGAAATTCGGTCATATGTTTTTTCAAATCACAAAGCATGCAAAGAAATCTTTTCCGTACTCCCAAGATTTCTCGAATATTTGCTTTAGAGTGAAGATCTAGTCCGTGGTGCTGCGACCTGAACAAAAACCACACTGGCTATCCTCCAGATTGGATTTCACTATTTTTTAACATTTCCTCTCGAGACATTTAGCATACACCTTCCCTGGCAAACTGAGGAGTGATATCTATCTGTTGTTCGTACATTGCTAGCAATCTCCTTTCTTGAATATTGGAATAATCACTTCTGTTTGCCAATCTCTGGGAGTTTTGCCAAACTTTCACGCAACTTGACCTACTTGCATTCACTAAATAATTCCTTTTTCAGTCAGGTTTAATTTCATCTTCACCAGCAGCTTTTCCAGATTTTATCTGTTTAATTGCCGTTTTGTCACTTCTGCTGCAATGAAAACTTTCTCTTCCCCTAAGGTATCACTTCTTGCGTGCCACGAGTCAATGCCTTTACAGGATTCAAAAGATCTTTAAAGTATTCCCTCCATCGTGAAACGATTTCATTCTCATCCGCTAGAATGTAACCTTCATGCAGAGTCCTTGATGGAGTAAGTGACACTTGATTTTTTGCCACGTAAATGGCGGATGATCTTCCAAAATATTTTGTTTGCCGAAAAATAGTTGGAATCAAACTAAGAAAGAAACTCTTCTCATGACTTCTCGTTGAATTTCTTTACTGCTAAAGTTGTATCCGAATTGCAAACCAGATAACGATCATTCTGCTCTATAGCAAGATTCAGTATCAAAGCTAACCTAAACTGAAAAATAAACTTGCTAATGCACCAGCTGCTAAAGCTACTGATTTTCAACCCAAAAAAGGTTCTTGTTATTGATGTGGCAAAACTGATCATGCATGCAGTGCTTGCCTCCACATCAATGCGGTGTGCCAATTTTGTCAAAAGGTTGGTCATTTCCAACCGTATGCTGATCTAAGCTTAGACAAGCTTCTGATGCGACAAAACAATTAGGGGTTGGCACAGTTCACAAAGGTACGTGGTTCCATTCCTCCGATTTACCAGCAAGTCATGACCAGGGCCGCCGAGAGGGGGGGTCAGGAGGGACAATGAAACCGGGGCCCATGGAGTTTAGGGGGCCCATGAGGGGGTCCATTGGCTTCAGGAAGTCCAGACCTTTCTTTTTTTTTTGGAGATCACCTAATTTTGACCGGAAAAACCGTTGAAGTTTCGGTAAAGACCTTTTTTTTTTTGAGATCACATCATTATTCGAACCAAACTGCAATATTTTCTCCGTCTATTTTGGACGTCACAAAACCGGAAATCCAGCATATTTGAGCCGGCCCCGGGCCCACGTTTGGCTCTCGGCGCCCCTGGTCATGATTAATGGACATTTCGTTGGTTTTGAGTTTGACAGTGGCGCAAATGACACTCTTGGTGTACTTCAAGCAAGGCGCTTTTGAACTTCGTGCCTTTGAAAACATTGAGCCGCAAAATACAAAAATGCAGCCAAGGTCTACACAGAAAACGAATGCGTCACAATTATCAAGCAAAAATTTTATGAAAAATTTTACCTCATTGAATCGGCAATGACGTATTATAACATTGCCCCTGCTGTTTTAGCGTATTTCTTCAAAGACCTAAATATGCTGCCTGCTGTTTTCTCATAGTTCTTTACGATCGGATATCCATCACTATAACCCAATTCTTTCTAGTTTAAACATGAAATTGAACTTTTAATTTGCAAAATTGAAGAAAGGCTGTGCGTATGGATCTTTTGCAGATCGTGAAACTTAAACATTCATTGCTAAAAAAATTATTTACGAGTGATGCATATTGCAAAGTAAAGTAAAAACTTCTTCATTTAAGATGTTTTTTACAACCTGCTTTTAACAAAATTCGAACTCAAATTAAAAAACTAGATATTTTGCAAAACTTGTGCAGTTGTACTCAAACTCAGAAAAATAAAAATGGGAAACTTGATTAGCTGAACTTAAACTAAAAAAGATCTATCAAGTGCCTATCTATTGTATGCGATTTTCTGTTAAAGTATTAATTTGCATTCCTCACTTACATTTTACGACTGGTAGAGAACAAAAAACTAAAGAATAAGTGGAACAACAGAAAACATGAGATTATTTTTTATGTGCGGGTTAGCCGACAAAAGTATATTCCGGATATCGGATAACAAGTTGCCGCTAATAGTACTGCGTATTCTTCAATTCCAGTTAAGATCAAGTAAAGGTAAATTTTGTTCAGGACAAAGGTTCAATAATTTTTCCATTTGAATTAGTTTTATTATAATTATTATAATTTATATCTCGATAATTATTCCATTTGTCATTCGGTTCTAGTAAGTTACAAAATATCAGAATATTTCTTCTGAGGGAAACTTAGGTTAAAAAGTTAACATTTATGACTCTTTTATCTATTCACAAGTTATTGCCGAATGTGAACTTGCAACGTTTCGCCATTTTCGAGTCATAAAAAGTTAAATAAACTTTGAAAATTTGCATGTGCGCGTCGCGAAGTCCCACTAAATTGACAAAGCAAATATCACTATCGCCGCAGCCAGGGGTGCAAATCTTTGATGAGCATTGGGGGGGAAAATTTGCAATTTTACCCCAATTTTGCCCTATTTTCAACATTGGGGGGATGAACCTCGACCACGATTTTTTTCAGGTGAGCAAATTAAGTGAAGAGCAAAAAAAAAGGTGTTCACCAAAAATGGAACACTTTTTTCCCCGAAATCAAGTGGAAACCTGCGCTTAGATGCACACCAGACTCAAATTATTAGAGGGGATGCTGATGAAGACCATACTCAAATTATTGGGGGGATACAGTAAAATTATTGGGGGGATATATTCCCCCATCCCCCTCGGATTTCGGCACCCCTGGCCGCAGCAAATTTAAAAGAAACTCTTTACAAACCGCGTAAACACTTTGAGAGTGAAAAAAACGACGTGTGGAAACTTGAGAATTTTTTTTTGAGGGAAAACTCAGACGCTTTCGTCTGGCAAGAAGCTGAACAAAAAAATAGCGTCTAGATGTGATTGCTCCAAAAATACTGATGCAAACAAATTGTTAAAAAAACTTGATTGCGTAATCCCGGCTTAACGAATTTTACACAAGCAACGTCATTTTGACATTTTCCGTTTATCGATTTCATTTTATTCAGGTCCGGCGCCACAGGGGAGCATTTCGGGGCCGTGACCCCCAAATCACTACTTTGGCCCCCCCCAAACGAGAAATGTGCCCCTCAAGCGAGGATTGTACCCCTAAGAAAGTAACAGGCTCGGTGCCACTGGAGTGCAGTTCAGGGCCTGAAACCCCAAAATACTGGTCATCAACCCAGTATTCGTGGGCAAAAAACGCTTTTTCGCAGATTTCGCGATGAAAACCTGTTTTTTTCTTTTTTGGTCTTCATCCCAGAGTTCATTGAATTTCACGCATATTTCGGAAAAAAGAATTTTTTTGTGGTCTTCACTCTCGATATCGAGGGAGAAAAGTTTTTGTTCTCCCCCAAAAATTGTTTGTTGCCCCCCAGTCACGCTACTCTGGCGCCGAGGCCGGATTTTATTGCAGTTAGAAATCACAATAAAACGACAAAACGCATGATATTACTATCGATGTCGCAAATTCCACGAAATTCCTTAACTGCAGCGTAAACGTTTTTACGGCGAAAAAAGTACGTGATAACTTCGGCAATTTGTTTGCGGAAAAACCCGGACGCTTCCGTCTGCCGACGTCTGGCAACATGGCCGTAGGAGCTCAAGATGATTTGGGGGGGCAGCAAACTTTTGCCCGAAAAATGACTTGATGCATTGCGTTTCTCTATCAAAATTGAGACAGTTTTTTCTGCCCAAATTGAGGTGTTCTCCAAAAAAAAAAAAAAAAGGTCTTCCCTGAAATTTGAACGGTTTTTCTGTCCAAATGAAGGTGTTCTCCAAAAAAAAAAAAAAAGGTCTTAACCGAAACTGAGACGGTATTTTGGCAATGGTGTGCCCAAATATCCAGACTATTTGCCCAAATAAATAGACCATTTGCCCGAATTTTTGACGTTTTTAACCGAAAGGGGGGGGCGACTGCCCCCCCTGCCCCCTCGGCTCCTACGGCTATGTCTGGCTATAACTTTTTCAAGAAAATAGCGCCGAGGACTCTAAGTGTGATTTTTCCAGATATATTGATGCATCCAAATTATGCAAAAAACTTGATAGTGTGATTCCTGCCTTGTAAAACCATGTTTACTACTTTGCACGATTGTAAATACGTAATGCTTTGTGGCGTAACACTTCATTGCTTATGCGCTTCGCATCACTTTGTTTCCTGGGTTAGAGCTGCAGGCAGCCCTAGGAATTGAACGTAGATATAGCCAACGTGTTTTCTAACTCGTATAACATTGCCAGTGATGTTTTGGTTTAGCCTACCGTACTATATGTGTTAGTAGTCGGAGGCGTCGCTAAGAATGGTGGCACCCGGGGGCAGGCGCGTAGCCAGGATTTGGAAAAGGGGGGGGGGGGCTTTTTTGAAAGAGTGAGAAAAGAGCAAACGACCTTGATCCAAATTTTCATTCTTCTTGAATCAGAATCACACGGTTTGTTCGAAAATTGAGACGGAATTTCTCGGAAAGCCCGGAAATTCGAACGTTTTTTCCGCCCAAAAACAGGTGATTTCCAAAAAAAACAAAGGTCTTCACCGAAATTGAGACTGATTTTCTGCCAAAATCGGAAATTCGAACGTTTTTTCCGCCCAAAATCAGGTGATCTACAAAAAAAAAAAAAGGTCTTCACCGAAATTGAGACTAATTTTTCGGCCAAAATCGGATATTCCAACGCTTTTTCGGACCGAATCACGACATGCACTTCACAACTTTGGCACCCAATTTCCTTTGGGGGGGGCTGTTTTCGATTTTTCACCGAAAATCTGCCTCAAAAGCACCAAAAACGTGCGATTTTGCATACTTCACAAGCCAACGGGGGGGGGGCTCGAGCCCCCCGCCCCCCCTGGCTGCGCTACTGCCCGGGGGGGGGATTTCGTAGTGGCACCCTTTATCGGCCAAAATATAGGTGAAGACCAAAAAAAAAAAGGTATTCGCTGCAAAACGAGTTGGTTTTCAGTCCGAAAGTATGTGATGACCAAAAAATAAACAAGGGTCTTTGCCTATCAATCAGTTGGTTTTCGGTCTCAAAAGAAAAAACAACTACAAATGGTGTCACCCCAAAATTGTGACACCCGGGGCGGGCCGCCCCCCCTCCGCCTAGCGACGCCACTGTTAGTAGTGCCGGTATTTTACTGTTTAAGTGCCAACACTCATTCTATTTGAATAAGACTAAGTTAGGTATTACCAATAGCTTAGTTTTTCAACAGATTCATTTCTTTGGCTGGAATGTGTACCGAAACTAAAGATACATATTACAATACGTTTTGCAACCATAGCCCCAAAATGAGAACAAAATAGTTCAAAAACTAGATGGGAGTTTGCCAGCAATCCCAGCGAACGACCGACGCGTAGCTAATGCTGTGATGCTCAAAAGTAGTTTTCGTCTACCTAAAAATCAACAATTATTCAAAAATATCTGATTATGGAAGCTCCAGAAAAGTAGAAATCCCCAACAATGTCAAAAAATATCAACATCATCGTTTCTGATTCTAAAAAAATAACCCATCGGGTTAAGCCAGCGTTTCTCAAGCATGGATCGCGACCCAAATGTAGGTAGAACAAATAGAAAAATTTTAATACCATAGTGAAAATCCTATCATATCAAATTACGTGCTAAACCAACATCTTAAGTGATGAACAACAATTTATCTTTTAAGGCTTCCACCATCAGTACTATAAATACATATATCTTAGTTCAAGCGTAAATTCAAAATGCGTACAAAGCTGTCGTGTAATGTCTAGTACATATTATTTATTTGCATAAGTCACTCTGCAACGTATTGGATGCAGATCTATGTTTTTGCCTTAATAACAGCAATTCTAAACTTCTATCTCTAAAACGACGATTTGTATTTTTAATTCTTTGTCTTACAAATATCTACTAAAAAACGGTTTTAGCTTAACTGAAAAGTAAAGATTTGGGGAATCTATGTATTTAAGGGGTTACCAGGCAGGGGTGTCACCTCTTAACCATGCCAAAAAATTTATTTTTTGGAGACTTACTATTAAAAACAGTTAGCTCTCCTACAAGTGATTTAAAGAAAATGATTTAAGATAGGTCCAATTTTCGGTTTACCGAGGAAGCGGTACCCTTAAACTACGTCAAAATATTTGTTTAATATTTAATAATATTAAAAACAGTTAGCTTCCCAGCTTTGGCCATTCAAAAAATTGATTTTTGGGGGTCTATTTTGGGAAGGGGAGTTCTTGGAAAGGTACCCCCAAACTATGTCAAAATATTTGTTCATTAAATATCTGCTGATATCATAAAACACTGGCACCCTAGTTTGAGCCGTTCAAAAAATTGATAAATTGGGGGGTGCATTTGGGGTGGTCCCCGGGGGGTGGCACCCCCAACCTATGCCAAAAAATTTGTATGTTAAATATCTGCTGCTATCAATACAAACTGGCACCTTAGCTTGAGCTGTTCAATAAATTGATTTTTGGGGGGTCCCCAGGGGGATGTGGCACCCCCAAACTATGTCAAAGCATTTGTCTGTTAAGTATCTGCTGATATCAATGCAAACTAGCAGCCTAAGTTGAGCTGTTCAAAAAATTTATTTTTCGGGGGTCAATTTGGGGAGGTCTCCAGGGGGGTGGCAGCCCCAATACCACCAATGATAAAAAAAGTATTACCACATAGCCTAGCGATGTTTAGTTGCAGTTACAGCCGACAAGGGAGCCCCAGGGCCCCTAATTAACAACCAGGGGGCCCTTAACTAACAACCAGGGGTCCCGGGGCCTCTAACCGACAACCAGGGGTCCCTGGGCCCCAAACTGACAAACAGGGTCTCCGGGGCCTCTAACTAACAAACAGGAGGCCCTGAGGGCCCATAATTGACAACCAGGGGCCCCCAGGGCCCCTAACTAACAACAAGGGGGCCCCGGGGCCCCTAACTCACAAACGGGGGCCCCGGGGCCTCTAACTGACAAACAAAGGGCCATAGGGGCCCCTAATTGACGACCAGGGGCCCCTAGGGCTCCGAACCAACAACCAGGGAGCCCCAGGGTCCCTAACTGACAACCAGGGGCCCTGGGGCCCCTAACTGACAAACGGGGGCCCCAGAGCCCCTAACTGACAACCAGGGAGCCCCTAACTGATGACCAAGGGTCCCTGGCCAGGAGCCCTGTAATTCAAATTCTTAACACTTTATGTGCAAATCCTGTGAAAAATCTAAGAGTTTTAAGCTAAAAGTTGCAGTTCCAGGCCCTCGTTTAACGTTATTATGAACTTAATGCTATAACATAGGCGGTAATGCAAACCCGCAATTGAAATGCCACCTATGATAAACATAATGAGAGCATAGCCAGTATGTTGTCCTTGTCCGGACTTGCAGTTTCTTTAATTTAGGATTTACGTGTACAAAAGCAAGTAATAATAATGACGACCACCTGTCCACGTCATAATAATGTCATGCAATTCCTGGAGGTTTCAAAAAACTGTCAAGTGACATGACTCGAGTCCTCCACGTTTTGGAAAAAAGTTTGTTTAATTTTGCTTTAAATGCTTCTTTTTTTATGAAAGAACTTAAGGGCGCGATCTTATCTCAAAATCATAGGCGCAGCCAGGGGGGTGGCCGAGAGGGCCTCGGCCCCCTCAATTGAAATGCCACCAATAACAAAAATTTTACAAAAAAACCTTGTTTCTTCATTTTCAGTTTCTTTTAGCATTTTTGTGTACAACAGCACACGCGTACAACAATAATTAACAATAAATAATATTGACGAACAGGAGGCCCGACGCACCCCCTTAATTCAAGGTTTTCCAACCAATTTAAACGTATAACCAGGGTGAAATCAAGGGTTTTTGTCCTAAAACTTGCTACCTCAGGCCCTCATCTAAACTTTTTACGAACGTAACGCAATAACCAGCGCCGTATTTGCCATGGCACAGTGCCAGAGCCCATCGCTCAGATAGTAGGACTTTTTTTGGTCTTCACTTGTATTTGGCAGGAAGATGTTGCAAAAATCTCATTAGTGCCAGAGGCCCCGCGCAATGTAAATCCGGCCCAGGAATCACATGTTTAGTAAGCGTAACGATCTATTGTACCATTTTTCAATAACGATTCAACTCCACCTCGCCAGTTTTTACGCACAAAATACTTTTAAAAAAATAGCTAGGGAAAATGCTCATTGAACAAATTATTGAATTTTAATTGAGGAGTCTGGGCCCCCTGGCCGTAGTTGTACTCCTATAACTGGTTAACTTCAAAACAAAATAAAAATCTTGATGGAAAATCTTCGAGTGGATTACTATTTACTGTTAAAATATTGCAGGAGGCAATGTGCCTTACTTCCTCCTACATAGACCAAATCACTTGCAATTAAAAGTTTACACCATAATGCAAGATTTTAAGCGTGTTGTGGACTAAAATTGCAAGTAAAAGGAGGATTGAACAGTTAAAATTTTTCGATTGGCTTCCAAATGCTAAAAATCTAGTTCTTTTAAACGGCTCTAAACACATGTGGAATGTGATCCAATGGGATTTAAATAGTTTTTTTTCCCAAAAACTTACAAAAATTGCCCAGCGGCTGGAGGCTTTGCCCCCAGACCCCCATAGCCACCGCCGGCTGGGGGCTCCGCCTCCATGCCGCCGTTTGTGATACGTTTGAGTACAATAGCTTACTCAACACGTCTCCTAAGGTAAACATTTGCTCTTTATAACTTAGTTTTCGCCCTCTCCCTTTACCAAAATCCTGGTTAAGTGCCAACAGGCTACAGCTTCAGATCTTCCATTTTACGATATCTTTGCCCCACAAAAAGATCCTTTTTTGAAAATTTCTGATGGCGTCATTGCATGTGATTTGTGGTTTGGGCCCCCCCCCTAATCAAAAATCCTGGCTACGCCTATGGTTAAGGCGTTCAAAAATTTGATTTTGGGGGGTCCATTTGGGGAGGTCGCCAGGGGGTTGGCATCCCCAAATTATGTCAAAATATTTGTCTGTTAAATATCTGCTGATATCAAAACAAACTGGCACCCTAAGTTAAGCCGTTCAAAAAATTGATTTTGGGGGGGTCTCCGGGGGGGTAGCACCCCCAAACTATGTCAAAATATTTGTCTATAAAGTATCTGCTGATATCAAAACAAACTAGCACCCTAGCTTGAGCCGTTTGGAAAATTGATTTTTTGGGGCCCCATTTTGAGAGGTTCCCGAGGGAGTTGCTCCAAAAAATTTCGGGAGAAATAATTGCGCTTGCAGCTGAACAATTTTACACGAAAATTAAATTTCGATGTTTTGTTGTTTAGGAGAAGAAGAACGTACAAAATTTAGGAAGAAAAAAAAGGAAAAACCTCATCGCGGCCAAAAGTGGGTTGGTTGGGATAAAAGGGTATCTTAAGACATATAACCATACGAAATATATTTTGCCGTACTTAAGCCGTTTTTAACTGAGATCGCTTTTTACCCCAAACTTGCGGGGCGGTTTTCAGGTCCTAAAACCAAAGTCACGTAACCTATTGCCTCAAAATTTGGTACAAACATATAACTCATTAATCTCAAACTGCTGTCAAAATTTCATGAAGCTAGACCAAACCGTTCTGGAGTTATAGGCAAAAGTCTGAAACTCGCACTCGTTAGTTGGAAAATGGCCGAGTAAAAACAAAGGAACACGCGACGCAAGCGTCGGTCGTACCAATTATGTTTTGATCCTAGCCGTTGATGTAACTATCGAAATTGACTGCATGCTTCACCCCCTTCTAAACATAGATCCTAAGTATTACAGGGGCTATGCTGTAAGGCACTTCGAGAGAAAAATAATTATTGCACCTACAAGTACAGATAGTTGATGATACGGTATAGATAGCGTCTCGAAACATGCTACTCTCTAGTATTTTGTTAATTTACAGATTTATAATTTTATTTGCACCAGTAGGCCTACACGACTTTTATCGCTTAAGCTACAAAGCGTACGCAATAATTAGAGCACTTTGACGGGGAACCCCTTTTAGGTCGGAGCAATTAATTATTAACTACCCCAATACCTCCAGCAATATACAGTAGCTGTTACAAGTCTACATCATGCATAAAATATGCGCTTGAATCGTTGCCGTTATGGAGGGAATGAATTCGTTCAGATCCTTAGAAAGCCATCAAGTGAGAGAAGTTTAGACTGGAGAGAAATCTTTATTTATGGTGATTTATTCTTTATTTACCAAGTTGCCTTGGCCAGGCAACAGCAAAGAGAGCTTTCGGTCTTCGAGTCAAGCTATCTATCACCTGTCTACCACACACGGTGGGGTCTTCACAGCTCACACTGTCCCTACTAAAACTGAACGTCAAGTAAAAAAGTGTGTACCAATTTAAAAATTTTTTGTGGATACCAATTTTTTATTCTTTGGTTTGACCTGACTGGGAATCGAATCTGTGTCTACCGTTTGAGAAGCAGATGCTTTCTGCTCCACTTGACCACTAATTGGATATATGCATAGGTGGGCAAGTTAATGAAAAACGTTAACTTCGTTAGCCACTGGTTCGTTAACAAGCTTCATACCTCCGTTGTAGTTAACTCGTTACATCAGCTTTAATTAACGGAAGTTAATAAAATCTGTTAATTCGTTGACATATTGAGTGTAATTTTTTACATTTTTCTTTACTCACTCACTTCTAGAACACATGATGACACAGTTGAGCTGATTGTAAGGAAATATTTATTGCTATGGGTGGTGTTTGTGTTTTGGAAGTTACATTTTACAGTCTAATCTAATTTGTTCGCGAATTTTGGCTTATGAGGATTCATTTGCTTAGCAACTAGCAAACCGTAAAACCTAGGAGGTTGAAATTATGTTGGCCATTGGGTCGCACTGCTAAACTGCGTTCTCAGAATAAGAATAGTTGTAAAATGCCTGCATATTTCTGGCAGTGGTTAGTGTTAGTTTAACTGATGTAATAAAATCGCTGTAATTTTAAAGATCGCTCTATGTTATTTCATAATAAAGTGAAAAACTGTTAGGAACTTCTAATCGCTTTTTGATTGACGTTACTTGATTATTTTGATAACTTTTTGAGACCTTAAACTTTGAGAGCGAACAATCTCATTGCTGCTAAAATGAACTAAAAAGAGCGTAATGTGCAAAGCGATTAGAAAATTTTTGGTAAATAGTTGTTTGACTTTAAACCAGGGATATGAAAGCGACAAATTTTGAATCGCTTCCACCCTTAGCGCTTCCGCTTCCACCGCTTCTGCTTCCACCGCTTCCGCCACTTGATGACGTAATTTTTATTTAAAAATTTTTGATCTTAAAATTTTTCGGCAAATTTTTTTCCAGATAAGTCAAGATAAAACAGCATTGTCATCATCATCTTAAAAACATCATGCAGAACCAAATTATGTGTTGGTATTCAGTGGTTTGCCATCGCAAGGATCTGCGCATGGACGTAATCAGGAATTCGAATTTGGAGCAGCCCTAAAGCGAAAAGCATATTTGGGTCTGGAGACGGATTTTCAAGCGCTCGGGATAATAACTTATTTCAATAGCATTTGCACTGTTAAGCGCAAATCTTTGCTTGGCTATAATAGGTAGCGCTGGGGCGACACTTCTACACTTGCAGAATTTTATTTTTTTTAATAACTTGTTTGCGTATGAGGTTTGCTCTAAATTTTTGCTAGCAACGTGTATGTTTAGGACAGCAAAAAAAAAACAAACATTGCGAGAATTATGCGGTTATACACAGTACCACATTAGAATAATTCTTACTCCAAACGTTACTTACCAATAATTAAGACAAGCATTATAATATTATGTTTAAAAGTCAATATTAACTTAGTTTGAGAGACGTTATGATGCTCTCCTCTGTTTGCGTTTCAAGAATATATTGTCGCAACGAAAAAAATTAAAATACTGTAATGGAACTGAAAACTTTGTTTATGTTGGCGAATATACTGTGTTCCAGTGCCGTCGCCTGAGCAAACGAAGTGAAGGAGCACTGGCCGAAAGTGGGGTAGGGGCACTAAAATAGACTAAACTTTCGCACATAAAAACTGATATTTTACGGCTACAAATTATGCGCTCTTTTAAAAACTTTGTATTCATGTTTGAAAAAAAAAACGGATTAGGCCGGCAGCGTTTATTAGCTTGTTTCGTATGCCAAATAATCGCTTGAAAAATTTGTCTGCAAAAGTAAATGCGACCACAAGCGCAACCACAATTTGGTTAAGAGGAAAGAGCTTGAACAAAAGTTGCTTTTTTTTCAAAAAAATTGTCTAATTTAGGCCCCGTGCTGAACAAACCGATGCAACTCAAGCGTATCACAAAGGGGGCCTGGAGGCGAAGCCCCCATCCACAGGGTGATTTTTGTGATTTTGTGGCAAAAATAGCGATTTTAACGCCATTTCAATCACGTTTCTCTCGTCTGTGAAGCCATATGAATAATTGCAGTAAATTGCAAAAATTTAGAAGTCATTGAAAGAATTAAACTGCCTAGCCCCTTCAGCCCCCTTATAAGTACGTAAGGTCAAGTCCAAAACACGTTCAAATGCTGAAGGTTCTTTTGCCCCTTCACCCTGGTTGCGCAACTGACTGTGACTAAAAAATCTTGAGTGTGCTCTCAAAAAACGAAGTAAACCGAAATGAAGGGGGGCACAAGCAGTTGTTAGGGGGGGGCTCGGCCTCCCTGCCCCCCTACCCCCGTTGTGACGGCACTGCTGCGTTTCCTGACTGTGTTATGTAAGTGAGGCCGAAGATTTTAAAAAATGGGCAAAGCCCTATTTTAAAATATTTTTGAGATAGTCTTTACATTTTAGGACTAAAATTGAGAATTTTTAAACACTTAAAATTTTAAAAACGAGTAGGTTAGCTACATGGTTCATCTTTGAGTTGATAGGGGTGGGGGCTGCCCCAGATTTAAGTGAACCACAAGCCTTTAAAAATGTGTCTTTGCAACTGATGATTGATAAAACATTTACTTTTCATCGTAAATTTCACAAAAACTTGCACCACATTCAAGTTTTTGACGTTCGATATGAATGGCAAAGTGGAAGCGGAAGCGGTATCTTTTTCACCGCTTCCAGGTTCCGCTTTCACAAAAATTTGCCACTCCCAGCTTCTGCTTCCACATCCCTGCTTTAAACATTACACCTAGGATTCTGGAAAGCATAGAGTTGATTAGAATAGTAAATCAATATGAGTTTTCAATGTGAAGTCATCGTAAAGTTAGACTCTGCAATATCACTTAAAAATTTAAAGAATTTGATTTTTTGTTTCTAAAATTTTGTTTGTTTAGGTATCTTTTTCCATGCTAATTGCTAAGGCAGGCATTGTTTGATTTAGTTCTTCAATTTTGAGAAAAATCAGTAGAACTGTTCATACGTGTGCTTATATAAAATTATTCTTAAAAGAATATTGCAGTGGGCTAGTTGAGGGTGTAGATTTGATATTTAGGTTAGTGTGTCAAATATCTGGTCTAGATAATGTAAGTTACAAAATCCAAATATCATATTGGCATTTTCAGATCAAAAAGTTTCGTTCAGAGCAAAAGGTTGCTGTCGAAATATTTGTTTTAAGTAGGTTTTTGTTTGTAACGGCGATTTTAACAGTCGTGCTGCTTAATGAAAATTCAACAAACTCCTTTTTAAACTAGAACTAATAGATATTTATAGATACCTTTTTTCTAGATATTTAAATTTTGAAAGCTGTTAACCACAACCCTGATCCAGTTAATGGAACATTATGAAATTCGAAAGCAAGAGTATTTCAGATCGGACTATCAACAACCATAAACACGCTTAACGCGATTGTGAAGTTCTTTAGTTTAGTAAAGTTAGATACTTTCGCGAAGTCCCCCAATGTCGCTTGCGATGTCATATTCTAGCTAGTTTCAAGATAGAAACAGGTTTATATGCATTAACGAAGCTGCGATCGGAAAACCTTTGGAAGTTGCGAAAAGCGATAATTAATCGATCTATGAGGCTGCTGCAGCTTATTAGTTGCCACAAAAAGCGCTCCTTCGCTTTTTCTCTAAAACTCGTGCTAATACCCAACAAGTGTTACCAGAGCAAACCAGAGGCGTTGCTAAGGATGATTCCACCTGGGGCGTGAGTTCGTGGTGTCATTCTTTAGGTTGTTACAATATTTATGAAAATTATGTCTAAAAATAGGTGAAGACTAAAAAAAAAGGTCTTCGCCGGGAATTGTGTGTGTTTTTGGTTTAAATGAGGATGGGGACCAAATACAAAAATAATAAAAAAAGTCTTCACCTCAAATGGTGTCACCTCAAATGGTGTCACCCAAAATGGTGACACCTGGGGCGGGCCGCCTTCCCTAGCGACGCCACTGGTGCAAACTAGTTTGTGCCGGTACAATGAATGAATGATGCAAGAAATTAACGATGAAAACCTTAACGTAAGATAATTTAGTCCTTTAACACAAAAAAACTTTTTAACGAATTAACTAGTTAAAGAAAAATTTGTTTCGTTAGTAACGGATTATCGATTGACGAATTTGTGCCCACCTATGGATATATGACAAACATGACTTTCACTACTGCACGAATTATTTTCTGCAAAGTGGTCGTTTTTTCATGTCGTTTAGCCTTCTCACGTACTAGCTATAGTATCTGGGAACATTAATTTGGACTATGACTACAAGTGGAAAGATTGCAATTAATGGATCTGAATTGTTTTATGAACGCCTTGGTTCCGGGAAGCATGCAGTGCTTTTGCTCAATGGTGCTTTAGGTTTGTGCCTAATTTTTTGTTTGCTTAATAATGCTTTAGGTTTTTGTGATTTTTAATTACATTTTGTTCACCAAGTTGCTTAACCCAAGAGACAGCATAGAAACCTTTTGGTCTTCGAGTCAAGCTGCCACCTGCCAACCACGCACGGTAGAAGCTTCACACTGTCTCTTATTGTTGAACGTCAAGCAAAGAAGTTGTGAATACCAATTTTTATAGTCCTTGGTTTGACCCGACGGGGAATCGAACCCGAGTCTACCGTTTCAGTGGCAGACGCTTCGTTTTAAGACCTTTAAGGCAGGGCTCCCTAAACTGCGTGCCGCTGCACACTGGTGTACCGCCAGAGAGTTGCATATGTGCCGCGAGGTTTTAAAATGTATGCTTAGTTAACGGCCATTCATCAGGTGGGTTTTGAAAAAATAATTGGCAATTTACTTTACAATACAAAATGTACGTAACGACTATGATGTAACTGCATTTGGTGATTTAACCGCATTATTGCTTCATAAAAATTTACGTAACCTACATCAGCTCAATTTTTTATAATTTATAATGACATGCTTAATATGGTATACCGGTACCGTACTTTTTTTTTCTGCCTCTGCCAAAGCAAGATCGAAAGAGTAAACTTTTCAATAATGTAAGGCAAATGTGAACTGAACATTTAGTTTAAGACAAAGTAAAAGGCAATACTGAAGCACATGTTTCTCATTGAGTATGCTGTGCACTGTTTTGATTGACATTAAAATAACTTCTGAATTTTTCTGTTTTGCATAATTCGTTCAAGGTAGCAATATTTTAACGAAAAAATTTTGACAAACAAGGTAAACTCAGAGAGATGCAATAGTTCTAGGGGTGCTGCAGTCGAATCAAACACTTCTAAGAGTGCCACTACCCAAAAAAGCTTGAAAACCACTGATTTAAGGTATAATAGGACTTATACAACAAAATTGTCCGTTGTATTCAAATAAAAAATCTAATTCATTGGCAGTGACATTGATCACTTAATTCAATCTGTTCTATGCTTGGTCTTATTATAATTAGGAAGCTAATTGCTGCAAATATACGTGACTAAGCTCGAACAAAGCAACAAATTCAGTGAAGAAGAATTGGAAGAAATCCACAGGAGTATTGGATCTCTGGAAACTCCCAAGCAGATGCGTATTCCTCCAAGCACGAAACACTTATCGCAATGAAAAGTGTACGAATCAGCCAATGATGATCGTCTGGCGATGTTGCTCAGACGGGTGATAGGAGAATAAATAAGCAACAACATTAATATATCATTTTGTTAACGCGTTCGTCTCTTGAGCCGGAGGTTTGAGGTGGAAATTTCGGCCCGGTCACATCGGACACAGTGTTTCCACCTTAGCGACATTTCTTTGAAAGGAGCTGTGCTGCCCAGGCGCAATGGCGCGGAGATGGGCTCCGCTAAATCGTTACACGTTTCGGCGTATTACAGCGAGTATAATGAAAGATTTGATCTAGGATTCACAAAAATTCAGTTTGGACCAGTAATGCAGAAACTAAACAACGAAGAATTCTCCATTGTCGGGTTTGATACGAGAGGTTACGGAGAATCGAGGCCTCCAGATAAAGAAATTACAGTCGACTTTTTGAGGCAAGACGCTGATGATGGCGCAGCATTGATGCAAGTGAGCTGAATAAAACTTTCGTCTTGTAAAATTGTGAATTGAAACCAGCAAAGTATGAAACGCTTCGGTATATTATTACGTTGGTTCGATATGATCGAGATTATTGTGTTGTCAGCATTGCCCAAAGACAGGGGTGTCAAAACTTCTCGATAGTGGGCTAAATCGGGCCCAGCAGCGGCCTTAGGTACGGGCCAATCCAGTCCACCTAACCAAAATGAGTGTGAAGAATTACAGAATTTGGTCATATTTTGGGATTTTGCGATGGAAGAAGGCGAAGACCAAAAAGCTCTTCAATTTACTGCTCTTTGGTGGCAACTATGCTTCGGTGAGCGCTACAACTTTACTAAGCCAATCATTTGTTCACGATTGTTGGTGAAAATTTGGTAAAGGTCCAAAGTTGCATTTTCGACGAGGGCTAAATTAAATTTCTTCGCGAGCCGGACTTTGGACACTCCCGCCAGCCCAAAGCGGAAGCGTGCAATGTCAAAAACTTAATATTCTTTCGGAAGTCCGCCACCGCAATTCTCACGGATTTCAGCGCATAACGAAAAATGCTGTCTTTTTACAGTGCCCGGATGTCCATGATTGGTAATAGCAATATATGCAATATCAATAAAAAAATCCGCTTTTCTATTTCACTAAACTTTCTGCAATAGCTTGAACATTAAAATTTATTTAGTTGCCTATTTTTTATATAGACTTTAGGGTTTACTTCATATTCTCTTCTCGGCTGGAGTGATGGTGCAAACGTTGGCATGATCATGGCTGCAAAATATCCTGACCAAGTTCGAAAACTTGTGATTTGGGGTGGAAATAGCTACAATACGCCCGAGGACATGGTTATGTTGGCAGGTACGTCCAATTAATAATAATAAATCAAAAATTACGGACTTGAACCAAACACTTCGTCTAAACAGACGCCAACCAAGCATATCCCCGAAATCCGGACCAGTTTTGAAAAGTTGAAATGCAATTATGTGATTCATGTCTGCGAAGTTGTGCAAGATTGTTAATTTTTTTCAAAATATTCGACCCAACTATAAGGTGTCCAATGTCGGGCCCGCGATAAATTTTAACCGGCCCTCGCCCAGTTTTTACCTTTTATTTTTAATTAGATTCACCTTATACAGACAGCATGCGATTAATTCAGTCCAAAAAAAAGTTGAAAACTTTTTTATTTGGGCCAATGACTTTTTTCCGATCAAAACCCGAAGACCTAGTTTTGCGACCCAAAACATTCCAGAATTAGGCCGAGACCGCCAGTATTTTTTGTCTTTACCTTGCACATCGACAGCGGTCTTGACCAGATTCGTTGGCGGCCGGGCGATTTCGCAAAATCTGCTTAGCATTTTGCAAAAAAAATTTTTCGGACATCTCGATTTGGCCGATTCAAACATTTGTAGCATCTTGTCATAAGTCTAGTCCAATGCGGATGCGGTCAACGCGTAATGACTTTCAACCTGTAAAAATTAGTTCTTAATAAAAAAAAATTGTGTTAAATCCATTATTTTTAACTTCATCGATCCAGCATTATTAATCTTTAATAGTGGGATGTTATATTGAGGCACTGTGACTAATTATAGCTGGCGATGTTACACACTATCTTTTTCCAGTTTACGCTTTTTAAAACCTACCGTTTTCCAGATTCAGTTTGTTTAATAAAAAAACTTTTCAATGGATCTTTTAAACGATGTAAGCTCCGCTAAAACAATAGCACGCCCTAATGTTTGAGAATGGATCTTTGGAAAACTATCATAAGTTAAAATGCGTGTTTACAAAACAGCCGTGGGAGGTTATGAGTTCTGGAAACAAACCTCTCAGCCATCAACAATTTTTGTGATTTTCTACCAAAGTAATGGCTGTTTTTAAGCGTTTTTACGAAATACGAAGATCTTCTGGTTTATTTTTGTTTCAAAAATTACTGAAACTGTTTGAAAGTTGTCCGAAAAATCGTCACCAATAAAAAACTTCATGAAAAAAAGATGCATTAACTGGAACTTTTGTCACTTTTCTCAATGAAAAACCGTTTGAGTGGTGCCGAGGCATTTTATCAACACCTTCCTTAAATCCGGCACTGCTTCCTTCATGCGATAACAAAATCTTTTTGTTAGCGTTACGCGACAACCCAGCTATATTGAGTGAAAAAGATAAGAAGGTTTTGGGGGTTGATATTTATGGTGAAGAAACTTTCAGCAAACTTCTGCACGACTGGCTTGAGAATTTTTTTCGCATGCCAAAATGTGAAGATGGCACCGTTGATCTATTTAGAAAGGTACATAAATAGGTAGTTGATATTATAGTATTTAACCCTTCCTTATTTACACGGAAAGTCGGCAAAAACACTCCTGCGAGGTTTTTTAAAATCCCTTCGGAAACAAGCTTTTTGTTTCAAATCAACATGACGTTGAGTTAAATTTAATTTAAAACAAACCCTGATTATTTGTTGTTAAGGTAAGGAAAGTCCCTTAATTTTGAGGTTTACCGAAGGCACTTTCTGAATCATAAAATGCCTGAGTTAAAGTGGTTACGTCACAAAAGACATTTTTGTGACGTAACCACTTTAACTCAGGCATTTTATGATTTCTTATCAGAAAATAAACTTATGCACAAAATTTGAACCGTCTATGACGTCATTAAATCAGTCATTTTTTGAAAATTTGGCTTTGACGTCACTATGATGATGTCGTCAATCTCTAAAATTTTGGGAGCATCAACCTTCATGCTAAATTTGGTGTTCCAATGGTTTTTGGTTTTACGCAGGAGTGACATCTTTGCCCTTCCCCCATGTAAATTGCGCTGGTTGAAATACCCCGTGTAACATAGGGCTAAATCATAAATGCTTGGCTCTAATGAATATTCTCGCCTAAAACAGGCAATTAAGGCATGGCACAAAAACGTTTCTGAGGTACGCAATTGAATTTAAACGTGATTTACAACCTTCTAATGGCTGTTGCAGAAGCAATTTTTTAGTTTTTTATCGTCGGCATGTACAGTGACTGTGATGTTTTTGACATTACGTGGTTATCAATCATTGAACTGTGCAATAATTTCATGCAGCGTTTTGCGTTTTTGAGCTTATTCAAACTACAACGTTCCTATGCAGGAACTGGTATTTGAACTATACTGTAACTTTGCTACATCGTTGAAGTTTGAACTGTAATTTAATGAACAGTAATCAAACTTCTTGATTGTGATGTTTGGAGTTTGGTTTGGACACATTCAGAAAAAAAAAAGCTAAACATAATTACTTTTTTAAAGGATTTGGAGAAAATCAATTGCGCAACTTTGATTATACACGGATTAAAGGATGAACTTGTACCAAAACACCATGCAGATTTTATTCATGAAAAAATAAAAGGATCGAAGTAAGAATCAATGTTGATTGAACACTTTACTCAGCAACCGAAAACCACAGTGATCACTGAAACAAAAACGCCCGAATCAAAGATTGATAGTACAAGCAAAGACGTATTTAGAAAAATCACCAAAAAAATGGAAAGCTTGTTTTTGGCAAAAAACGGGAACCTCTTTTTTTCAGCAAAATTTTGAGTTTTTTTGTATTAATAATCTTTCTCATCATGATCATTAAGTTGAAGTTCAGGGAATTAAGAAAAGTTAACGAAGCTTTCCGCGTAAATAAAGCATTTAAGTTTTGGCTAAAATTAATACTTTTGTTCCTCTCATTTGACCAGATACAACAGACAAAATGACTAACATGAGCACGAGGCTTAACGTAATTATATCAGCATATTTAAATTATTTTTAGAGCACTATAACTGCGCCATTATCGGTATTAACTTATTGTTTATGAGCATATACGACAGAAAAAAAGATAATGTTTTATTAGCTTAGTATTTTGCAATTTTTGTAATTTTTTTGCTTAACACTAAAAACTAATGTTACGTTTCATAATTTATAGGATCGTGTTCTGGGAGGATGCTCCTCATGAACTTCATCTGGAACACACTGACCGTCTTGTGAAAGTTACAAACGAATTTCTTCTCGATTAAACTGCATTACCGTGAAAAATCAGTATCTCATAGTCAATGACATTTTGTAACTGTGTCCACAATTGTTACAATATTTAACTTTAGGCTTACTCATTGCTCGTTAACTCAGTCAATCGATAAGCTGGATGCTGCTGGCAAATGTGTCGTGAAATGAGCCAACAATGAATCAGTCAATACCGCTAATTGATTCTGATCTTCAAATAAGTTATTAACGTGTGGTTGCAATTCGGCCAACTAGTGTTTTCGAACTTATACGTACAGTACAATATTCGTGTTATTGTAGTCTTGTATAGTTGCGTAGTTATCTTGTATTAACAGGACAGCATGAGAGTCAGATGCTAACTATTGGAAGATTCGCTCTCATTTCTTTGCGATAACTTCAGAGAGTTCGGACGAATTTGCACGACCTGCTGTATATTAGAAGTTTTTGGTGATTAATGTTTCTGTCAATTTCTTCAAATTTTTGTCCTCTGAATTTGCTGCTGTTCGACGCCACCATAAAGAGATAACCTAATCGGTAATCATTGTAAAGCGTCTTATCCAAGAACGTAATAACTTGACTAGGGTGCAGATTGAACCCAAATTATGCTGCAATTAGTGTCGTCGTAACAGTGCTGTCTTTTCCCTCTCGGACATGTAGCGACGCTCTGCGTCGCAGGTGACAAAAAATAGAATTGAAATGACAAATAAGCCTACTGCATAGCTTTTTGTAATAAATTGAAGTTACAATACAATCATTGTGTAATCTTTCGCGTTGGCTGTTAGATAATGAATTGGAATTTGAGCCTAGCTGTGTTGCCAGACCGAAACGATTAGAAATTTCAATTTCAAACTGAAACTTCCCCAAAATAATACTCTTACACATTTTTGCAGTTCAATGGAAGATTCAACAAGAATAGACGATTGGCTGCGAACCAGAATGTAAAAACGCTATGAAGACTGGCGTGAATTAGGGAAAGAGTAAAAAAAGGTGTTAATTGGCTGTTATTTGTACGGTGTACAGAGATATTTTTTAATACCTAGAAAATAAAGCATAAAAGTTTTTTGATAAATTCCATCCATTTTTTGTGCAATTTTCTCGTTGTTACCATTAGATTGAGGCAAAAGAGGAATTTTGGCTGTTTAGCTTTAATATTGAAACCATAAAAATCCTCAGAAAAATCCCGAATTTGGCTGAAAAAATTCCCAAATCTAAGGTAATTTTCTTATCTGGCAATTGCGGCAATGAATCATAGTCGTTATAACTGGAAGCGTCGAAAACACGGAATTCCGTGAAAGTCCGGTTATAGTTAGGGTAATGATTGGGGTGGTTAGGGTATGGATTAAGATTAGAGGTGGGGTTAGGTTTAGGATAAAAATTAAGGTAATAAGGTTGTGATGAAATTTACACAAAAATGAACTTTTGCTGAAAACATTTTGTGTTTTCGACATACGTTTTATAGCTTAGAATGAATAGAAGTAACCCACTTCAAAGATGGAAACCGGTCGGGTCGAAATTCTTCGACCGGCCGGTCTAACCGGTTGAAACACCGATCAAATTCTCCTTTCTTGCAGGTAAAAGACATCTAAGCACCAACCGAAATATACATACATATTTTATTATAAATAAAACTTTTTATAAAAAAAACAGTATTAATAAACCACACCTTTTGAAACCACTTGTTGAATGGTCTCAAGCTGTGACTAATATGCTGTAATCATTAAGACATGCACATCCAGGGCGCGTATTTAGGGGGGCGTTGTGCCATGCCCCCCTCCCCTTGGGCCACGGCCCAAAGCAAAAAAGTGCAAAATAAACGTTAAAATCGCGTAATCAGATTATAATAAAGCATGCATGAGGAAGAGGCTAAGCTACCTGGCATTTTAGCATCATTTTAATCAGCATAAGAGTAGAAGTGGCGCAGATTTTAGATTTTTTAGTACATGCTAAAATCTGGCCACTTTGAAAAGCTTTTTTCAACTTAAATTTACCACACTTTACACTGGGCAAGAAAGACACAGCTCTTATTTTTTTTATATCTAACTAGCCATAGCTTGTTCTGAAGTAGCACCATTTTTACAAACTGCTAGGGCACATTATATTTCGAATATTTTTTAGCCAATGTCATAACAGTTTAGTGTTTGCTGCTCGGCAAATTGCAAATAAACTGTCACCAATAGCTAAAAAATTTTAACTTTATTTCTTGGCCTAACGCATAACATCATAAGAAAGAGCGTCTAATAATTTAGCCTGTGCCCTCGAGTTCTTTTTATGCTTATATTGTGCAAGTTTTGCGCTGCTGAAACAGGTCTTTCAAACCGAAACTTAACTTTAAAAGGTCTTAAATTTGAGTTATTTTTGCAAAAAATGCAAACTTTTTTGCTTTTTTTTTTCTGAGACCCCCGTTCGGACTCACAAATTTTAACTCCTCACCCAGGCCTCCCCTATTTAAAAACTTTTCATTAGATGCATTGAACAGTGAACAAAAACCTTCTGTAAACAAACCGTGACTGCCACAATTCAAGGATGGAACGACTCGAGTCGCATTTTTTGATGACTTGGACTCCACTCGAGTCATTTTATTTTGCGGGGAAATGACTCGACTCAAGCCACATTTATGTAAATGACTCGAATCAAATTTTGTCCCGATGACTCGAGTCGTAATATTTTGGATTTTATTCACAGTTAAGAATAAACAATCTTGCATTTTTTTGTATAATACGATGTATGTTAAACAAATTTAATTTTGCGAAGTAGTGTAATTACAGCAGTAAGCGGCGTCGAGGCAGCTTAGCCCCTAGCGCTAAGCTCAGAGATTTTTACTATTATTCTTAACAAATAATAACCCAATTTTGAGGGTATTTTTGCTAATATTTCTATATAGAAGGCAGCAGTGCTAAACAATCGAAATAAGCACAACACAGGTGGCAGGGTGTTAGTTACAGTAGTTCAATAGCCATCCTTTGTTTCTTGTGCTTTTGTAGTATTTCTTATTTGTAACAAGCAAGGCAGTTAACGCGATAGCATTTTTGGCATTCTGTCTTATAGTGTTATTACTTAGATCATGACCCAAATAATACTGTAAAGGTGAATTTACACAGCATCCGTTTTTCGTACGTTTTCGTCCGTTTTTTTACGTTTTTGCTTCTCCTTGGCAAAGTATGCGCTTTTTCATCCGCATTTTTATGTGTCCATATCCGCACTAACCAGACAGTCACATACTGGACAAAAGTTTTCCGAAAAAATTTTTTTGTAAAGGGGTACAGCTCTATTTCGAAATATCGCTCTTATCGTTCATACACAAAATTTTTGAACAAAATTTTTATCTATATATAACAGTCTACTTAGTGCGTATATGAACTTATAAAAATGCGGATGAAAAAGCGCATACTTTTTCAAGAAGAAGCAAAAACGTAAAAAAACGGACGAAAACGCATGAAAAACGGATACTGAGTAAATTCACCTTAATAGAGGTACCGATACGCACAGTATTTACAATGCTCCTCAAAAACCTTACGTGGTTGCAAATCTTTTTTTTGGTTTTATGTCACGGCCCAAATAAAAGGAATTTTTTAGACCACTCTGACTGGTGTTTAAAATTTGCGATCCTGATCCAAAACACAAAATGACACTCGTTATCATGAAAATGCTAGCTGTGGTGCAAATCAGCAAGACTGCTATAAAATTTACTGCCACATATTGCAGTTCAAAAATACTAAGTCCATAATCGTTATGATTTTCCGTTTGCTAAACTTGCATTTCTTGATATTTTTATCTTGTGAAAGCGATTTTAAGGTGCAATGCAGCGCTTGATTGGGGAAACTAGATAAAATTTATTTTGCATCGTTTAGAAAACGTTTAACAGTAAATTTGATTTCGTCTCTTGTTTCATCATCAATATCGGAGTTGCTGTCATTGCGAATTTTCGCCGAATCAAGTATAGTTGTTCTATATTAGCCTTGACTCATTGCCACATTCTTCCAGTAGCGTATCTAGAGGGGGGGGCAAATGGTGCTATAACCCTCCCCCCCATTGGCCGGAAAAGTATGCAAAACAGCATGTTTTGAGCAGTTTTGAGGTTGATTTTTGCTCTAAAAACGAAAATAGTCCCACCCCAAACGAAAATAGCCCCCCCAAAGATCGTGAGATGAGAAGTAAAAGTGGTTGCCAGTGCACATGAAGACCTTTTTTTGAGTTTAAAAACGCTCAGAATTTCGGTGAAGACTTTTTTTTTTGGAGATCACCTGATTTTGGACAGAAAAACGCTCCGAATTTCGGTGAAGATTTTTTTTTTTTTTTGAGATCACCTGAGTTTGGACAGGAAAACGCTCAGAATTTCGGTGAAGACCTTTTTTTTTGGAGATCACCTGATTTTGGACAGAAAAATGCTCTAAATTTGCCTCAATCCAATTCAAGTCAAATGAAAATCAGGGTCAAGTTCGTTTACGGTTGAATCAAGCTTAAAATTTCCACTTTAACAAAGTCATATCAAACAAAATAAACAACAACAAAGATCAACTGCTGCCGTTCGCAACTAATGAAATGCTGTCAATCAGTATACCGCAAAATGAAAATCGTCGCATCCTAGCAGCCGATCGAGGGCGCCAAACTATTCCATCAATGATATACAACAGCGCTCTAGCTTAAGCTTATAAAAATTAATTTTGTGGAGTTTCACCGTGGGCACACAAGTTAGTTAAATAGATGTTTAAACTTGGTCTAGAGTTATGCAGAAGACGTAAAAGTTGATTTGCAACCGTCTTCACCACTACCTTGAAAATTATAATTTGTTGTCTAAGCATCAATATGGTTTCAGGAGAAACTCATCTTCAACTCATACTCTTTGTAACATCTATCAGAAACTGTTAAAAAATGCTGATGATAGTTTGTACACTTGTTGCGTTTTTTTAGATCTGACCAAAGCATTTGATACGGTTGATCATCGTTTATTACTTGATAAGTTGGAGCGTAATTATGGTATTCAAGCCTGGCACTTCAGCTGATGGAGAGCTACCTATCTAATAGACAACAACACACAAAATTCCCTCCCTATAAATCAAAATTGGGAAAAATCAACTGTAGAGTCCCTTTAGCTCGTCTTTGGGTCCGCTTCTTTTCTTATTGTACATAAATGACCTACCACTAGTGAATCAATTTGACACAACTCTATTTGCTGATGATATCTATTTAACTCTGAGTGACAAGAGTTTATCTGGTATAGAGCTCAAGGCAAACAATGAACTAGGGAAAATTGATACCTGGATGAGAAGCAATAAATTATCCTTAAATTACTCTAAATTTTGCTATATGATTATAAATAAGGTGCCCTCAAAATCCTGCAATACAAACCTTAGTTTGATTCTAAACTCCACACCCTTGAAACGTCAACAAACTGTAAAATATCTTGGATTATATGTTGATGAAACTTTGCGTTGGTCTACGCATATCCAACAGTTGTCTCTCCAACTAGCTCGATATGCAGGAATTTTCTACAGAATTCGCAACCTTGTACCAAAGGAAACTTTGCGCATGCTCTATCATAGTCTCATACTTTCTAGAATACAATACGGAATTTGAATTTGGGGAAAAGCAGCAAAAATACACTTACGAGAGTTATCTGTTCGAATGAATAACATAATACGCACAATAACTTTTAGTAGTAAGTACTGCAAAATGACGATACTATACCAAAAGCTTAATATATTAAAACTACCAGATATATATGGTCCCGAATTAGCTAAGGATATGCATCAGCGCCAAAACAACAAACTTCCGTTTTCTTTATATGAAGATTACGTTAAACTAAATGAAATACAAAGCCACAACACTCGACAAACTCAAAATGCAGTGTATTTTAAGCCGCGAGTAAAAAAATGTAATGGAAAAGAGCTATTAGTTTATAGAGGTGCGAAATTATGAGAAAACGTAAATGGTTCAATCAAAAGTTTAAGTTGGTATTCATTCAAAACACGGTTTAAAAGAAGATTAATAAGTAATTATGTTGAAACTTAAATTGTTTCTTAGTCATATGTCAATAACTCTCTTTTTTTTCTTTTTTCAATTAACAATATTGTCACCAGTGTATTATTCTGTCGCTGTTCTTATCCAAACAAAATCTTGCCTGGTATAGTGCTGTGCTTACATTGATAGTTAATAGAGCTGTGCTGCCTACATTGATCGTTATAATGCTTCAATTCGATTGTTTTATGTTCCTTTTCATTTGCTTCACACAATACCGTTTGTATTTTAGTACATCATACATTGCATTATCCTTCATCGTGTGTCTATACTTCAATAATGGCTGTCACTCGTTTTCTGTCCGCTTCTTGCTTTCTGCACGCTGTTTGTTTCTTCTTTTTTTGTTGCTTTTATTATTATTATTTTTTTTTTTTTTTGCTCTCTGCTTTGCTGTGTTTTCTGGCTGTTTTTTCATCGCAATGTTTGAACGAATTTAGTCAGGGAGCACCTTGATTAAAAAACTTCCGGGTTCGTTTGGTGCTTCCTGGCCTGATTGTTAAGCCTATTGTGCGATGTCTTTATTGTATTATCGATCAGGCGAAACAATAAATAAATAAAAATAAATAAAAAGTAATTTAGATGGTTTAATTTTTGTCTAAGCGTTGTCTATTTTGCAAAAATGCATATAGTTGAAAAGACGTCTTTACAAAGAAGTCGAATAGACGTAACTCTTAGATCTTGACACGTTGTTTAATTTTGCGTGTATTCGACTTTGTGCATTTTGCAAAATAGACAACATTATTAGACCAATTTTTGTTTTAGAAGTCTTTTAGACGTTTTGCTCCTACTAGGTTATTTAAATGATTTCCGAAAGGGAATCAACTCCAAACTATGTCAACATGTTTGCCTCTTTTATTAACATTACAAACAATTAGCTCTTGATAAAGACATTCAAAGCATTTATTTTTGGGGGGTGTTTGAGGGGTTCTCGAGGGTGGCAACCAGGGATGTGGAAGCAGTCAAATTTTTAATGCTTCCACTTCCAGCTCCTCTTGAAGTTTTATGCTTCCGAGTTCGCTTCCGCTTCCTCACCTTTGGAATTTTTTGCTTCCGCTTCCGGCTCCGGATAGAGCTAGTCGCTTCCGAGTTCGCTTCCGCTTCCAGTTTTTTTTCATCAAAGTGCTTCCCCTTCCACAAAAATTCAACCGCTTCCACCGCTTCCGCTTCCGGCTTCCGCTTCCACAGCCCTGCTCAGAATGAAACACCTAATTGTATTTAGTTTTTAAAAAAGCAAGCAAGTTTACTTTGTAAGCTGTTTTATTTGACTTGTGTTGTCGACAGGGCATGGCATGGAATAGAATGGAAGACAATTTTTCCATATTCCATACTGGCAATTTTGTTCCATTCCATTTCCATTCCATACCAAAAGTCTTCCTTCCATATTTCATTCCATACTAAAATTTTCTTCCGAATTCCATTCCACACTTCCATACCAAAGAAAGTGTAGACTGGAAGCAATGCAACGTCTATTTTGCTGCTTTGCATCTTTGCAATGTTGTAAGCAACCGCTCGTGAAGGTGCATCAACAATACTAAGATGCCACAATCGGTATCTGGTATGCGTATTGCACATGGTTCAATGCATAGGCGTAGCCAGAATTTTGGATTGGGGGGAAGGCTAAACTGTAAGTCACATGCAATGACCTCATCAGAAATTTTCAAAAAGAGAGACTTTTTATGGGACAAAAAATGAAAGATCAAAAGCTGTGGGTCTGCTTTAGCACGTAACCAGGATATGCTAAAGAGAAAAGACTAAAACCGCAAGTTAAAAAGATTTATTAACGTATCAAAATTGGGAGACGTAGTGAGCATATTAGTGCATCTCAAACGGGGCCTGGGGGCGGAGCCACCAGCCGCCAGAGACTATGGGAGTCTGGGGGCAAAGCATCCAGCCGCTGGGCGATTTTTTCTAAGTTTTTGGGAAAAAATGCCATTTGGATCACATTTCGCACGTTTTCAGAGCAATTTGAGAGAGAACAAAATTTTTGAGATTTGAGAGCCAATTGAACAAATCCCTCCCTTTACTTCAAGTCAAGTCTAAAACACGTTTAAAATCTTTCATTTTGGGGTTAAATTTTGTGACTTGGCCTGGTCAGGGAAATCACGGTACTTTGCTATCAGCAACATTTTTTAGCATTAAATCATTCACTCGAAGATTTGCCGTTGAAGATTTTTGTTTTGTCAAGAAAATAACCAGTTTTAGGAATATGTACGACCTGGAGCACAAGCACCCTCGATTCAACTTCAATAATTTGTTCAATAAACATTCCTCAAGCTAATTTTTTTCAAAATCATTTTGTCGCGTGAAAACTGACGAGATGGAGGTGGATTGTTATTTAAAGTTGGTAGGTAGTGAAGGTGGAATTTAAAGTTATTTCAAGTTGATACATTAGATGCAATAAATGGTTACTAATCATGTTATTGCAATATAAAAGTTAGCTGGGGGCCTAAAACATATTATTGCATAAAAAAGTTAGATGAGGGCCTGAGATTGCACCTTTTAAAACAAAACCACAGAATTTCTTCCGGCTTGGACATTTAAATTGATTGGTGTTATAGATTGATGGCTGTGTCCTTGGCGGAATGCCTAGGTCTTCACTGTCTGGTCCTTGCGTTCAAGAGGCTAACAAAGGATATTCCAAAACAAACTTGTATTACTAAAAAGGCAAATAAAAAAGACCAGTCCAGCAAAAATTTATCGAAGATTACCCGGCTGGGCGGTAAACACTTAAAACTGAAAACTTAATTTAACAGCATAAAATAAAAAACCTCTTGACGCTTCTGTTCAAAAATAAGACTGATTTAACTACTGTGCTAGAATTAAAACGTTGCTACAAAAAGGTGATCACCAAACGGCAAAACGGCGTGTCTTTCAGGCAACTTTGCAGAGTTTCTATCCAGCGAATAATGAAAGACGCGCCACACAAAAGTAATATGCAAATAAGGTAAATGGACGTGTTAACGACAGAACATAAAACCTAGGTTCGAATCCTCCTTTAAACGATCGTGCTGTAACAATTGGCAAAAATTTAAATTGAGAGGGCCCGGACCCCCTAGTCGTCAATATTAAGTTACTGCTAATTGCTGTTGTACGCATTTACTGTTGCGCCCAAAAAATGCTAAAAAAAACTGAATAATTAGGCTTTGTGTCATCATTTTTATCATTGGTAGCATTTCAATTGGGGGGGAGGCAGAGGGCCTGGGCCCTCTGGTTACGCCTATGGTCTAATGATTACCGTACAAGTTTGCTCTCATATCAACGATAAAATTTGTCATAACCAAACTGCTAAAGAACATTTACCGTAATAGAAATACCAAGCTTTAACACCAAAAAGAATTATTGTAAGTTGAAAAACTAAAAATAGAAATAAAATTAAGCTGAAACGAAAATGAAATAACAAATACGAGTTTTCGTGACGATGTAAGGAAACAAAATTTAGGACTTGGCAAATTGTCAATCTAAAAAAAAAACAAAACAACAAGTCAAACCCGTCCAAGTCGTCAACTATAACATTAATGCTGCAAATTGCAATGTACTTACAATGATGCAATACGTACACTGTTTATGCAATATAAACAACCAAAGTACCGCGATTTGTCGACAAATATTACCCGTAGATATTGAAGTTGAATACTTCTGTGACAATATTATTTATCACCACCTGACATCGGTATGAATTTTTCAGTAAATACAATGCACAAAATATAGTATGAAATTGGTATGGAAGTATGGAAGATTGTCTTCCATTTCATTCTTGAAATCTTCTATTCCATTCCATTCTGGTATCTTCCATATTCCATACTGAAATTTCCGTTCCATTCCATTCCATACCATGCCCAGGTTGTCGATTCTATATTATTATTATTATAGTAACATTTTACCCCAACGGTTGTAGTCAGGTTGAAAATCCGGAAGCGCCTGATTTTGAAAAAATTGCTTCCGCTTCCGGCTCCTTTTCAACACTTTCGCTTCCGAGTTCGCTTCCGCTTCCAACCTCTTTCATCAAAGTGCTTCCGCTTCCACAAAAAATTAACCGCTTCCACCGCTTCCGCTTCCACATCTCTGGTGGCAACCCCTAAACTATGTCAAAATATTTGTCTCTTAAATATTAACTCAGACCAAAAAAAGCTTTCTAGCTCAATCCGTTTCAAAAATTTATATTTTGGGCTGCATTTTGGGGGTTCCTTGGGGGATATGTCCATTTGGAAAGGTTTCTGGGGGGTGGTAACCCCAAATTATTTCAAAATATTAGTCTCTGAAATATCTACTGATATCGAAAAAAAGCTAGTGACTTAGCTGAAATCGCTCAAAAAAATTAATTTTTGGTAAGGTCGATTTGGAAAGTTTCGGGGGTAGGGTGGGACCCCATACTACATCGAGATATTTGAAATATCTACTGATATCAAAAAAAAACAAACCTAACACTTCTTAAACAGTTCCAGAAATTGATCTTTTTTGGTCTGTTGGGGGCCCCTGGGAGGATGGTATCCCCAAACTATGTTAAAATAATTGTCTATAGATATCTACTGATGTAAAAAAACTGGCACAATAGATTAAGGCTTTTGAAAATTTGATAATTTGGAGTCCCACTTTTGGGGGATCTGAAAAATCAAAATTTAGGAGGAAAAAAAAGGTAAAAAAAGGAAGAAAAACAAAACAAAAAAAGAAAAAAACCTCATTGCGGCCAATAGTGGGTTGGTAGGGATTGTGAAACATTTTTTGCCGTAGTTCAGCCGTTTTTGAATGAGACCGCTTTTTACACTAAAGTTGGGGGACTTTTTTGGGTTCTAAAACCAAAGTCCTGTGACCTACTACTTTAAAACTTGGTGCAAACATACAACTCATTAATCTCAAACTACGGTCAAAATTTTTGTGGCTAACTTTGAATGTGCATATCTTTTGTACATGATTAAAACTACAAAAAGTAACTGGAAAGACATTTTCAATATTTTATGAGGTAATCAAACGTGCTTGCGTTTTAACATCATCTAGATAGCAGATCAAAGTGCCTATGAGCTATGAGTCTGTGTTCTGGCTCTGCCTAAGTGAACCTTCTGTACTGCCTATCCAGGCTATTGTACACCATAGTCTCTCCAAATATTTTAAAGTAAATGAAAACAAAATAAAAATGCAGAATATTCAGGTTAGGTTACTGGTTAGGCTTGAGGTCTGGTTAGTTCTAGAATAAGGATTTGTGTTTGGGTTAGATTTGGATCGAATTTAATAGAAAGGAAGGGGTTAGTGGCATAGGTGTAGCCAAGGGGGGCAGGGGGCCCGCCCCCTAATTGCCTTGCAAGCAATGAAAAACTTGTTGCCAAAACGGCTGGTGGTTTTCAGTTCTCGTTCCAAGTCTGGTTTGTGGCTTGGCCGCATACCGTGAAGTGAAGACCTTTTTTAGTTTTAGTCTTCAGGCTTCTCAGGCAGCAAAGACCTTTTTTTTTTGGTCTTCACCCTATCTGATTTCTGGTTTGCCCCCTCCCCAATCCAAAATTCTGGCAACGGACGTCACGTAACACCAAAAAAGAGAATAAGTGAGCTAAAAGCTGAAATAGTGAAAAGTGAGCGCTTGTTAGCTTGTAAACCGCTAGCTTACCGTATTATAAAAATTTTATTGGCTATTTTGCCTCCAGTGTTAAAGTAGCCCTAACCCAAACATAGGAAAAATACTACCGTGTTTTTCTACTACTTAGTGGCAAAATACATAGCCATTTCCTTTTTATTTTTTAAATTATCGTTAGGGACTAGGGTTTGGGATAAATTTGGAGTTTCTCTTAGGATTAACATTAACAACAACAGATTAAGGCTCAGGAGAAGCTACCATGGTTAGAGTTTCGGTTAGGTATAAGGTTGAGGATAGGGGTAAGAGTCAAGTCAAGTTTATTTTACCATATGTTAAAAAGTACACAGGCAGGAAGTATGGAGCTTTTGAAGGATTGTGGGTTTTGATGATAATGGAAGTTGAAGTGGATGATTGAGGATGGAGGAAGAATGGCTTAAATGTGGCGCTATCTGACTCCTAGCACTTCATGTTAAATTAATTGCACACCAATGTTGTATTTCTTAATTATTCTTGTTAAAGTTGTTAAAGCCAAAAATCGGTAAACACACTGTAAAATTCTAAAACTCCACGTTCTAAAACTCCGCAAGCTCTGGACGATATCAACTACATCAATTATGTGAACGATAACTATATGAACTATAACAAGTATATAACTACATGACTATGTTACTATATGATTATACCATAACTATAACTATATGTTGCCACGCCCGAAACAAGTTTTATATACAGGTTCCATCTCTGCCTCTTTTGTCCTAATGACGTCGAAATTTGGCAAAAAAGAAACTAACTTGAGCTCGCGCGCCCACAGATAAAAAAAGATAGAAAACCATTCGTTTGGGAATCTGAATCACTCAAACAAGGCAGATATGGAGCAACGCTGATACATAGCAGAAACATGACACAGAAACAAGTTTAAGCGTTCGGAATTTGATTCACTCGGATAAATCATCTGGTACATGGTCTGCGTGATTGCAGCATTTGCACGTGCTATAAACATGATCAGTTTCTTCACGCCACAGAAGCAGCGAAAGACCATGCAGTCATCTATGTCAACTGCACCAAATAGCAATACTTAAACAGTATCAGATGTAAACTTGAGGTTGGCGAAAAATTAACACAATTCTACGGTACAAAGCATACCGGTAGTAAAAATGCAGCACTGTCATAAACAATATTTACAATATATTTCAGTTTTCGCATTAGTGGGTACCATGCATCAAGTTTGTCATCTAACAGTCTAATCTACCAAACACGTTTTCCAGTAAAATACAAGTTTCATTTTAGCTAAAAGGTTTTTTTACATCAATGTAAGTCTCAAGATTAACGATCACACTTACTACATTTTTTTACTCTACTTGAAAAAAAACAACAAAAAATACAAGCAATTAAGCAAAGTGATGTATTTAACCTTCGTCTTTAGAGTAATGTTCCAAAGGAACTGATTTATAGATATTTTTAAATTTAGCACAAGAGCAATTTTTTTGAGCAAAAAGAATAGATTCCCATCCCTTTAAACATGCATGATGTAATCTTTTCCTCCCAAACTCACTGTTGAATGTATGGTGATAATAATCGCCAGCTGATTTTCATCTAGTGTTGTATTTGTGTATCTTATTGAGATCATCAAAGTAATTGTTAAACGATAAAGGAAGCATGTTATTTTTAAATTAAAAAATAAATTTTGCGAATTTAAATTTGATCATGTCTTTTAGTTTTAAAGTTTGAAATTTAGCATAAAGACAATCGATAGGAGAATTTCGAGGAAGAAATAAACTGGCTCTGATAAATTTATTACAAAAACTACCAAGGGAACCACAAAGATACCAGAGATATCGCACCTGTGGGCAGGGAACCATAGCGAATCAATGGAAAAAAAAAAACAACATCGATCAACAAGCAGGTCCATGATCACAACATCACAGGAATTGCACTGGTGAGCATCCGCGACTGGTTTCGTCCTTGCTTAAGGGACTCATCAGGCAGAAGAACAACGAGAAAACCAAATTAAGCAATGCAGCGATGGAGAACAGAACTTGCAAATCAACATCATGCATAGGCATCACGCCAAGCGAGTGTTCCTTGTCAAAAGAACAAAGCTATAGGGACGTGATGCCTATGCATGATGTCGATTTGCAAGTTCTGTTCTCCGTCGCTGCATTGCTTAATTTGGTTTTCTCGTTGTTCTTCTGCCTGATGAGTCCCTTAAGCAAGGACGAAATCAGTCGCGGATGCTCACCAGTGCAATTCCTGTGATGTTGTGATCATGGACCTGCTTGTTGATCGATGTTGTTTTTTCCTTGCTTTTTCCTTTTCGATAAATTTATTGAAGTGACTTGGCGAATGGAACATTCGTGGTATTTTTTTTCCTTGCGAATGGAGACATTGCCTTTTTCATACATTTGGTTTAAATACGACATTTTGTCGAATGGTTGGTGCAAACTGCGTAGTGTAATGGTTATAGTGCCTAGCTACTAACTATCACACCCGGGTTTGACTCCCGCCAGAGGTGCAAATGTGTGGAATGGAAGAATTTGCAAAACAGACGAATAAGGGAAGAAAAGACATGAATCATCCTTTTTTTGCTTCTAAACCATGCATTACAGTTAGGGTTAGGGCAGCGATGCCAGTCTGAGGGGATAGCAGTTCCCTGCAGCAGCTATTCATAGTGCCTGATCCATTTACAAAGAAAAAAAGTACTGCGAGTGTTCCATTTGCCAAGTCACTTCCTAAATTTATTCTGCAAAACTTCCAGTTGGTGTAGACACAAATTTGTAGTTCTTCCCCAATTAATTAAAGAGTACAATATGACGGAATAAAACATAGACTAGAGTAATAAATTAATTTGCGAGTGGCTAAGGGTACATAGTGTCTTAGTTTAAAGATTAACCCACATATTTTTGAAAGGCTTTTGTTTAGTTTTTGTACTTGATTTTTCCAGGTTAAGTCTTTAACTAATAACACACCCCTGAGATATATTCAGCAATCACTTTGTTTGATGTTCAAGTTATTTATTGTCAAACTAAATTCTGAGATATTAAGGGGCTTGCGGCTTCGAATCATAGAGCAACACTTTAAATAGTTTAACATTAGTTTGTTAAAGTACATCCAGTTTCTCAATTTCTTCATTAACCATTACTTGCAAGCAGTGATGGGATTCAGGGGGTTTGCACGGGTTCGCGCGAACCCGTTCTTGGAATGTCAGGATAATCACAGATCAGCGAACCCGTTCTTGTTTTTTTTACAGACATTAGACCTTTGTTTCTCAATCGCCTGTCCGCCAAAAATATTCCAGTTTACGCCTCAATTGCAGAATTGTAAGGCTCATTGGTTATTACGGAATAAAACATAAAATTCAAAGCTGGTTGAAAACTACATGTTCAGTAATTTGCAGCATTGTGACGTAAAACAAAGCCCGAATTTCTACAGAAGTGTGGTACACAGAACAAAGCATTTAAGACAATTTAGTAGAGATGATGAGATAATTAGTTTTAGAAGGAAATGAGCGAACCTGTTGTTAGTAAGTACGATACAAAAAAGAACCTGTTCTTAAAATTTTGAATCCCATCACTGCTTGCAAGGTGTGTGGATTTTGGTGGGAAATATGCAAGTTATCATCACCAGCAAACAAAGTAGCGTAGAATTTTGATGCTTGTGGTAAGTCATTGATAAACAACAGAAAAAGAAGTGGTCCTAAGACAGAGCCTTGAGGAATTCCGTGAGTTATATACTGTAAAAAAACCCAAAGTTTTTAGTTCTACTTTAGTGCAAATTTTTCTGTTTTCCAAAAAGGATTTCATCGAATTCCAAATTTTTCCTTGAAAACGATAGTAATTTAGCTTGTTCAGTAGGATTTTGTGGTCAAGGGAATCAAAAGCCTTTTTGATATCTAGAAGTATAGCACAAGTATATTGATTTTTATCAAGATTATCAAGTAATTTGTCGTAAATCGTGGTTATTACTAGTTCGGTGGAGCTGTTTGTTGTAAATCCAAATTGTTCAGGAGTTTGTATATTATATTTGCGTTTAAAAACCATAAATTTAGACTTCAACACTTTTTCAAAAACTTTAGAAAAGAGGTTTAAGAGAGTTACAGAGTTATAGGTCAAAATTCACCAAGTTCTTTGGGTGCTAATGTTTTTAGAATTGGAATGACTTGACCTACTTTAAATTCATCAGGAAAACATTCCTGTTGCAAACATTTATTGTATAATTTAGTCAAAATAGGAGCCAAGGCAACTTTTGCCATTTTCATAAATTTTGGGAAAATGCCGTCAATTCCAGGAGCCGAATTACTTTTAACATCGCTAATAGCGAGAGACACTTCACGTTTAGTAAATTCATGTAACATAAAACTATGCGTTTTAGACTCGGAAAAATCGTTAGTTGGGAAATGTCAGATTTGTTACTTTTTGATAAGGTTAAGCCAACATTTGCGAAATATTAACTCATTCGGTTTAAGAATTCATCACTATCAGTTTTACATGTTGGTACGTTTATTTTTAACGAAGTGGGTAGTTTATTGCGCGAGTTGTTCTTGCCTCCAATGATTTGTCGAAGTACCCCTCAGGTTTTTTTAGGGTTGGATCGGTTTTCTGTTAATAAACTAATGTAATATCGACTCTTCGCAAGAAATTTTATATGTGTAAGCTTGTTGTGGTATTTTTTGTAAAACTCAATTTTGCTAACTTCAGAACACTTGTAACAAGATTTGAATAGCTTGTTTTTCGTTTTGATTGATTTCAAAATGCCTTTAGTTATCCAAGGTTTCTCGTTCAGTTTTCTTTCACGTCGAGACATAGACATTAGGGGTGCATGGCTATTTAAGGTTTTCACAAACATTTCAGTAATTCTGGAGACATCTTCATTGACATCCGTGTCTTGGTTGTTTATATTGCAAAAGCTTTGCAATTGGCAGTTTAGATCAATAATGAATTTTCCTACTTTAAAGGTTTTCATACACCTCTTCATTTTTGACTTGAAATAGCGTTTTTTTATGCTTGTTATGATGACGTAATGTAGGCTACCATAACAGCAGCCTCTGCCTTTTATACTGAACAAAAGTAATGTACTGGAGATAAAAATTTCTGGTGAAATAGCCTAGTCTGTTCCTTAATTAAATTTCAGCATTACAACAGATTAAATGTTGATTAAAATGATGTGCACTGGTACATCAAATATAACTTCCAAGTAACTTTGCTTCAGTCAGGTTTCTGAGTTTGGCTCAGTTAAGTTTTTGAGTCGGTTCGCCTTCTATTGCTAAAGCCTATTAGTATTGTGGATTAACTCAGTCATTGCATTCATGGTGTTATCTGTTATTCCTATTTTAGTTTTAAGTCAAGAAATTTTTATGTTTGCCACTAAATGGAAGCTTAAATGGAAACTCACCAAAACTTTCAAACTAGTTTTTAGTTTTTCAATAATACTTACCAAAATGTAATCCAAGCATAAGTTCTTACAGTTAAGTTGCAGCTTACCACAAAAATAACCTCAAATCTAACCTTGTTGTGTCCTATGATTTGTTGCTTTATGATGATTATCTCTGATCTACTGTGTGCTTGGTGGCTTTGAACAAGCAGCAAATTCAGCGGAAAAAAACCAAAGAAATCCACAGAAACACTGGAAACTTCTAAGCAGGTGCTGATTCCTCCAGGCACAAAGTAGTCAATGCAACAAAAAGTGTGTGGATCATCCTATAGTCCTAGATAGCATCTGACACTGCTGACTGTGCAGTGACTGTAGGATAAATATGCAATATCTGATACAACAAGAACAACCCAAACTCTAATCTTAACCCGTAAAAAAAGCAAATGTAAAATAAATGCTTGGATGAGATGAATAGTATGTATTTTTTTATTTTACTCCATTTTAATTGCCTTACAATTTTCTGGTTAAATAGTTATTCCCAACTATAAATTACCACTTTTAGAATAAAATTGAATTTATCATTAATTTGTTATTATTCTTGCTTCATTGCCCTCTTTTCCATGAGGGTTGCGGGGCAGCAGCTCAAAATTAAGCTGCTGCACTTCACAGTCTTCCATCACCTTTATCATTTTCCAAGCAATTCCATTCAAGATCCTCAATGCAAATAGTCCATCTGGTTCTTGGTCTTCCAACTTGTTTTTTCCCATTTGCTTTTTCCCATTTGCAACTAAAGCGACCTTGTTTGGGTAGTCTTTCCTGAAGCATTTTGCTTACATTGCCAAACCATCTAAGCCAAGATCTTACAATTCCGAGAAATAATGGCTCTGTGTTTAAAGATTTTCGAATCTTAGAGCTATGCACCTTGTTGAATAGTGTAACTCCTTCAGTTCTTTGTGCAAACATCGTTTTAGACACTTGCACTTGTGATCGCACTCTTTTGGTCATTACCCAAGATTTATGACCATAAGTAAGAATGGGGACAAAAACTGTTTTGAAAATTGAAAGCTTTGCCTTTTTCGACAATTTGCGTTTCATAATAACGGAAGCTTGCATTACTGCCCTAGCCTTACTAATTCAGGTATCCGGTTCTTTGCCTTGCCTTATGTCACTCGTGAATGCAACCCCAAGATACTTGGACTTTTCTATCTGCTTCAGTGTCACTCTATTGACTTGAACTAGCAGTGATCAGGGTTGTTTGAAAAATGAAGTAGGCAACCTCAGTTTTGGCCATGCTTATTTTTATTCCGACGTTTTTACTAAACTTCCTGCAAATTTGCTAAACAGATGGGCATGTTCTGCAATATTGCTAATGATGTAGTGATAAACCAGCTTAGATTAAACCAAAAAGGAAATGTTTGTCTTCAATTTTTGAAGATAAATTGTTAAAAATTGGTAATTTTTTATATTGGTCTTGTTTTAATCGTCTCAATTTAAAGAACCCTATTAGGTAATAAACCAAGCAAAGAATAGTGCTTACTGATTCTATGGTAAAATCTACATCCATCAAAGCAGAGAACTTGAAATTTTGTTTGGAATCTGTAAGATATATTCAATCAATTGTAATGCTACTAGTTGAATAAATTGGCAATTTGTGTGATTAAACCAAAATCAAAGATAACTGCAGGAATTAAATCAATTGTATGACTGAGCATGTTGAATTATGATTTTTTGATTGCATGATTAGTTTATTAAAAAATTGGACATGAAATTATTTGTTAAAGCAGCCAAAATTATTTTTTAAATCATTGTTATTTGATTTAAGCTATGGATCTTTTTTCTGTAGTTGAAATGTCATCAGACCACCACTTCATTCTCAAATTAATTGGAAACTAGGAAAGAACAGCTGGAATACTATCCTCTATCTTGTTCAACTCTCATTCAACAAGAAAAATCTTTTAACTAAATAATAATTCAATTTCCTGTCTGAAAATTGAACCTGAGACCTCCAGCATGTGAAGTGTAAGCATCAACCACTTGACCATACAAGGTTTGCTGTTGGTTTAGTTAGTTATATACTTGATCAAAACATGTCATGTGCTTACAAGGTCATAAAAGATTACACATAGCAGTTTCCCACTAGCTGATTTTTGCCAGCAAATCAGCAATTTGTTGAATTGGAAGCAAATAAATTTTGGCAGTATGATGAAAACATAGCTTTAGAAAATATGACAAATTTATGAAAATATGACTTATAGTATACTTTAATTCTTGATTGGTACAAAATATAGGGCACACAAACACCTATACAGGTTTTGGAATATGTCTTGAGTAAATTTGGGCATCTGCAGATCAGGCAAAAAGTTAATGGGAACACTGACATATAGCATTGAAATTGACATATAGCAGGGGTAATTGCGTATAGGACAGCTTATTAATTTGCTGAAACTTAAATGCCATCCTGATCCTCTAGACATTGTATTAATTTTTACCAAACAGAAAATTGACAAGAGTCTTACACTTTCTGATCTGGTTGGCTGACAGGTGATATATCCTTTAAATCAAGCCATCAGCAATTGTTAGTCAGTAAACAAATCAATATTGATACTTCATCACTGTATTTGTATTAGATCATTACATTTTTATGTTTGGTACCAGATGCCTTGCTTTTATGAGAGCACTTGACAGTAGAATTGTTGCTGAAGTTCAAACATCCTGTTTCTGAAAAGCTTTACAATTGTGTCATATTGTTGAGAAAAAGCTAGCTTTTTGACTATGTTGCTGTCATAATGTTTATTCTTCAATACACAAACGTTGAAAGATCAGCTACTTGTACAGAAATGATGTTATATGTTAGAAGTAGTTGAAAAGCTTCATTTAACTTGAAACGTTTAAAAGAAAAAAAATTATAATAATAATTCATGATTTAAGAGCTTCATTTTTTTATGTTTTTGAGAGTCAAGGATAAAAAATGTGATTGAGCTGTGGTTTTTGCTTTGTTAACTATGCTTTAATGAAAGAAAACAAACTGCATTTTTGTTTTGTTTTTTTGGGTTAGGGTTTTATCAGTGCCTGTAAAAATAAAATTAGTTGGTAATTCAAATAAGTGTTATCATCTTTGCTACCCATAAAAACATGGCTTGATTTGTGACGTGTGGCTATGACAAATTGCTATTAAGACAAAAATAGCTTATTCAACTTGAGTACTGTACAGTTAAAGATGAAAATTAGATTACCAATAGAAAGCAAGAGCATCTTGAACAAAAAAATAGAAAGTTTATGAACTTTTTTAGTGACAAATTACTGTCCATCACAATCAGATATTAATGCTTAAGTATATTTTATAGCCATTCTGCAGTTTTGATCTTAACTTAAATGCAAGCATTTACAAACTTCTGTTTGAAATGGCGTAGATCACCAACTACTTCAAAAATGCCCAGCTTTTGAAATCCTAACTTGTCTTAACATAAAGTTGATTTTTCTCGCTTTTTTCATTTTGGCTACTGAAATAACTAGACTTTGCATTCAGTAGCAGATTCAGATAGGATTTATATAAGGGTTAGTATAATTTTGTGTGTTACCAGTTACTTAATTTTACTAGAAAACAATGGAGTCAAAAAAGAGCTTAAATGCTAAGGTATGTATTATGCATTTTTGGCTACGTGCGCTTACAACAAGAAATTAAAATCATTGCTTCAAGTTTTTCAAGACCAGAAGGTTATTCTTTTGGTGAAAAAAATTGTAGAATTTTGAAATGTTATTTTACACTTAAACAAGGACTAAAGGCAAAATTTATTGGGGTTTGTAAAGTTAGGCCCAATCGTATTGGATTAGATTTATGTTGACTCCTTCCTTTCTGACCTAGCCATTCCAAAAATATTCTACTTCAAACATGAGTTTGGGGCCTCTACAATCATAATTTTTATTGGCAACCCTGACGTTGATAACATTGGCAATGCCATCTTCGTTCTATCCTAAGGCAAAGCTGCAATTATTAGGCAAATCGACAGAGACCTTTTAACATATATATACGTTTTTATAGGCCTCTGGGGGCCGCGCTACTGCATTGAAAAATCGGGGTTGTCAATAATAATAATAACATTAGAGGCTCCTATGTCGTATTCTAAGTAGAAGATCTCTGGAACAGCTTGGTTAAAAAGGATGGAGTCGGTGCCAATCTAGTCTAATATGATTTGCCTAACTTTAAATAACCCCATTGATTTTGCCTGTAGTCCACGTTTAAGCTTAATACAATTTTGTTAAAACACAAAGAGTTAAAAATCAAACAACAAAGAGTATAAAAATTTTGTAAAAAATCAAACAAATTAATTTTAGTTTATACTGTATTATGTTATTCGTAGAATTTTGGTGTGAAAGGTAAGCAATTGCAGTGATATTTTCGTTCCATGTGTGGCTGTTTTGTTTTATCATAAAATGAAATCAGTTGTCCTTAGCAATGGAAGAGGCCAGTTTTGTTTTTTTCTAATTCCTGACAAATCATTAAATCTTGTCTGCATTACATGATTAAAAGCATTCTCCTCCACCACTCTATTCTCTGCACTTCATTTTGCGCTTTTTGTGTACATTTATGCTTTTTGGTTTCCTTTTTTCATTTTGCAAGCAAGTAGAAAGAACAGATTGCTTTTCATCAGTTTTGACCTAACCAAAGTTTACTTTTAGGTGCCCACAGTTCTTCCTCATGCAGCTGGTTTTAGCAAACATGAGGTTTTTCAGCTTTTGCGAGAAAACGATGGTGATGTTGAGAGGACTATATCTGACTTTGAAGAAGGTATGGTTGTTCAACTGTTCTTGGTTTTCTATTTTTAAATTTGGTATTTGAAACTTGATTTATGCACTTTAACAAATCATTAAAAGATGCAATTCTTCAATCCTTCGTAATTATATTCTTTCTTGCATACTGAAATTCTATGACTATTTAGCAACTGTACACACTGGTTGAATGGTTTTAGTAAAATTAGATTCACTGTTTTGATCACGCAAAGTCTTCAATTTTTCTCATAATTATGTCCAAGCACATTGTAAGAGAACAACAAACATCAAGAATCCCAACCCTAAACAGGGTCATAGCCAGAAGGGGCCAGACTGGTTTGAGCTCTGCTTGGAAAACTTTTTGCTCAGGTTACTGTAGCTGCAATTAATAATTATGGTTATGCAGAACCCCATCTAGTGTTCCCCCCAACTTTTTGGCTGATCGGCCAGTGCCCAAATTTTCTTGAAACAATTGTGCCCAAAGCTCTAAAAAGGCGTTTATGTGCCCTAAATATTGTAGCAATCCAGTATTAAAGTATACCTAATGCCATATTTCCACAAATTTGTCGAATTTTCTAATGCTATGTTTACCATTTTGCCAAAATAATTTGTCCTTTTTTCAACAAATTGGTGATTGGCTGAAAAAAATTGGCCCAGCGGGAATGTTGGCCCCATCTAAACAACTAAACAATGCATCTTGCTACATCCCAGATCCCTAGCCCAATCCAAAATCGTGCCCCAATCCTACTCAAAAAAGTAAATGTAAGCTTGAACTGTTCACAATCAAAATCTAAAATTCATTGTAAATTGCCCTTAAAATATGAAGCTGCTTAGATTAGGCAGGTAGTGCAGACAACTCCCGTGAATTGGACACCCTCGTCATCGGACGCAAATTGTTAAGGAACAGAATTCCTGCATTGTAATGCATTAGGTTTTATTTCTATGATAATCGGCAACTTCGCTATCCGACTATGACTGCGAAATTCTCGGAACAAAAGTGCAAGATACATTAAAAAATTCCCTGTTAATCGGACATAACAATTAGACCGCAGCGGTTGCTCAAGAGTGCATTACCCAATAATAGGAAGTAATTACAATCATGACGTACTTTTATAGCACAATAGATAAAACATTAGATAAAACAACTTTTGTGACGTATTTTGCAGTTGCGTTGTGTATAATGAGCTACCTGCGCCAACTGGAGCCACTCAAGTCCGGATTGGCGATGTGTGATTTACGTACTGACATTACCAACCACAAACTAGGTTAACTCGTTAATCTGACAACCTTGCTAGTCGGACATTATTCACTGGAACAAATCGTGTCCAATTAACGGGGAGTTCACTGTATAAAGTGCAGCCAGTTATATTTTGCACTCTTGGATTGTGTAATCTTTACTATGTGTTATGTAAACAATTAGTTGCTGAATAGATTCTGGTGGACTTTGTACAGTTAGCTTGAAACTTAGGCTTGATGCCAATGGAAATTAGCATGATTAATTGATTTGACTACAGTGAAAAAATAGATTGGTTTTCAGTGGTTTCAAATTGGAAACTGGTTTAGTTTTATCGGTGTATTTTTGGTATCTCTCTATCTTTACTTTGCACCATATCTCTTAAATTTGTGTGTATCACAAAATCTAAATACCGTATGTTGGAATAATTGTACTTTGACAACAAAAGACAAAGAGCTAATCGTTCACAATAATACATGTTTAAAATTTTAAATCATTCGAGCCTTCAATTATTTTCATAAACAAAAAATTGGTGCTGGTACCCCCACACAACTTCAAAATCCAGCAAAGAGAAAGATTTATGTGGCAACTACAGTTACTCCATGCAGAAAAGACCAGATGACTGGAGATAGTGTTTAAGAATGCTACACCATAAAATCCTGGTTACGATAGTAGGGTGCGGTGAAAAAACAAAATTTTTGAATTTTAAAAAGTGGTGTTTATATATATCCCCAAATGTGGAGTAAAAGCCATTGGAACCAATTTTGGGATAGTGCACCCTCTAGTGGCCGTGCACATCTGCCGAACGCGACAAAAATAGCTATTTTGGCCATATCTCAAGAACCGGTTAAGCTAGAAACCTGGTTTTGGGCTTAAAAGATGCAGAGACACCACTTTCATATCCACTCTAAGAGAACTTTTCTTTCTAAACTACTTCCAAAAAAAGTTATAAGCAAAAAACATCTTTTTTCATGAAAAACATACATTTCCGCATATGGAATGAAAGCTTTCTTTGAAATTTTTGAAGGATTTTATGTTGTTGCTGATAACAAAACATATTTTAAATGAGATTAATTGATGACTTGAAAATGGCATTGCTAGCATGCATCTTTGGATGTGTTACATCATTCCTACACTGCAAAGAACTTACTACAGCTAACATAAATAAGTGAATAGGAGTGTAATACAAAGCACTGATCACAAATCTGCATTCAGATTGCAATTATGACCACTTTTAGAAAGAAATTTTTGTAAGTGCAACTATCCTAAAAAACCACAAACACAAAATTACCTTGGTCTTAAATATATCGTGCTCACCTATCAACCAAGTAGAAAAGACATCATCACAAAACAAATCTGCCCACAGAAGATGTTTCAACGACCTAAGGTAAATTTGTGGTTGTGATATTTGGGAGAATTAAAATGCAGTGGTGACAATAGTAATAAAAAAATGTGAAAGAATTGACTGTGGAAAGTCAGATCTAATTGCAGCACTACCTCAAAAGTTTAAAGTGATTGGGTGTTAAATTTAAAGTAATGTGTAAATTAATTTTGTTTATCAGGTAAATATATTACAGTACTTTTAATTGATTGAAGTAGCATTTGACTATACAATTAAGGCTGAAAAGAACTATGCTAACGAGAAAAAGAGCCCATTCTGGTGCCACCATAAAAAAAATGCACGGTGGAGAAGTTTTTGAAGCTGCTACATTATTTCCACCGGGAGAATTGCCTACAAAAAAACAAGTAATTGAGAGAATGCTGAATTTTCCTGACTATCGAACTCTTGGTGCAGCAAGGAATGTCGCCCAAGAAGTGCATGAAAGATGGGTATGGTGTAATGTCTACCCACAGCATCACTACACCATTGCTACTAAAATACAAGAAACCATGGCAAATTTCAGTAAAATCACTCGATATCCCAGAAAGAACTCGGAGCCTTACAAGAAATTGGAATCATCTTTTTTGGAAGATGTCGAAAAACTTTTTGACGTTTACTGTAGTGATGAGCAGCAAAGAAGACAAATGGAGATGAGACACTGCCTAAGAATGGCTACAGAAGATTATGCATTTTATGAAGACCAAAAGACTGAACGTAAATGTCGATGTTTAGATGACGTTGTTCCAATGACACAATCAGAATTAAGGTTTAGTCGCGATGCCCAGCAACTTATGTCATCTGCATATGCTTCTGCTAGTTCTGAAGAACCATTTTCCTTGATTCCCGACAGCAATTCAGAGAGTTCTATTTCGGAGTCGTCACAGTTGTCTGAGGATTCAAGTTTTGCACCTCCACAAGATAGCCACCGAAATCAATTAACATTGCAAAATCGTCAGAGGTGGACCAATTTGGCAAGAATGTGTGAAAGATATCAGCTTTCTGATAGAGCTGGAGCAGCTATTGCCACCAGTACACTGCAAGATATGGGAATGATTACTGAAAATGACAAATCGCTTATAATTGACCCGAGTAAATTGAGAAGAGAAAGGGAGAGGTGCCGCGAAGAAATTCGTCAAAAAGAAAGTTTTAATTTCAAATTTGTGACTGGTTTATACTTTGATGGCAGAAAAGATGCAACTCAAACTATGAAAGAGGGACCAAATGGGAAAATGTACCGATCCATTGAGCTTGAAGAACATTATGTACTGGTAGGTGAACCTGGAACATACTATCTTACTCATTTATCTCCAGCTGATGGCAAAGGTCGTACACTAGCGCATGAAATATTTAAAGTTATATCTGAAACTGAGCTGTTCACAAAACTCACTGTCATTGGAACCGATGGAACAGCATTGATGACCGGCAAATACAATGGTGCCATACGATCTTTGGAAGAGTTACTGAAAAAGCCACTGCAATGGTCTATCTGCCTTCTTCACACCAATGAGCTTCCCCTTCGACATGTTTTTATGGAAATAGATGGCACAACCAATAGTCCTGATAGCTTTACAGGACCCATAGGAAAACAACTTGATGGATGTGTTTCAGAATGGCCAGTAGCTAGTTTCAAAAATATCTCGAATGTACATTTTCCAGACTTACCTCAGGCAGTTGTTGACGACCTAAGCAGTGACCAGCATTATGCATACAGGATTTGTATGGCAGTCATGATTGGCTCAGTGGATGAAGACCTTCAATATCTAGAAGTAGGACCAATTGTCCATTCAAGATGGTTAACTCTTGCTAGCAGGATTTTACGATTATATGTTTCCAAATGCAATCCTTCAGAAAACCTTCAATCTTGCGCCCGATTTTGCATCAATGTTTATTTTCCAACCTGGTTTGAAATCAAGAAGCAAAGTCAAATAGTTCAAGGAGCAAAAAATTTTTTTAACTTGGTGCATCGCATTCAACAGTTTCCCCACAGCAAAATTCGGTCCATTGCGCTTAAGGTTGTTCAAAGAAATGCTTTTTTTGCTCATCCTGAAAATGTTTTGTTAGGTATGTTAGCAGATAATGAAGAAGAAATTCGAAGATTGGCAGTTAACAAAATTCATGGTTTAAGGGGTAAATCATTGCAACATATCATACCAAATGGAAACTTTAAAGGTGGTTACATTGAAGATGGTCTAAACACAGAAGGTAATACCAGCAATATCAGACTCTTTCAAGTGCCAATGATCAATGTCAATGCCAGATCTTATCATCTCATGGTGAATTTAAATGGAACAGAAGTAAATCAACCACCTGTGATAAAACATCTAACAGACGCAGAACTAGAAGCCATGCGAACAAATCCCCTAAGATTGAGTCATCCATGCCACAATCAGCATGTTGAAAGACACATAAAATTAGTGACAGAAGCTGCAACTCAAGTGTGTGGATTTGATCGACGTGATGGTCTCATAAGACAAAAATTGAAGTCTCGAAAGATAATGAAGAAATTTGACACGAAGCATCAATTCACCATTTGACTGGACCTTTAGGGTGTTTGATTGCAAGTAGAAACACATTTAACTCAGCCTGAGATGTATTATGTGATATTTTGTGCATGATATTATTGTTGAGATGTTGGGGATGGGAACATTATCTGTGAAAACTACATCTTTTGTTACACTCGTGTCACATTTTTGCTCACACAGATGTGTGATCAGTGCTTAGCTGTAGTCAGTTTTTTGCAGTTTAGGAATGATGTAACACATCCAAAGATGCATGCTAGCAATGCCATTTTCAAGTCATCAATTAATCTCATTTAAAATATGTTTTGTTATCAGCAACAACATAAAATCCTTCAAAAATTTCAAAGAAAGCTTTCATTCCATATGCGGAAATGTATGTTTTTCATGAAAAAAGATGTTTTTTGCTTATAACTTTTTTTGGAAGTAGTTTAGAAAGAAAAGTTCTCTTGGAGTGGATATGAAAGTGGTGTCTCTGCATCTTTTAAGCCCAAAACCAGGTTTCTAGCTTAACCGGTTCTTGAGATATGGCCAAAATAGCTATTTTTGTCGCGTTCGGCAGATGTGCACGGCCACTAGAGGGTGCACTATCCCAAAATTGGTTCCAATGGCTTTTACTCCACATTTGGGGATATATATAAACACCACTTTTTAAAATTCAAAAATTTTGTTTTTTCACCGCACCCTATTACGATAGGCTGCTTTCACACTTTTCCTTTCCTTGATGAATGTCAAGCAGAGAAGCTGTGATATGAATACAACTATTTTAGTATGTGGTTTGGTCCTACCAGTAATCTATAGTAGAGAAGCTAAGTCGAAAATTGTTCACTTCCAGAATAAAGTGTGAAATTTGGCACAAACCTTCCCCAGGGTGAGTGTAACGATTTCCGAACGGGAGCCAAAAAATTGAGCTTGGGCAACTTTTACAAACGGCCCATAAAGTTATGCTCCAGCTTCACCTAGTGGTTAAAGAAAGTTTTGTTGTACTAAACAAGCTTACAGGACCAACTGGTGATTTTGTGATTTTATTTTATTGCGTTTGCAATCTAAAATATTTTGGCATGCCATGACGTAGATATGACGTCATTTTTGCCAAAAATGTGTGATAGCAAGCAAAATATTGCTCAGATAGGTGGAGTCCCTCAATGATATCAAATTCTGTTTATTGATTCAATTATTGGATGAACATCTTGCGTAGCTTAATTTACGTCATTTTGTGACGTAATTATGACATAATGTTCGCCGAAAATTCCAACAAAACGATAGCAATATATTGCTAATTAAAAATATTAGTTTAGTGACGACGTTTTGCAATCAGCTTATTGCTTCAAGATCAATAGCTGCTTGTAGCAGGTGACGTCATTTTATGACATCATGTTTGATAAAAATTGCATTAAAACAACAGAATGTAATGCAAGCACAATTGTTTTTTAAAAGCATTAGCTTAATGACTACATTTTGTAATGAGCGTATTACTTCAGACACAGTACAATAGCTGCTTATTGCAGATGATGTCATTTGGTGACGTCATTACATCTGGTGATGTCATATGGCAGTGTTTTGTCCTTTGCTGCAAAGTTGACAAACACAAAAGATGCGCTTTGTGTAGGAACAATGAGAGGACGTGGGTATAATGTATTATTACATGCAAACCAAGCGAAAATTGTCGAAGCATTGACTTGTGATCTATGCTCCAAGGTGCATCCATGGTTGTTAGGAAGCTTGCGCAGTATCAAGGGTGGTTTCGAGACAATAGTTTCAAATTGAAATTATAGTGCCCAACGTTGAAAAACGGTGTCATTGTCAAATTTGACGTCAAAAATAATAGCCATTTTGTTTGTTGTACGTCATTATTTTGACTGTTCTTTGATGCAGGTAGTGAGACTCCATTAACAAAATTCTGGTTGCACCCCTGGATAATAGCAAAAACAATGTCTTAGAATGTAATGTTGTGTATTACTGATGCTTACATAGTAATGAATGTAAAGCAAGCACAGTTTGCTTCAAAATACGTGGATAATGGCTGCCTTCTTGATTGTTTTCGCTAGCATTCATTGCCCATTGGTACAGTTTCCCAAGCAAGCACATACTTTTGCGCATACAATATCTTTCCTTGCACACATAAAATATTTCTTGCAACTGCATTTATTGTAAGTAAGACAGGACAAACGTTTGAAGCTTCCGGCAAGTTAGTTTTACCGGAGGATATCCCGACTCTGTTGCTTGCCATATCCATGCCTAAACTTGAAGATGGATTTTAAATCAAACACTGACTTCATTTAATGGCTTGAAAAGCTGATCGTTTGATGTGCTGTTTTAAAGCATCCAACATTGGTGGTATATTTTCTACGGTTGTTCCTCCTTTAGCAAACAGAATTCTTACAAGATTGACTTCGCATGTGTTGATAGTAGAACTGTACAGGCACACGACAAACTGTTCCAGTGCCTGAAAGTCAGACTCAGATATTTGTGGAGGAGAGCTAGCTGTTGATGGAAGACAGTTTTGCAAAAGTAGACGTTATCTCTGGAAATATTTTCCAGGATTCAAAAACAACTTTTTACCTTTTCCACAAGATGAAGATGGGGTATCGCAACCGCTAAAAGCATGAAAAACTACTTATCCATTACAAACTTGTCGTCCAAAAGTTCCTCCACTACTACCCATGTCTATCGCTTCAGTAGCAGACGCGTTTTGTTTCACTCATGAGTGATTGATGATGAAATGAAAATTTTTAGGTCGTGCCAAGGATTTGCTTAGCCGATGGGAGCCTGCCGGTACAAAATCTGGTAAAAGAAAAAATAAAAACAACAGAAACAAAGAAGTCCATCCAAATGAAACTCCCAAGCTCCCTGTCATGGTACGTTTTATTTACATGCTATTGACTCTCGTTACCCACTTTATTTTTTCATTGATGTACAGTTTTCTTGGTTTTAGCTTGCCAAAATGCATACCAAATACTTCAGTCTATAATTGAAATTGTTCATGTATATTGTCTTTGGTCTTTTCGCAATATTGCTTTCTTCGAAAAGTACAGTTTAATTACTGTAAAAATAGACTAGAACTTTTTTATTCATTGTAAGGAAATAGGCAAGCTTCGAAAAATATGAGCATGAAAGGAGACCTAATTACTTTATAAATGATATTTAGATCTAAATGCCTGAAATTTCATTTGCACATTAGGTAATGCCGGAAATGGTTTGAAGTGATGCTTTGGCTTCTTTTTTCAGAATGGAGATGCTTCTGATACTGAGAAGCACCGACGATCGGTTAAGAACCAGTCAAAACCGGATAAAAAACATCAAAAACCTACTTCGACAATAAAAAGTGTTGAAAATGATAGCCATGTGGTTGATCCACGCACGGCATCAGTTGTTTTGAAACATATGCTGACGAACCAAACGCCAAACGAAGCGCCTGCAAATAAGTATTCTGTACCCGCCGACATCCCACCTTTGAAAGACGCGGTGCCTAATACGACCAAAATCAGTGACAATTCGAAACCTCAAGCTAAAGAAACCGTAAGCAACTCTTCGCATTTCAATGACTTGAAACGTGCGAGAACAACATCGGAAAATTCCTCGAAGCCGAAATCAAACCAGCGAAATCGCAAAGGCCAGCGAAACATGGCGCCAAACTCAGGTGAATAATCACAATGCAAGTACAACACTGTCAACATAAAGTGCTGTCGGTTTAATTATTCAATTGTTCATAATTAACGCGCTTTTTTTATTTGCAGATGCAGACAAGCAAGTTGCGAGCAATACTGAACAGGTGCTTATTGTGATGGAAAAATTTTTTTCGACTATTTTCGCCGAAAATAACATAGTCACGGTGTATTTTGTCGAAGTGTCAAAGGTTTTCGCATCTCGGACGGTATTAATATCCGGGACGGTCGAATCGGACATCACCTATTTGTATCAATTTGGATAACCCAGGCTCAATGGACTAGCTCGTAACTTGTTACTTGATTATCATAACGTTACTTAGCCGCATAAAGATTAGGATCTCTTCGACGATTTGGGGTTGATGAAAAAAAACTTGCGTTCCAAGGCGATTTCAATTTTTGCAAAAAACAGTTCTTAAATTGCAATATGATACAATAATTGAATAAGATATTCTTCTCTTTGACTGTAGCAATGTGTCAGCAATTTTCTTGGTGTTTTCGAAACCTGATGATTGCCCAGCCATGGTTACCAGTAATAATAATATTTGAAATTTGAGATGGAATAACGGTATTTGAGAAGTACCAAAGAATTTGTCGCAGCCTGTTTAAGGTATGCATTACATCTTGCCTTAACAACAGTTTTATGGATTAGTTAGGCTCTTTTTTTGTTTTCATAGATGCGGCTTAATGCTATACACAATAGAAAAAGTAAGTAGCTGTGGATTTCTTCAAATAAAAGTTTGTTTTTGTGTTCATCATCGCCTACGTTACTAACGTATAAAGTTGCTTGTGATACTTACTTGACCGTTCTAAATTTAGCTCTTGGTTTCTACGGCCTTCGATTAGGGCAAAAACAACGTTATCAGTCGGTTTTAGTTTGAGTCAATGCTATTTTCGGCGGTCTTCTTGATCTTACTATACTTCACCGGTTGTTTAAACTGAGAAAATATAGCTTAGCCTTAAAGTTGTGTTTGCGAAGATAAATTTTCTCTCTAGCTTTGCGTTTGTGCTACATTTTCGAAAAACAAAGCAGAGTTTTCAATCGATCTCATTTATACACTGCTGTTATTTTAAGGGTTGTTAATTCACGTTGTGAAGCAGTGCGTACTTTTAAGACTTGAAGCAAAACTTTCTGACCAATGGTGTTGTAGTGCTAATGCATAAGACCCTAACATTTGTTTTTAACGTTCTTTCCAGGTATAGAGAAGGCTGTCCGGGACCTCCAGCGTTGCTCTGTATCGTTTGGTCGTTATCGCACTTTGCTGAACGAAGAATTTGAAGAAAGTTACAAGAAGCTCAAACTGGTAAGATCTAGCGCTTTGAATTTTGATTAATGACGATTTGAAAGAACAAAAACAGACTAGAAACTTTGTTTGACAAGATAACCTAATGTTTCAGTGCTTTTTTGAACGCGGGTTAGGCGAATTGCAGCTTCGTTAAGTTTGAAATGGAAATTTACATCGTTTTTGCCGCCTATATTCGTAGATTCTGTTCTACAATACTTACAGTTACCAAATTTAGCCACTTCCGTTTGAACTACCCTATCAGGTTTGGTTTTAATTGCCTGTTTTGATGCGAGCATTGAATATTGGTTATTGCAACACGCGTAGATATTCGTACGAAGTTTATTTTTGGATTTCTTCTCTAGCTACTAGAACAACTCTGTTGCCTTGAGGCAGCAATATTTTGTCAACGATTGCATTGTTTGGTCTCTAATACTTGAATTTCAGTTGCAGTCGCCTAAGTTTTGTGGTAAACAGCTAAACATGGCTTTGGCAGTACATATTATGGCGTATCAAAGCTGTCGCTTAGCGCCTACTATTCTAGTCAATTATTGATAAAGTTACGCAACTGTGACTTAATATGTCAAGCATTGTCAACCGGCAGTAAGTGTTGGCCAAAGGTGGAAAACGGGCCAATAAAATCGATATCTGGATTGTGCTCAAATCCCCTTTCTGATGACACAAGTATCGATATTTTTGAATAGTTCAAATTAGTTGGATTATATCAAAACGTTTTTTGAGAATGGTTGCGTCTCAAGACGTGATCACGCTAACTTGCGAAATTTGTGAAGTTGTTGTGCAACTTTAATACAGTTCCAGCATACGCAATGAAAGCATTAATCGATACCACCTTGACCTTGGCTTAAGCCTCAAGTTTAAGAAAATACCTGAATTCTCATGGATACGTACCGTAGTAGGTAGAACAATCATCCCTTTTACAAAATCGGTCAAATATTTTTGAAATCAATCTAATAAAAAGTAATGTTAAAATCGATTTGGGGGTTCGATTCTCTGTGTTCTCCCACCGATAGTCGTACTTATTATTCCCTTGCATACTAACTAAATTGCCATAAGAGCCTGCAGATCGATAGGTCTGCAGTTAAAATTCGGTCCTAACATACAAGGTTTAGAAATTGGCGTACCAGCGTTTTCACCCTTTTAGGCGACGGTTGCCAAGAGCTTAAGCGAAGAACACCAACTTTTACTACGGCCACTCGCCGTTTCATCATTTCACGGATCAATTTACTTGAATACAGGATTTGTTTTGAATGAAGAGCCTAAGAAGTTTTTTCGATGTTGTGAAATGTAGTGCATGGTTTAAGTTTTGATATCTTTTTATCCCTCATCAGGCCTTTGAAGAGCTCACCAGCGCAGCGATGGACAGAGAGGTGCAATTGATGAGGATGCTTGACAACAGAAAGGAAGATGCCTGTAAGATAGCGTTAAAATTTAGTTTTCCATCTTTTTCGTGATCTTAACTTTTGAATTTTCTTAGTATGGTTCTGAACAGCGATTGGATGTTACTAGCAGCAATTAATATGTTTCATTTTTTCAACATTTTAGAAATTAAAAACGCTGGGGGTCTAATCGGATTTTTTTTTTTTTTGTCGCTGATTCCAATGGTGTATTTTTTTTCAAATCCGACAAAGTTTAGATGGTGCCCCGGCCCTTCAAAATATTGCTGCTAGAGGGCGACAGAGATGTCATTATATTGTTTACCTAACCCAAAATGAGTAGAGAAGTGGAATAGCTTAAACGATCTCAAATCATTGGTTTGCTATCTGTCATCAGAGCTTTCAAGTTCTTTATCTACCTCAGCAAAATATTAATTTTTGAAAAACGTAAAAATAATTGAAATGGCAATCAGCTACTACGAAGTCGTAAGCTAAGTCAAAAATCTGACCTGACAGCAAAACCAAGTATAAGAACTAACTGCTAACGGACCAAGTAAAATTAGAGACACAAAAACCGCTGGCTTGCAGCTGCACTGCAGTGTTTCTCAATCTTTAAGGGTTCTACGAAGCCATTGCCAGGGGGCCACAACTTGGTGTCGATAGTCCAAATTGGTGCTGATGTTCCAAATAAGTTGGATCATAGACTCTTTATTAGTAGACTGGAAACTCACAGTTTTATCTATTTTTTCTACACGGTTCATTTTTCTGGAATATGGCCAATTTTTCCCATCAGCGTGACTTTTTTTCCCGGTTTACTCGGGCTAAGAATATGTCCGATAGGATGTTTCATTTTTTCATCAATTTCGAGAAAAGCTTAGTTTGGGCGATTTTATGACGGGGTTTTGGGTACAAGTAACGAATCGAGCGTTTTTTTCGATTATGACGTCATTCACCGGTGGCACCGGCCGTTTGAAGTTTATGACATCATATGAGGCGCCGAAATTAGCATATCTCGCGAACGGATCGGGTTAGGAACCTCATATTGGTGTCAAACGACGCAGAATAGCCGGTTTCCTATCTGCTCTTAATACACTTCATACGTCTATCTACTACTACAAACCGATAAATCAAGAAAAACCGTTTTTTAGCAAAATATTGGTCTTTTTATCGCAATTGGCAGCTCTGAAACTTGTTCAATTAGCTTGCCCAATAAGTTTTGTTAGCGGACAATATGTTAGTTACTACAACATAATAAAATTATAGAACATTTCATTATTTCGGTCGCAATCAATTGCTAAATCAGTTTTCGAGTGACATATAATATGAGCTAAAGTTTCCAAAATGCCAGTTACTAGGCACGAAGCAGCCAGTACCCAAAAATTAGACGAGGATTTGAAAGGTGACCGTTTGCCGTTAGCAGCAGAAGTCTTAGGTTATTATAACTTTTTGAGGAGATCTGAATCCGAAAGCAATCCAAAATTTTTGCTGCAATTACCAAACTTTACTGACGTCAAGAATCAACTGATCAGTGATGTGATTGGGTTGTGGGGGAAAGCCAGTCTTCCAATTATTTCCACAAAAAGAGTTGAAACTAAAGTAAAGGAACTCATTAAAAAGTATACCCTTGCTCTAAAAAGAGTTAGAAAGACTAAAGAAAAGGATTTATCAGGTGAAAAATGGTTATTTGAGTTGTTTGATTTGAGCAGGTGCAAATGTAAAATTAGCGATCATCCAAAGATCCATCAAACAAAAGTGCTGTGCCCTTGCCCATTCGAAGATCGTGTACCTGAAAAGGAAGCATCTTTCTTGAAGGATCAACGAGGTGAACGTAGAATGATGATTTCTGCCAGTAAAGACTTAACTCACACAAAGCAGTTTTTAAAACGGTTAGCTCATAAACCCAAGAACAGCTCGGAGGATGATGAACCTTGTACTTCCTCATCTTTGGCTACAACATTTAATATTACAGTTGATCCCGATGATGCTGATCCAACTGAAGATAAGGGCGATGCTAAAGAGTATTCGCCAGTAGATATACCGGTTGGTGAAAAAAAATCCATAAAACGAAAATCGTTGCACTTAAAGGATGAGAGTTGCGTGCGTACAGACAAGCGCATGTTTATCTGTTCGTCAACAGTCGGATGCTATTCTTTCTGTTGTAGGAAAAGATGCTGTTGCTGCTTCAGCTTCTACTGTATTTCGCAAGCGCCAGAAATTCAGATTAACTGCCCTTGAAGAGTGTGAAGCTGCCTTGAACAGAGCTGAAGCTCTACAGCTTTGCTATGATGGTCGAGTAGTCAATAAAGTTGGTAGGTACGTTTTTCTAGGTCAAGGTGTAGGTTCCAATCAAACCATCAAGTCGGAGCATGTTATGGGTGTTAAATCTTTTCCAAAAACATCGTCTGTTACTGGAGAAGCTATATTTGCAACCATTGTAGATCAAATTTGTGGCGGTTACATAAACAAGATTGTATCGGTAATGGCAGATACTACAGCTGTTAATACTGGCAAGAAGTCAGGGGTAAATGTCCGTTTAGAAAAGTACTTTCAAGAAAAGGTAGGACATGGCATTCACACACTCGAGTGTTTGTTCCATGTGAACGAGATATATTTGTCGCATGTCATTCAATCTCTGGAGGGAATTACAAAGGGTCCATCTTCGCTAGAAGGTGATGCACTTATGAATCTGATACATAATATTGGCAAGCCAAACATGAAAGATCTTCTTTCAAGACAAAGACTTGACATCCGAACCACTCAAATTGCTTCTCTTCATATAAAGTCAAAAGTGGAATGGTTTAGCCAATTAAAATCCGATCATAAAACAGATGACAAGTTTCGCAGTGACCAAATGGTGATGCTGACTCTGGCAAGCTATTTAATTATGGATGTGCCGGAAAATCTTATCAATTTTCTTGCTTATCGGCAAGAATCTATTAGTCGTTCAAGGTGGATAACAACCGCAAATGGTTATTTGCGACTTCTGCTGTTTTACTATGATAAACTAAACCGCCACCAGCAAACGACTCTGAAACGATTGGTTTCTTACATTGTTTCTGTGTATGTTCCATCTTTCATAATGATGCATTTGAAACCACAAGCTGCTGAAGGACCACAGTTAACTCTCTTTCAGAGAGATTTGTTGAATTCCTACCAAGAAATTGATAGAGAAATTGCTGATGTTGTTTTCAAGTATTTTTTGGATCATGCTGTTCATTGGCTTTCACCTAAAAACGTTTCCCTCAGTGTGTTCTCTGAAGTGCCACCATACTGCATGGAAGCTGTAAAAACTGCTTCGTTTCCAGATGTGGTCAATACTCGAGCTCTTTTGCAAGATCGGACCTCCCGTCTTCGTCATTTTTTCACTTCCGCAAGTAAAAATGCACCCTGCATCTCCATGACTTCAGTTCGTCCCAATTTTTGGAAAACAATTGATAACAACAACCGTTCCACTGAACGAAGAATTGGTAAATTGAGATCAATTGTACAGAGTAAAATTAGTGACAATGCTGCAAGTGGTTTAGTCGATGTGAAGATTAGAGCATATTTATGTGCAATGGAATATTTGCAAAAATAATGCGGTTTTAAAAATCACATTGCCGTCTTTGTTTGATGTGTTATGCTTTATGTTTTAATGTTATCTACTATTAAAAATTGTTCTCTTACTAATTGTTTGTTATAAGATTTGGAAGAGGTACGCTAGTCAGCCATCATCTCTTAGGTGAATTAGAACTTCGGTAATAAAAAATGTTAAAAATACCGGTATCTTAAGCATGAAAGAGCTGGATACTTGAGCTAAATAAAATCTGGTGTAAGTAAAGAAGCCTGCAAAACAAGATCGGAAACATAACTCAAAAACTAAGATTCTGAGCCATATAAAAAAAAACTTCTAGATCCTTACAACTAACCAAAAACTGTAGCAATTGCTGTGTAGTGTTAAAAATTTCAAATTTTTCTAAAAACACGGTTTTTCTTGATTTATCGGTTTGTAGTAGTAGATAGACGTATGAAATGTATTAAGAGCAGATAGGAAACCGGCTATTCTGCGTCGTTTGACACCAATATGAGGTTCCTAACCCGACCCGTTCGCGAGATATGCTAATTTCGGCGCCTCATATGACGTCATAAACTTCAAACGGCCGGTGCCACCGGTGAATGACGTCATAATCGAAAATAAACGCTCGATTCGTTACTTGTACCCAAAACCCCGTCATAAAATCGCCCAAACTAAGCTTTTCTCGAAATTGATGAAAAAATGAAACATCCTAATGTTCAATCAAATCAGTCGAATACGCATGACCGCAAAATAACTTCACAGCGAGAGCAGCCTTTTTCTCTTCAATCCTCGTCTCTTTTTCTCCGCGCGTCTGTTTCTAGTCTACTAAATAAAAAATCTATGGTTGCATAAGTCCACCAAAATTTTGCAGCAACAAAAGTTTACAAATTAAATGATAAGCTAGTTTTCGAATAATTTGCAAATGAGAAGTTTTGAGTGTTGCCGCCAGACATCACAACTTTTACGTCTTATATAGTTCACTAGGTCGGCAACACTCAAAATCTTCGAAGAAAAATTCGCGAATTAAACAAAGGCGAGCCAATTTGATCATTCGGTTTGTAAACTTTTGTTGCTGCAAAATTTTGGTTTCGATCCAACCTATGTTATCTATCTACACCAAGTCGTGGCCCCCTGGCAATAGCCTCGTGGAAAACCTTTGAAGCGGCCAATGGCTCTTGGTTGAGAAACACTGCTGCTGTATACCAGCGGCTGCGTTGTTTGTGTCGCTAGTTCTACTTGGTCCGTTAATAGTTAGTTTTTACACTTGGTTTTGCTGTCTGGATAGATTTTTAAGCTAAGCTTACGACTTTCAAAACTAATCATTTTTCCGAAGCGGATAAAATACCTAAATGTGTTGAAAGACAGATAGGAAACCGATGATTTGAGGTTGTTTGAGCTATTGCACTTCTCTACTCATTTTGGGTTAGGTTAACGAGATATAGGGAAATCTCTGTCGCCCTTTAGTGGCAATATTTCGAAGGACCAGGCACCCTCCAAACTTAGTCGGATTCAAAAAAAATTACACCATTGAAATCAGCGACAAAAATCCAATCTGATTAGACCCCTAGCGTTTTTAATTTAAAAATGTTGAAAAGAATGGAACTCTTAAGCAGTATGCATTTCTACTCAAACACACATTTCCACCATCTTTTTTTGAGCTTTGCAGCATTATTAATTTTGGATGCCGTTTTTGACGGATACCAATCCTTTTAGCAAGAATCAAGCCCGGGTTTACAAACAGTGAAATTGCAAGCTAGCTTTTTTTCGGTCATTAACCTAAACTTTTGGTGAATGACCGAAAATGATTAGCCTGTACTGTCAAATTGATCGAAAAATTAGCAAGATCCTGAATTCGTGAGCTAAAATCATGTTTGTAATGATGAAAATGACAAAAAAAAATTCTAAAATCGAAATATTACGTTTAAATTCGTTCATTTGACTGAAATGTCCGAGCAAAATACCAAAGATTTAGAAGTTCATATCACCAACAGAAAGCATTCACTCGTTTTGTTTACCGGTACATTTTTTCAATTTCCAAGTCAAAAGGACTAATCCTGGTTAGTCTCAGGCAGTCTGTGCATTTCTACGTTGGGTTATTTGACCTATCAAAGTTTCTTTTTTTCAGTGGCTCTTTTATCAAAACGGGAGGCTAAAGCGAACCAGTTGAAGAGGAGAACAGATCGAGTAGATGCGATGAGCGCCCAGGAGCTAAATGAGCTTCGAAATGATGTCAAGCACTTTGTGAGCGAGCGGAAATTCGAGGAGGAACTAGGAAAATCCGTTCGGTTTCATCACGACATGAATGTGATCACTAATGTCATTCCAAACTTTGGCGAATGTAAGTGTATAGCAGAAGCACGTGACTTAAAATATTAAACGGAAACTTTCAAGGATTACTGACTGTAGTTTAGTTACTAAATAGTATATGGTATTGTATTTGTTTACTTTGTTTGTGACTTGAACAGACCACTGAGTCGTTAAAAACAGAAAATATTTAGTGAGTGCCAGACCAGGTTTAGTAATAACGCTTAAGTCCTTACTCGTGCCTGGAATTGTGGACTTCGAATGTTAGTTGATTGTGTTGTTTCATTTTTTGAGTTTTTAGTTTTCCTCGCAATCTCTATGATTTATTGTTCGATATTCATATTCTATTTCGTTAAATTAAAATCAACTTCATTTTCATGGGGGGGGGGGGGGGGGGGTTCAAACAGATTAAACCTTGCTAGCTGCACTTATTCATGTCTAACAACTCAGTCACATTGCCTCTAGCCTTTTTCGTAGCATTGCAAGAGCTAAAATTCTTGTTTTCACTGAGATTTACCAATAGTGCTTTGCCTCAGAACCAAACCCGGATTTGCAGCCTTTTCTGGTTTATTCACTTTTTTTGTTACAGTAAGTGCTGTGAAGAACTTGTCGGTTGGTCATCACAGAGAGCGATACGAGTCGACTGCATCCGATATGTCCTCTCTTCCTCCTCCTCTTGCCGAGCATGCCGATCCACATCGTGCTCCAGTGGAGCAGAAAACCTCCCCACTAGCCGCCAAAGTCGAACCGAGTAAGTACTTCGATGATTTAAAATCTTTAATTACTCACTGGCAGAGAATTGCAAAAACCCATTTCAGAAATGACCAATGGGAACCATTTTCGTTTAGGTACTCAAGATTGAGATGTATGCACTTACGAATGTTACATTTCATTCTGAAATATGTACATTTGGTTGTAATCTTGTCATTGCTTCTAAGACTACAAAATCGAAAGTCAAATCTTTTTACAGTATTATACTCGCTGTATTACGGTACGCCAAAGCGTGTAACTAGTATACGGGGTTTTTCTCCGAGGCATTGCGCCTGGGCGACACAGCTTTTGAAGAAATGTCGCAGCGGTGGCGACAATATGTCCGATTTGACTGGCTGGAGAGGTTTAAACCTCAGATTTTCCGCTCCAGAGAAGAATACATTGCCGCTTAATCTACTGCATCGAAGACCTGATTTAACATTTCCAAAGTTAAGCTTTTTTTTGAAAGCATACGTATTATGTACATTTGCTTTGTATTTTAGGCCAAGCGCCTACTCCAGTTCCTCAAAGAAGCACATCGTGGGCCGACTCCGTTGAAACTAATCCGTTACCGGTATGTCGGTCGTTATTAATTGACTTATTTTGCATTTATCGAGTTTTTGCTGAAATAAAGCTTTACGCGTAAGAATCTTGAACAAGCTGTCGCTGCTCCTAAATCGATCGGATTTATTCCGTGTTCTAATAGAACGAAATTGGGCAAAATAGCTATTTTTAAATCTTAATTCGTGTAAGATTTGGTTACGGTATGTTAAAATTGATTTAATGCATGAAAATCATCAACCACCTCGTGTATGTTATGTGTAATGTCGCGATTTTGGTTTCTGCTCTATGTATGTATAATTGGCCAATAAAATAAACAGTAAAACATACTTTTAATTGTGTCGAGTATTTTTTTACACTTTTTCATTTTTTAACACTCTTTATGCGTTTCATGTATCTTCGATAAATATTATCTGGTTTAGGAAAACCGCGCATCCTGGGCTATTGACACCCCCCTGGTTTCATCTACTCATGATAAAATCGAAAAAGAACAAACCAACGAATCGAAACCAAAGAAGTAGGTTTGATTGATGCTGCTTTTTGGATATTTTTTGTGACCACTTCCAAACAACGGCTTGTATACGATCTATTTTGAATGTCATCAATCATTATACATTCACACTGTAGAAGCATTAGTACACACAGAAAGTAAACGCGGATTTATACCCATGTAAGCCGATACTATTTCCAATTTTTGCCATTTTGTAATACCAATGTATTTTACAGTATTGTCTGAACCACTTGGCTAAAAACCTGCAATGTAAACATCTTGTGGTTTTGAAGTCAAACTGCCACCTACCACGTTTATATCTGACGTCGGCGACTAAGAGGTGTCGTGCCACCGCATACTGTTCTGCTGCATTGAATGAAACCGGAGAACGTTTGATTAAGATTAAAGCATTGGTATATGGCATTTGTATAAATGGTTTACATTTTTTGTTTTTAGGAATTGGAACAAAAACCAATATAGACGTAGAAACGAAAACAATTCGGAAACAAACCCTCCTGATAAAGTAAGCTAGATTATTTCAAGCAAGCTTAAATTTGTTGAAAACTGCATCTAGATTCTGTGCATTTCTATACTATTGCCGGACATCGTAAATGCGCGTATCTGTTGCTTGTTTTGTCCAACTGCATCTTCCATTTTGTAATTATAATTACACTTTCATTAAACAAGCCTTGGCCTGGAGACAGCGAAGGGACCTTTCAGTCTTCGAATCAAATTGCCACCTGTCTATCACACGCAAAGCAGGCTTTTCACACTGACCCTTTTCATTGCTGAAGGTCAAGTAGAGGAGCTAGATGTCAATTTCTATAGTTACTTCGTTTGACCCGGCCGAGATCCAAACTGGAGTCTACCGTTACAGTAGCATACATTCTATCCACTCAACCGCAGGTGGAGCAGCTGGCCGGGGGCGTGCTTTAGTTGGTTAAAACTAGACAAAATCCGTTAGCGGTTTTTCGTTTAATGCAAACCCAAGTTGAAAGGGTTTTGAGAAAAAAAATTGAATCATCGTTTTAAGTTGCTGAACAAGCGACGAAAACAAGCAGCAAGTTTACTTTTTGTTTCAGAATTCAATGCGAAATGAAGATTTACCAAAAGAAGCTCCCAAGTCCCCAGGAAAAGGCGCCGGAGACAACAACTTCCAAGTCAAACGTGGAGAACCTCGTTTTGAAGGAGGTACATCCGGAAGACCAAGAGAATACGACAACAGATACAGAAATTTTCCTCCAAGGGGTAGAGGTGGTTTTAGAGGTGCTCCACCAAGAGGTGGGTATTTCTCCAGAGGCGGTTATCGCAATGATCGACCCCGCAGTCAAAACCAGTACCCCAGAAGTGAAGAGGGTAACCGTAATATCTCGCGAGACAATCCTAAAACGGGAAATGACTCGAATTCTGCTCCAAAATTGGTCTCCGAATCCATTCCGAAAAATCGGGACGTGAACTCGGCTCCACCCAGGAGTCCACGAAAAGAAAGAGATGCTCATCAACTCCCGAGCAGTTTTGAAAAAGAGGAGTCCAAGCCCTTACCCCCTCGAAATAATCGAGGATTCCGTAGAAACCATCCACGCAATAACGAAACTAAGCCACAAAACCCTCCTTCCAATGAGAACGCTTCCAAGCCCTCCGAAGCAAAGAAGAGAAGCAATAATCAAGGTAAAATAACTATGTTTGCTACGTTACAGTGAAGACTTGACTACCAAAATAATTTGAAGTATATGCTGTACTGTATAGTTGAGTATGTTGGATTTGCCAAAAGCCAAATTTAAATTGATCAATTATTGCTCTCACTTAAAATGCCTTGAACCGAATACCAGGTACGGTCTGATACGAAGAGTAATTTGCACTTGCTACTTCTGCAGTACTAGGGTTTGAGGCATATGCTCCTCTGTTTACGAGTGCAGACTTCCAAGTCTTAGGACGGTCTCAAAATTGTATTTAAGAAGTTTCACACTTGCTGCGTTTCAGTTTTATTTGGCATGGTACTGCCGGTTCTTGTCGATAAAAGAAATGTGCTGATAAATTAAGTCTACGGGAAATAAAAATGTTACTCGAAGACCCCACTGACCGACTAGTTTGTATTTTTTCGATCTTTGGTTGGTCTTAGGTCTAAAGCTTTGATGAATGACCAAAAAGAAACTTGTTAATTAGGTCAGAATAACTGAAAAAATTAGCTAGATTTTGCGTTCAAGGCCTAAAATCATGCTTACCAATTTACAATCATGAAAATGACCAAAAAAAATACAATAAATGACCGAAAAATTACGGCTGAGTTCTTTGAACGAAAAACTAAACCCAGTGTAGCCACGAATGTGCTGGAAACTCACGGACAAAAGATAGTGTCATTTCCTTTCGACAGGAGCTTACAGTAAACCTCAAAAGACTGGGTGCTTTATCCCCACACTGGTGGTCACAGCTAATGTGTGAGTGTGTAGTGTGTACCCAATTATCCATTGAATATCTCTCTTATTCGTTCGTAGTGCTGGGTGAGCGGATTCATTATTCTTCCCTGGAAAGCAACTGGATTAAAAGCGTCCACTCTTTCACGTTACACCTTCCAAATTTTTTGTCAATATTAAAAAAAAAAATTGGTTAACTTGTTACTTGAATGCATTATCTTGTCAGTATCAAATTTTCTGTCAGTATTCAAGAAAAAAAATTTTTTTTTCAGGAGCCCACGAACAAGAGTGAAAAGAAAGTTAAAAACATCTAATGCAACCCACATCCCGTCAACTTTACCGTATGTGAACAACTGAACATTGGTCATAAGTGTTGCCCAGGGGTGCCCAAAGTTTTTACGGAACGGGCGACAGTAAACAAGAAATTGGTTCTTTGATGTGATATTTGGCGGAAATTTAAGTGAAGACCAAAAAAGGTCTTCGCCATATTTTGGAGTGTTTTTTTTGCCGGAATTTTAGGTGGTGGCCAGGCGAAACAAATGAATATTGATTTGGTTTCTTGGTAAATTTCCCCTAGTTTATCTCGAATCCTCCCTGTTCTAAATCCTAAGACCAGTCGTGGGCCGCACAAAATCGTTGCTTGGGCCGCACTTTGGGCAACCCTGATGTAGCCTTTTTTCACTTATTTTAACAAGTTTCATTGTATTATTCAAACTAATTTATTGATTTGTGTTTTTTTCTTCGTTTTACAATTGGTTTATAGTTATTATCTATTTTGTATCTTTAAAGTCAACTTATTTCAGTGTAATATGTGATTTATTGAAAATTATATAATTATTTTTTTATCGAAATACTTGTAAAGTAAACGATTTGTTTCAAAGGGGCATTTTGAAAAATTCTGACCGTAAATGTACTCTGCACTGCTACTAACTCTTTAATCTGAAAAAAAAAACAGTTACTAGTTACAAAGAAAAAAATTTTAGACTGATATTCAGCTGAATTTTCCTACTTTTTGCGTAGCTGAAGTAAATGGGCAATTGTGCTTAGAACAAAACCTACTTGAGCTGTATCAGGCCAGTCACAATTTTTGCGATTTCGTCTTTTGTGTGTAAGGTTAGGCCATACAGTAGTTTCATGCAAATTAAAATTGGTGTTTTTTTTTTGCTCTCGATTTAAGTTTGCAGATGTGTTTTATTTAAGTATTGATGTACAGTACCAGATTTATAGAAGAGATCTCTGGTTGTATATCAGATTCATATATATTTTCACTTTGAAATTTGAAAAAAATAACTATCAAATCACTGTATCTTTTTACGGATCTCTACTAAAAGTGTTTTGATATGATTATTTTTTCGGGTTTCTAAGTATATTTTAGGTTACTTCGGACTTTTAAGCGCTAGAAAAAGGTTCTGGAAATTGCTAATTTGACGCTTAAAACCAAGACTTAAAGTAAAAGCAGGTGTTTGTAGTTTTTTATTATTCGCAGACATAAAATGAAGCAATTTTATAAAATGAAGCAGATAAAATGAGTTTGAAATACATTGCCAATGCAAATTAAACTTTGTAAACGAAAGAATTTGGCTCTAAAGCACCTTTTTTTCTGTTATTCGATTAAGTCGAGTGTATTTTTATATAGTGAAAATTCGTTGCTTGATCAGTTTTAAATGAACGTGGCTTTAAGCATGCGAAAACAACTTATTTAACTAAGCTGTGTAGTGCATAGGCAAAATTTTATTCTGTCTTGTGTATAGCTTGTTTCCCTGGGCAATCCCGTGTATTGCCATGACGGCATTAATTGATAGCAAAAAAAAGAAACACACTACATTTTTGTTACTTAGAGACATAGTTTTACGTCACTAAGCAGCTGTGCAATTGCACATTTTATACTCTGATTACCACCCGCTCGAGTGCATTCCGCTTTCTCTCGATAGGCCGCAGACAGAAACTAATCAAAATTTCGCAACTTAGCTGGATTATTAGCATACCAACACTTAAGGTTAAGCTAAGTTTCAGAATTCATCCCTAATTATTCGACTATGATCTAGCTCGTATGCCAGAACCTCTTCCGCAGTTAATTCGTTATGCTTTAAAATTCGTTTTCAGTTCCAAAGACATGTTCACTATTTTTCTGTATATTTTGAATAATTTGTTGACTTTTTATACCTTAATCAGTATTTTACATCGGTGCTAGAGCGGGTGCTTACTGCTCAGGTAGTAGTTGTCAAACGCTCGCTGGTATACCTGCTATTTTAAAAGTAAATTCTTTATTCTTTTAGGCTGTGCAATTTTTTGTTTTTGTGCTTTTTAAGTGCTCTAGGCTAAACCTTCCAAAACTGCCTATAGATAAATTTGAAAAGCGCTATACAAAAAAGTAAATTTCAAAATAAGACAGTATTTAGAAAAATAAATTACTCTCATTTGAACTGTAGCCGAAAATAGATTTTAATTTTATGCCGTTGTTTTGAAGGAAATGCCGTAAGTTCTTGTTGCTCCATACTTAAATTTCGAAAAAAAATTTTTACTATGTAAATCTTTTTTTTACCCCATTTTTAACTGATTATTAGTTGGCTGAATTAGTTACTAAACAATACTATTTTTAGGTAATAAATCATAATGTGTGTGTGTGAAAAATTTGTTGATTTGTTTTCATGTTGAGCAGAGTAGGTTTAGATGAATAATTGTACTCATAGTAGACAATGTAGTTTTAACTTATTCATTAACACTGCTAAATAGAACCTAATTATCATTCGATTTTAAATCTTAGTAACGGTATAATGAAAGACTGGTTGTTTTAACCATTCGTTATTGTACGTCTTTAAGATCAAGGAGAGTTTTTCAGTAATGATTTGGGTCCAGTAAATTCTTTCCAATGTGGACACTTTGAAAACGCCCCCAGCTTTCTGTTCGCGAAATTTGGTGGCGCTAAAAATGATTTTTTGTAAGGAGTTTAAAACTACACAAAAAAAAAGCCTAAAAGAGAGCGTAACTTATGTTTATTGAACTGTTTGTGTTTGTGATTTCATTATTCTTAGGAAAACGACTCCGCAATGTGAAATGTTCAAAATTCTATTGCAGACCGCCCGATTGTTAGAACCCAATCTTGTGCCAATTTAATATTACCCTTTATTTCTTGGTGTTTCAACCTTTCATGCGTGGCCCAGATTTATTCGGTGTCGTATCTTATGACAACCCCTACTAGTTTAGTGCCTCGTTCAGAATTATACGAAAATAAAAATACAGCTTACTTAGACAAGGTGGCCTGCAGATTCTTAATGCTGCTCCATTTGTATATTCTTGCATTCGTTGAAAATCCAATGAAAGCCTTAGTCCATTACCAATTGTTAAAGTGTACTTCAGCCAAACTGTCAAATCTTACTGTTGGCTTCTCTGTAAAATACTTTCTAGGATGTTTTTTTCCAACAAAAATAGGGACAATTTGGTTTAAGTCACCGCTTTGGGCTTTGGCTCTTCCTGGAAAAGGTGTTCCTAAACTCCTGTTATATGATTCAAAATTCTTCTAGGGTGATGCTTACTTAAATTGAAAAGGTTTTTTGTAGTTGCAAGTAACAGTTAAGTGCCTTTTTTTGCGCCTAATCAGTACTGCATAGTTAGAAAAACTGTCAACACCTCAGTCAATCAATTCCTGCTTTTGCGTGTAATATATGCTTCTTTTCATGATGCGATTTTTAAGTCAACAGTTGTAGTCGCGCTTTTTTTCTTCTGGGTAACCTGCCGATAGGAAGCTACTGTATTATTGTATTCATGATTAAAATGTTTGGTGCAATTTATTTTGAATGGCGCTTAACGGAATAAATTGTTAAGTTGCCGCATCTTTTGCTCTGTTGTTTATGAATGAACAAATGAAAGCTAGTTAGTATGTACGTTGACCGACCGTGACTTTTAGGCACAGAGTTGGACATTTAGTCGCGGGACGTTATTTGGGCCTCGCCAATTATGCACCGGAACTTTTAACGACAGAGGTGAAAAAATCTTTTTCAAAAATTTTAAAATTAAAAAAAAACTTTTTTCCAAAAAAAGTGTTTTAAAACAAAAAAGTTTTACTTTGATTACAATGTTAATATCGTTGAAGCTTTTCATCTGACACTAGTCAAAAAAATCGTCAGAATAGAGAGCGCAGGAAAAGGATCCGCTATAGAAAAAAGCCGAAAAGTTATTGGCGAGAATAGGATCGAAGGGAGAGCGTGATTTGTGTACAACCTTTAAGCTGTACATGAATTATTTTTGTCGGCAGAGAACGGGGTTGGAAGTGAAGTCAATGCCGCCCTCTGCCGACAAAAGAATTCGTGAACAGCGTAAAAAGTGTACACATCACGCTCTCTCGTTGCTCCTTATCCCGCCAATCACTACTCGGCTTTTTTCTATAGCCGTTCCTTTTCCTGCGCTCTCTGTTCTGACGATTTTGCTTGACAAGTTTCAGATGAAAAGTTTCGAAGATATTAACATTTTAATCAATGTAAAACTTTTTTGTTTGAAAAACCGAAAAACCTTTTTTTGGAAAAAGCTTTCATTTGAAAAAAATGTCTTTGAAAATAAAAATGCTTTGAAAAAAAAAGAAAAAAACTTTTTTTGGAAAAAAAATGAAAAAAAATTTGGAAAAAATTTTTTCACCTCTGGCGCATAATTGTCGCTGCATAAACGTTCCGCGTCTAAAGGTCGTATAGCGTTTAGATCCTTTAATGTTTTCTTTTAACGTTTCCGCCAACCTTTCACGAACAAACGAACGAACGGGTAAAACAAGCAATGCGAAAAGTTGTCCTCTCGCAGGATTCGGCTTGTAATAACGTTTGAAGAAAAATTGCATGCTTTGGCTTCTACACTGCTTGTATCCTGATCTCGAACACCTGGCTAGTTGGTGCTACCGACCCTTTCCGAATACTGGGGGTGAGGAAACCCAACGGTCTGGTCGCACCTCAACGCCCGGACCACAGATTGGAGATACGAGCCATTTATTGTTCATCGAGAGGCTCTAGATCTAGTCATTTGAGATTGAAGATCTCTTCTGCAGTCCCTATACAAAAGCAAGCATTGTTTTTCTATGCTGATTTGAACCGTTTATATGCTGAATAAAGACGAAAATGGAACACAATTGGCAAGTAAAAAAGACGAAAAAAAGTAAAACGAAAGAAAATATAAATACTATAAGATTAAAGAAATAAAGCTAAGCAAGCAAATAACGAAAGTCTGATGTGCAGAGTCCAAACGTCGCGTTGGAACACTGAAAAGTCTTGATACGGAGTGCATGACATTTTCTTCCTGCGGTTCGAAAGCTCTTGGAAGCGATAGGTGAGGTGGAGTTTAAGCTGCAAAAAAGGAGAGCAATCAATACAAAACTCTGATACCAACAATACTGAACCCAACACTTCTGCAGCAATTGAGAACTCTTCCAATTTCCAACTGCATTGATGAGTAGTTGGAGAAAGCTTGAGTTGTTTGTTGTATTAGGAAAGTTTTAACCAGCAAGTTCATGCAGTGTATCGCAAAATAGCCATTTTAAATTAATTGTAATTATACATTTTTATTCGCCAAGTCGCCTTGGCCAGGAGACAGCGAAGGAACCTTTCGCTCTTCGAGTCTAGCTGCCACCTGTTTACCACACACGGCCGAGGCTTCACACTATCCCTTTAATTTCTGAACGTCAAGCAGGGAAGCTGTAAATACCAATTTTTATAGTCTTTGGTTTGACCCGACCGGGAATCGAACCAAGTCTATTGCTGCAGTAGCAGACGCTCTATCCACTGGACCACTGCTCTAACCAAACTTGGAATCGAACTCATGCTCTTTCAGATGCAGACGCTTGGACTTGCTTTCAGCAAAGTAAGCGATAAATCTGCAAACCAAATTTGAGTCATTCATCGAATTTGAAAAAGAAGAAACAAATCAAGACTGAATTATTATCGGGCAGCTCAGAAAAAGTAAACAACATCCAGTTTCGGGTAAGTTATGTTGAATTATCTAGCTGAAAGTGTATATTAGTAGCTTACCTTCTGCCTTAATACGTGACTAGTTGAAGCACTTTGCATTTTGATCTGACATTTGCCGAAACCAGGTAGTAGTTACCGTCGTCCGTCTCGAAGCTTTCCCAATCAGAACATGGGGTGGTGGAGAAATTGTGGACCGGAACAAAATGCTCCATGCCTTGCCACCTAAACATTAATGCTATGTTGTTCTTGCTTCTAAACGTTTAGACTTGAACCGTGATTACCTGTCTGTACAAATAGGCCTAAATGTCGATAGGGTAAATTTAACTGGATAAACAAGCCTACCTGTAAATAACACTGGATAAATGGTCAGTTTCGTCATCGTCTGAACTTGATGCAATGAGGTAAGAATCTTTACCGACAGTGAAAAATTCCATATCAAGTGCTCTAAAGAATTGCATTAGCTCATCACATGCTGTTCTGAACAAACAGGCCTTAACCATTTATTACTTACACCACCGCAATCGACAATCGTGCCATATTATTCTAAAAATTTTCCTAGACCAGAGAACTAATTTTGATGGAGGACCAAATTGAACCCGGCGAGGTTGTATGAGGGCCAGTGAAGTCTACGGAAACCGAAAAGAGAGAAAAACAGCATTTTGGCTATTGAAACTGAAATTGAAGACCAAAGTAGAGGTCTTAAACTGCTCTTGAATGGGTTTATGCAATGAGAACTATAGGTTTGTCACGTCAGTATCTTTCGTTCATGATTATTGGTGAAAATTTTAGTGGCGTGCCAAAATTGCATTCTCAGTGAGGGCCGGATTAAATTTCTTCGCGGGCCCCAAATGGCCCTTGGGCTGGACGTTGAACAACCTTGCCAATGTTGCCATGGACTGATTTCGCATTTCGTTATGAAAATTCGATGGGGGCGAAAAAAGCAATTTTTTATGTGTTGGATCAACTTAAATAGTGTAGACTAACGATTCATGAGGTACGGTAACAAAGGTTTTTCAGTGCTTCATGAAGATAATCAGCATTCAGCAAACAATAAAAATAAAAGTGTAGCGCATTTTGCTAGAATAAAGTAGCGCAGTTTTGCTAGCAGCACATTTTTTCAACTCGAAAAAGAATTTTCAATAACAGTGATTTACAATATCACTAAATTTTTATTTATCGCAAATTCTGCTAATATTATTAAGCAGCGGCGTACGCAGGATTTTTCAATGGGGGGTGAGGGTTGAAAAGTGACATCAAAACTTCGTTCGCGATCTATGCTTTGGTGAATAAATAACTTAGTGCAACGTAACAAGATGGAATCAAAGTCACACAGTGCGTAGTGCAAATAAAACTTTTCAAACAAAACACAATCAAGCATTAAGCATACATCTATAATAGTTAACATCATAAGGTTTGTAACTGAACGATAAAGAAAAAATTGTTCAAAACTAAAGCTAAGAAAACCCATATAATTATAAATAGTGCAAAGTGCGGCAGACACGTAGCCAGAAATTCGCAATCGGGGGGGCTGTTTTGGGGGACTGGGGGCTGAGCCCCCAGTGCTCAAAAATTTTGCATTTTTTTTCAAAAATAACTTGATTTTAGAGGTATTTCGATAAAAAAATAATGCTTTTGAAACGTGGCATAGAAATTGGTAATGCAAACCTGATTAAACTGTTTGCATAAATGGGCTATGTGGAAGTTGGCTGATGGTAAAATTTTAGCTCTCTTGTTTACATGCTGGTGAATCATAAAATCGTATAGTTCAAGAAAACTCACACAGAGTAATCTATTTCGTCTATCTTTATGGAGAAAAATAAATGATGGGGGGCTAACGGAAAAAATTTTGAGACAAGTGATTGGTAATTAATTAACTAATACTAAGTAGCCCCCCCCTATTCCTAAGTTTATAATATGGTTGTTGATGAAACCTATGTTTAGCATTTTTACACTAGCGATCAAATGTGATTGCTTGTTTTTGGCCATTTTTCAAAGTTTTCATTGATTTGTGAGTTTTAATTTTGACAAATTAGCCCCCCTAAATTTGTGTTTCACAAGATGCTTTAGATCACTTTTTAGTCGATTCTAGCGCAAAAATCAGTCTCAGGAGTGCTAAAAACGTGGTATTTTTCTTATTCTGCATTTTGGTTGACAGGCCAATGGGGGGCTATAACCTCCCCCCCCGGCTACGCTACTGAAAGTTACTCTGACTCGTAACACGACATTCCAGAGTTTCAGTATTACACTTAGTCGCTTACAATGTTGCATTAAATAACAAAAAATTATTTACTATAATTAAATATTTCGTATTAATATGAGAGTAAAGAAGGAGCTTGTTTGTTTTTCGCAATAAGGCGATATTTCGAATGATATACGTCGGATCAACAGGAAGGATGGTTTAAACCCCCACCCCCTGTGTACGCCTTTGCGCATAAGTGAGCTATGTGGGCGGTGGCTAATGATAACATTTCAGTCCTCTAATTTACAAGCCCGTAAATCATAAAATCATAATTTAAAAAAACTCACAAGTATTTATATTCTGTAGTTTATAGAAAGAGACAGTTGGGGAAGGGGGGAGGGGGGCGAATGGAACGAGATTTGAATGGATTAATAATTAACTAATACTGAAACTCCATCTCCATATTTTTGGTGAAGCCAATGTTAAGCATTTTTAGTGGTTAAATTTGCTAATTTTGGCAATTTTTTGAAGTTGTTACTGATTTATAACTTATATCTTTGACAAATTAACCCCCCCCCCCCCCCCTAAGAAACTCTAAATGCTTCAAAAGTTGCTTTGAGTCATGTTGGAGTCCATGTCATTGCAAAAAAACAGGCTCAGAAGTGCAAAAAACGTGATATTTTCTTCATTGTGCATTTTAGTCGACAGACCAATGTGGGGAGGGGGGTTGAACCCCCAAAACCCCGCCTTGCGTACGCCCTTGTTATTAAGTGGGTGAAAATAAACGTACTAAGAAATTAGTTGTTGATCTGATCTCAAAAGCAAAATACCTAACTTATTCACTAATTCTCTATTTCTAAGCTTTGAAAAGCTTTTGCATTTACAAAATGTTGTTTTCATTCATGCACAATGCATATGAACCTAGCACGTTGCGTCTGTCTAACCACACCAACGCAGAACATCTCTTTAGGGTTCTGTTTGCAAGTCTTTCGTCAGGCTGGGCCACCACTACGGGTCGACTGCTCGGTCCCAATGAGCAATAAGCGTAAACGATAACTAGCAAGTTCGGGAATCGAACCGGGAGTCAGCAACCTTTCGATCACTAACCGATGCTCTACCGTTAAGCTATTGTCGCCGCACAATACTTTAATACAGCGAAGCAAAATTGGAGAGTAAGACACTTACCCGTGTGTTTGAATGCTTTGTATTTTGGTAAATTTGTTTAAAGTAGGAATATATTCAAAAATGTACGAATCTATGACGTAGGTATTTTTATCCGGAGTGTTATCAAAGTAATTCGCTACAGCGAGAAAGTGCTTTCCCGATATTGAAAAATATTCCCAGTCTGTTGCACCGAATGTCTGAAAAAAACAAGATTTTTATTGCTGTATAGTTTATACTCATACTTAGTGGCGTAACCAGGGGGGAGGGGGCTAAGGAGGCTAAAGCTCCCTCCTCAACCAAGTCACTTAGAAAATAGAATCCAAACATGCCACGCTTTTAAACAGGCACGTAGCCAGGCATTAGCAATGGAGGGGGCAGTTTCGAAGGTGTAAAACCAAACGGAACGGTTTTCACTTAGAATTGGATCGGTTTTGTGCCCGAAATTAGGTGAACACCAAAACAAAAAGGTCTTCGCCAAGGTTGGGATCGATTTTTGTAACCGAATTCTCTTCAAGTCCAGAGTCAAAATAGACACATTCTCAATGCCAATAGGGGGCTATTTTCGCTTTTAGTGCAAAAATCGGTCTCAAAAATACTAAAAGCGTGGTATTTTGCATACTCTGCATGCTAACGGGGGGGAGGCTGGAGCCCCTCCTGTGATTGCGCTACTGCTTTTAAATGTGTATTGAACTTGACCAGGAAATAAGGGGGCTGAAGGAGTTAGTTAATTTAAATTTATCAAAGGGCTTCCAATCTTAGCAATTATTTCTTACAAATAGCTCTACAACCGTGCGAAATTTCATCCAAATGGCGTTAAAAATCACAAAAATTGTTTCCCCTAGACTCCCGTCAGTGAAATACAGACAAGACAAACTTTATCTTTGGATTTAATCCTCCCTTAACAAAATCCTGCTGGTTACGCGTTTGCTTCTAATGTTATTGTGGCTGAATTACAGCAACAAGAAAAAAGTGAAAACTACCGTTTCATTTTGTTTGCAATGACCTAGTTACTCTGAAGGCAAAATTGGAAAGAATAAATAACTCAAGATCCTTTTGAAAGCTCCGGTGCAAATTTTTCATTAAATTGATTGCACTATGTACAGATTCGTAATGCTCGCCAATAAAAAAAAAAGTTCTTTAAAGTTTAAACATTTTAGTAAAGCTATTAATTCGATTTTACCTCTACAAATTGCAATGGAACGAAATTGGATAACATCCATTGATAAATAACACTATGCAGCTTTGTTTTGACACCATCGTAGGAATTAGCTGCTGCGAGGTAGTGATTGTTGTCAATTCGAAAATATTCAAAATCGTATCCGCCAATTGTATCAATATTCTGAAAAACAAAAACAACTGAAAAAGGGAAAAAATATTTATTTTGACCGACAATCTTAACTTCATTTCAAGTTTCAGATCCATGATATTGGGGGTAACTACAACCTATAATATTAGCATATGTAGTTTCATCACGTGACCAGAAAAACTGAACCATTGCATTTACTGTATAGTGTATATATTATAAACAAAGATAATAAAGCTTTGTTTTTTGTTTTTAAAAGGGGAGCTGAAGTATGAGACAGCCAGAATAAATATACGAATTGCGCGACGCCAACGTTGAATCAGTTCAACAAAAATAGTCAATTAAATTGCCCTTTTACTTTGTGTTTCAAAAGTAATGCTACGATCAATACCAGTTCAGGAATCAAGCAAGGAGCCAGAAACGTCTTAGTCACGAACGCCATACCCAGGGCCGTTGATAAAGGGGGCAAGGGGGGCTTTTGGCAGACTGGAGATTTTTTGGAGGGCCCGCGCTGATTTGGAAAAACCGTGCGGATAGAAGCTTGATCTGAAGCAAAGATCCCGAAATATTGAGGATTAAGCAAAGACCGTGAAATTCTCACCTTAAAATTCGGGAGAAAAAAACAGACCAAATTGGGTGAAAACCTTTTTTTGGTCTTCACCTTAAGTCCGCGGGGTAAATTAGCTGTGAGGTTGAGACCTAAGAAATACTTTGAATCTGTCCCCGGGCCCAGAATTTTTCTAAACGGCCATTGCAATAGACATACCGACAATAACATCGACGATTTTTTACGCCTAACAAACTTTCAATTTATTTGATTAATGCTATACAAAAAAAGCTGTCGATACCAGATGAGAAACAGATGGAGACCTCTACGGTCAAAAACAAACAACAACAGTTTTCTCTATTTACCTGATACTTGACAAACCCTCTGTGGTCTGGTTCCCAAACGTAGACCCAGCTTTTTTGCCTGTGTCCCTTTTCTGCAAAAAAAAGCAGGTTAAATTTATTTGTTTCCAGTTAAAAAAAAAAAATAATAATAATCGTTAAAATTTAAAAACAGTACTTACGGCTGGCGTAATTTGCGACTGCAAGGTAGTGTTTTCCGCCAATAACAAAGCTCTTCCAACTTCTGGCAGCAAATGTGGGAATATATTGCAACACCGTAAATTTTCTCTTTCTTCTATTCCAACGGTAGATGGCGCTGTCAGCTTGGAGGGTATTTTCGTCAGAACCTTGATTCGCTACAGCGAGAAAATGCTGAAACAACATTGGCCATTAAATGTCAGCCCCAAGCAAAAAACATTGAAAATTAATGGATTCTACAAAGCAAAACAACATGATAGAGTCTCTACGAAACTACGATAAAACGTATAATTTACTGAAAATTCAAAATTATCGTTTTAAAAAGCTTAACAAATTTACTTTTGAAGTTCAAATTAATATTTACAAAGTGCAACCAACCTCATTTTCGATCGAGAAATATTCCCAATCTCTAGCCGCGTCAGTCGATATGTTTTGAAACGGAATGAACATTTTTCTTCTGTCTTCCCACTTGTAAATTGTGGAATCCATATTCCGATCCCTGCCTTGATTTGCAGCAGCAAGAAACAGACCCTCACCGGGGATTCGAAACACCTCGACATCGTGGGTCTTGCTTTTGGTTATTAAATTCCCAAAGTCAACCACGTAATCAAGTCTTTTGTTAACTGTAATAGAATAACTAAGTAACTCAACTTACAATAAAATTGCATATTTTTTTTGAAAATTAACCTTGGACTGTATTTATCGGAATTTCTATTTAATTAGACAATATTCTCCTCTTCTTTCATTATACTCGCTGTATTACGCCGAAGCGTGTAACGAGTTGGCGGGGCCCATCTCCGCGACTTTGCGCATGTGAGCACAACAGGTTACACTGCTCCTTTCGAAGAAATGTCGGAGGGGTGGATAGCCGTTTGACAACACTTGTGTCCGATTTGACTGGCCTGAGATTTAAACTTTAGATCTCCCGCTCAGGAGATGAACGCGTTACCGTTCGACAAACTGGCCAGTGACAATCTTCTCCGATGACATCTGGTGGCTCTTCCCTATAGTTTTCCATGCTGGTAGGCTTTAGGCCCGAAAGCACGCGAACAATTACATTTTTATGCTTTAAGTTGCAACATGCTTTTTACAACTTTTGAATATGTGCAAATTTGAAAAGGCAGACAAAAGCGAAATCTGCTGAAATTCAAAAAAATTAAGCACCTTTCTATTTTTCGAATATTACCGTAATTAAGATTTTGCAGAAAAAAATATTTTCCAAAATAAATTTTTCAAGAAATCTTTTTTGTTACTTGTGGCTAGACGCGTCCATTTTGCGCCCTCACACATCTCCAAATTTCCTTCATCTTTTCTATAAGTGAGCTGTCCCTGGTTTTCCGAGCTACACGTTGTAGGTTCGTCGTCATATTCTTCAAAATTCACGAAGTGTTCATGGTGAGTTTCCGCTGCAAAAAAAATATCATTAGCTGACAACCACAAAATAAGGACAAAGCTTGAAACTGAAGCCTTTTCAAAAAATAACTTCATTCTTTTTAGGCCTGGGTTTGTTTTTTCACTGAATAATTTTGGTTAAATTTTTTGATTATTTTTTCGGTCATTCAAAAAATTTAGGTCAATGACCGTCAAATGACCGAAAAAAACAACTACATAAACAAGCTTTGAACAAGTACAATTTAGCATCTGCATTGTACAACCCTAACAGGATATTACCGGCACAAACATCCCCCCCTCCCCCCGCCCACAGCAGCTATAGAATCTTCATCAAAACATCTCTAAATATTAATTTTGGGAGTGACTATTTTACCGGAAAATTTTAAGTTAAAGAGAGTAAAATCAAAATGCGCAATATTTATCCGCGCATTTTTTTTATTTCGGTTTTTAAGGGTTAAGATTAGGGTTTGAATTAGGGGTTAATTTTAAAGTAAGGATTTGAGTTTGGGTTAAATTTAGGTTAGAATTAATAAAAAATTAGCTAAAAATTTCCGGTGAAATAGTCTCTTCCATAAATCTTTTCAACGAGAGATGCCAAAGGCTTGTCATCGCTTCGATACCTCTCAACATCCGAGCAATTTACCCGCTTACTTTTTGGCAAGAAAAAAGCGGATTCCGAATCCGGCGGTGTTTTTCGACACAAATGCACTGAAGCATCCGTTCCAGGTAAAAGTTGAACTTGTCGCAATAAACCCTTTGAGATAAAAAGAAAATGTTACCGCTCGGTTGAACTAAAACAAATATCATATACCGCTAGATGAGGTTATTGAGTTGTCAAACGTTCTTCATGTTCCTTTTGAACAAAGTTTCTGAGACGGCCAAATTTGATTCGATGTTGCAAACGGCTTGCCGCCGCTGTAGGGGTATTACCTTGTAAAAAGCTAATTCCAGACCCAATGAGGATTGGATATTTTTTAAATTATTTTCGACAGTCATATAAATTTGCATTAGTGGAGTCTAGGCAACCAAGACAAATCTTTAGCAAAATTTGTTCAATCTCATTTCAATGAAATTTTACATGCTGTAACATCAATTTTTATATTTTTTAAAACTTTTGATTGAAGCCTCAAATAGGTTTACTTATTTACGCAAATTTGAAAAAATTGAAATTTTGAACCACTATTTCATATCTCACATGTTACCGGACCAGCTTACCAAGCAAAATATAGCATCCAGTCAAGTTTTTGCAACATTACACCAAATAGCTTCTGTGAAAAAATCTCACCGTAAATCTATTTCTGATACGACGTCGACTGGCAATATGAAATCTGCTGCCCTTTGTGTTCAATTTACTTGGAAAAGGGTTTGGAAGTGTTCTGCAAAAACAAAGATAATTAAAATGATTTTGAAAGTAATGTTTCTTGAAGAAAATTTTTGAAGATAGTTTTGCAAAATATTTAAATGCGTTTTGTTTAAGTTTTGATCCGGAAAAGATAAGCCTTAGTGACAAATACGTCACACACTTACGCTAAATCTATACTGAACAATAAATACAGATTGTTCATGATAACATTTCGATTTAGCAAAAGTGTTTGATCTTTTTTGTCAGATTTACGAAACAGATGCTTATTTTAAGCTTCAACAATTCCGTAGCCATTAAGCCATCGATATCGAAAATTTTAATTTTTTTTCAGGCGATTCGCTTAATTGAGCCAAGAGTTTTTTTATTTATGCATATCAACTAGGCTATACGTCTGACTAACCGCACCAAAGCAGCAGAAATCCTTTTTTGGGTTTTGATTGAAAGTCTTTTGTCAGACTGGTCTACTGCAAGGGGCTGACTGCTTGGCCCCACCCACAGGAAAGTAAGGTTTAGTGCCTTTTCCAAGGAAACAAAAACTCACGACTAGTTGGGGAATCAAATTTGCAACCAGGAACTTTTTGATTACCGACCTAATTTTTACCAACTTAAAGTTTTAAACAGAACAAACATAAACTTGACACCAGCTCTGAAATGCACATTCAGACAAAATTTTGCAAAGTTAATCCTTACATAAATTACATTCCCAGCTTTATTTAATTCTGAAACGAAAACATACTGCTCGTGTATTCCAAATTTCTAATGCCTTTATTACTTTATTTTACACAATATTAAAACAAGAAATCTGATAAAAACTATAACATATATTAATGTGCTTAAAAACGTTCGACTATACTACTCTTTAAAAAATTCAGAATAAAATTTTAAGAAAAAGGATTGCACTCCAAATGTCAGTCGAGCCGTAACAGTTAATCCCTAAATAACGTATATGAGATCAAACATGGGTTAACGTTAACCAGCAAAATTTTATGGTTTTTAATGAAATGATTGTAACGTGATCCAAATGCTTCTCAAACATCAAAATGCACTAGACATACAGGGGCTACTTTTTATGATTCATTCAGGATTAGGATAAAACAAGCAATTCAAATGGCTGGTCTAGTCATAAGTCGAGGCCAACATATTTGCGCAACACTGTTTAATACAAAAAGTGAGAAAATCAAAAAAGTTTTTTTTAATTTTTATTCTAGAGACACGTTAACACAAGAACCTTATCACCTAGGCTTATTTTTAAACATTTTGGATGGTCAGTGACCTAAATTTGGGGTAAATGCAACAAAAAATTGGCCATTTCTGTTAAAATTGATCATAAGAATTTATTGATATTGCATAGTTTGCTAATAATATTCAAGATTGAAATGATCACAATAATTTAAAATGATCGGAAATTATTTCCAGTTCTAAACAGTAGCGTACGCAGGATTTTCGAAAGGGAGGGGAGGGGCAGGAATTTGAGAATTACAAAGACCAGAATGAAAATTTTCCAGCCCAAAACCAAGTCCGTTTTCCGGCCAAAATTAGGTGAAGACCAAAAAAAAAAGTCTTCACTCCAATTTAGTCTGGTTTTTGGCCCAAAATTAGGTGAAGGCCAAAAAAAAGGTCTTCGCCCACCGCTTCTGTGCTCAAACCCTCTGCCCGAGTTACAAAGTGGGGGGCCATGCCGCAATTTTGCATACTATTCTATGCTAATTATACTATCCTGGCGACCCAAAGGGGAGGGCCATGGGCCAATGGCTCCCCCCTAAATACGTCCCTGGTTCTAAATGTAAACCATTTGATCAAATCATTTGATCGAAAATTTTGAGTGTAAAAAAATCCCATCCAGACAATTTGACGCGCTACGCCGAACAGATATTTGTTGGAATTACTCGTTGAAACGGAACGATTTTAGGTATAAATCCAATAATATAAAGTTTGAAATAAGTTTTCTCGTCACAAAATCGCTAAGTAATGCAGTTAATCACTCTTGCTTCCTACTTGAACCGTCACTTTTATGGCTGCATAGAGACCGAAACATCCATCACTTTGAGTATATTTGTCCAAGCGTCGACAAATATTGTTCGTAAGGCCAGCATTTGCAATTAGTTTCCTTATTTTCGCATTCTTTCTGACGTAGCATTTCAAGTTTTTAAAGTTTATAGCAACGCATTTTTGTTTACAAAAATTGAAGAAGTCAATAAAATTCTGAGGCTACCAGTACGTAGTTATCAAGGACCAAAACAGAGGATAACGATTGATGCGAGTACAGATTCTACATTACCGCGTTTAGCCATTAACCACTAGGAAAACTATTTTCTCCTTTAATTTTGATAATATTTGTGCTGTTTAACTTGTATGTACCGCATTATCAAATACGTAATTCATAAATACTCATAAAAGCGTACATACTTTTAGTTAAATACTGTAACATGCTGGTTAATGGAACTTGGTATTCGGCCAATCAGGTCGTAGCAATCACTGACTGTGATAAAGCTAGTTATATTTTTATCTTCTGAAATATTAGTCTGCGTTCGGTTCGAATACAAAGTACCTTTTCACCGAAAATTTTTAACTTTCGTAAATGTGCAAATCCACTATTATCCAGACTCTCATTTCTCTGAATTTTTTAATTTGGGGTATGAAAAGTTAAAGTTGCATTGAAAAATTTATATTAAATTTGTGGTCAACGACGGCTATTCAGTAGCTAAACTACATCTTAGTTTCTGGCGTCACTTCAATCTTAAGTCCAGCACGAAGCAACGCTCAATCATTAATCAAAATTTTCGCATGATCGCCCCTCCCTTGAATGCCGCTGATAAGAAAAATAAATGCCGACTTTTTTCACGATTTTTGTTAACTCTGAGCCAGCTGTGTATAACCTTGGCTTACAAATAGGCAAATAAGCAAATAAAGCCAGAAGACCTCCATTGAACTAGACTTGAAAAATAAACCTCTGCAAAAAACTTCATCAAATTGGGTAATTTTCAATAGGCATGGAGGGATCTCCTAAGCACGATAATCGTATTCGTAAAGTTGTTTAATGTTTAGTTTTTTAGGGCGTGTTTTGTCGCAACAATTTGGGATATTTGCCGAGAAAACACTAAGATTATACAGCAAAGAACATATTCGAAAGCCTATTTGCTCCAAACGATCAGCGATCAACTGATCGTAGATGATGAACAAGGGACAAAAATCACGCACAATGACATCTTTAAAAATTGCCTTACAACAATTGCAAAAAAATCGTGTATTGTGACATATTTGACAGCTTCAATTAATTCAGAAATCAAATAGACGAATTGGCAACTGTGAATTTATTCTTGTATTCTGTTCAAAGGGGGACTGAAGAGAAACAGCAAAGTGCTAGCGGTGTTTCAAGAAATAGTGTCGAACAAAAAATCGAACTCCGAACTTTGGTCCTTGATAAAAAAACCCACAAAATGTAATAACACCAAAAAATGTAATTTTTACAGCTTAAATGTAGTCACTGGCCGATTTTAAGGTTTTTGTACATAGTCTCTAAAAAATCAGAAGTTTCGATATTGCGATTTTAGTCCTCCTTTAAATGCGAGACAAATGGGTGTGACAGTCAGTCAAATTTTATCTGTCAGGCTTGTTTGCTTAGCATCAAGAAATGTCGCACTTTGTTTATCCCACGCAAAATAACGCACTTACTGTGAGTGCGGCTGAAACGCCCAACAAACTTCAATTTCGTTGAACTCAGTCCAATACTGTAACGCTAAGAATATCTAACCCTTTAGGTTTAAGAAGCACCTAAAAAGTCACAGTGAGCAAAAATCAAAATTCTCCCTGGAAACCTAATTTATCCTTTAACCCATGTATCTACATAATAATTCCTTTTTTCTGACCAGTAGGACTATACTATCCTAGGAAACGATATGAAATACAGGCCTACTATAGCATTGATGATAATTGACCTAGAAAATTGTTTTCTATAAAAATTTGAGATTGTGGTTATCAAAACAAAAAAGTCAGATTGATCAGTTTATGTATTTGATGAAGCTGATATTTTCGGTACTAATGCAAATGTGACAAGCGGTCAATTTCGACAGCGTTTCTTAAATGTGCTTTACAGGATGACTATGTTAAAGTTGTTGAATGCTAATGGAAGCCACAAGTTTTAAGATCAAAGTAACATTTAGTAAACGTAACGATAGATGATAATGTTGCTACATAAAAATGATCTGGAACACAAGACACTTTGACATGCGGAAAGGAGTTAAAAATGCGTTTTTTATCATGATAAATGAGCAGCAAATGGGGCGGCCAAACAATCTGTAGAGTTCAAAGTTTAGGCCAAGAAAATTTATTTCAAGCTACACAGGTCAAGTTGTTACATGTTGCGCTAAGCCACAGGCGCATGTAGTAGCCAATTGGTTTATTGAAAAGTCATAATTACACCTGGGCATATTTTTATACAAAGTGGCAAACTACAGAACTTTGAGATTGAGGTTGTCACATGAAAGGAAAAAAAAGATTGAAATGTTTAGCAAAATCTTTAAATCGACGCTAAACAAACAGAAAAATGGATATTGGCTCGCAACTCAAAATGAAATTTCTGGCAAGCATCTTCAGAAAACTGGCGACAAGCATGATAAGGAACCCATTAGAAGTCAGGCCGAAAAAGATCTGAACGTTTTCATCGCGAGATAAAAAGTCATTACCACATATGGGGACATTAAGTAATGCTTTTCAAAAAAGGTCTTTTGAAGTCACCGCAATTCATTCTCTAACACACAACAATAGCAGATGTTTGCTTGGTTGTCAGTTATAGGCTGGAAAGAGAAATTTAGCTTAAACAACACTAGACGGATCTAAAGTTTTCGCTAATCCGTCGCTACCTGGGGATTATGCCCTGCCACTTTGCCACGAGAGTCGCTAGAGAGAGGCAAAACAAACAAACAAACGTTTCCCACTAGCAACAAGCTCAGACGTTTCACATCCGTTTTATTGCTTTAAGTTTAAGTTTGGTACTTTTGACTGAAACTAACAGAAGTTCATTGTAATCCTTCAAAGAAAGTACATCTTTTTTCTTTTTGTTTTAGCTTAATGTTTTTCGGTCGGAAATGGTCACTTTCAACTGAGCATCAAATTTCTTAGAAATTACTTGGTGGAATATAGACTTTCCTTTTGTTGTTTTTTTTTTGTTTTTTTTTACTTATAAAGCGTTCCACCAGACTACATGGGCGTGTAATTAGCACTTGAACACATCTAAGCTCTAAAATAACATCGAAAGCTTTTGCTAATACGATTTGATACAGCAAATGACACCCTGAAAACGTAACTTAACAATGCGCTTAAAATTAGTACAGTTAAAACTTGGTTGTCAATTTAACGCTAATGCAAACTGTAAAAAGTGGGTAATCCCTGCTTGTTGAAGACATGCTCGATTCCAGGGTCAGTGGGATAAAAGTTGCATTCTGGTGTAGCAAAAAATATTAGTGATAGCTTGTAAAAAGGGACTTTGAATGCTAAATCCAAGTACAATATAGCGTATAATCAATAAATATATTGCTATACAAAAGGAAGTAACTGTTTCAGAATTCTACGATACATTTGAGCAAATTTTGCATGCATTTAATCGTGCGCATTTCGCCATTTTTTAAAAAATTTACATTAAAAAATTGTCATTCGTAATCTGCATTTGAAAAAAGGGCTTTATTTTACCCAAAAATTCCATTTTTTTGTTTATTACGATTTAATCTAACTCAAATCCTTATTCTAAAACTAACCCAAATCTAATCCAAGCCCTAGCTCAGGCCCTAATCTTAAACCTAAAAAACGCAAATGAAAAATGCGCGGATGAATATTCTAATTTTTTTTTTTTACTTAAAAATTTTCCGGTGATGTCACTTTCCTTAAAAATATCCAACAACTAAAACTTGACTTTTTACCACAAAAACCAAAAGCACATTTGCTTACTTTTCCATTGGGTTCAGGCAATCCAAACTAAACTTCACTTTCTTCCGCGTAACCACAATCATCACCGTGTGCCATTCGCCATCGGTCATTTTACCGTCGCGAAAACTTGTCGAGTAACGGCTTTCCGATGCTTGTCGTAAATAGTCAAGATGGATTGTATCTCGTTGCAGGCTCACACCAAATAAAATAGTGTGCCTATCCTATACAATATCGATTGCTAATTTACTATGCGTAATATGAATTTGCCAAGGGGGCCAGCAAACTTGAGACAAGAGTAGGACTTTAACTTGGATAATCAAGTCCAATTACCGCATGTCTATGCCACAATTCAAGATGAAACTTCTAAGTCCGAAATGTCCTCTGTCAATACTACAGGTTAAACGGTAAAGTATGAGTACAAAGCTTGGAAGTACCGGTACCGATTAATTCAATGTTTTTGATTTTTAACCATACCCCAGCGCTTAAAGCTGCTAGTTTATCAATGATTCAGACAATATTAAACTATTACTTGTGGTTGCTTTTTGCTGCAAAAAAAATGGAAACCTACCTCTGCAATTAAAGTTAAAATGTATTCTTTGTCGTTACGCGGAATTTCCCGTTTAAAAGTTATAACCAAGGAAAATTCTTGAGGAAAGAAATTGCATTTTGGCAAAACCTCGCTAGCGGGGACACCAAAAACTTTCGATTCGGGAAAGAATCTAAAAATCAGGGGCTTTTTGATGCATAAAGTTATACGTGGTAATAAAGAAAAGGAACTAAATTAATGTTCAAAACAGATGATGGTCCGTGATTTCATCAGAATAAGAAAAATTTGGAGTCACAACTATTCACATTTCAATATGGCATAATTTCAATACGATTGTTTCAACTTTATCCTATAATTATTGAGAAAAACAAATAAATGAGGGTCTCAAAACAAATTCTAGTTAATAAACATTGGAAAAAATACAGAAAAAGCATCTAATGTTTTTAGAAAAATCAATTAAACCAAACCACCTCTATTGGCTGTGAGTTATGAACGGGCAAAAAATTTATCAATGAAACACAAAACAGGAAACTAAAGAGTTACCGAAAAGTTTGGGTTAAATAGAGATCATTAATCGCGACAGATGTTCGCACATTGGCAACGGTATTGTTTACCCAAACTTGACCACAAAAAAGTTGACTAAATGACTAGTAGAATTATCGCAGAGGCAATTTTGATGGATTTTGAGCTATTTAATTAAGCTTTGTCAGCTTATTATGCTTTAAACGTTAGAATTAACGAGAAGAGCTGTGTTTCTGATCAATTAAACTTCTAACCTGTATGCGTAAATTCCTTCTTCTTTTACGATTTCAACACCGTCAGGAAAGCGTGAACTTTCAGCTATCGACAATCCCAGCAGATTGATAGACGCTAAATCTAAACATGGTAATCCTGCGTAGTAAACTTAAAGCTAATTACCAACTAATTAATTCTGATGCATTAGCTACTGTTTTAACGTTTTGGTGCTGTGAATTCCGACGCACTATATAACTATAGTTGTTGCTGTTCTGAGACCAATTTTTCCTACGGTCCTAGGACTCACTCTCTCCCACACTATTTGCCTGGGATCCACTTCTCAAGTCATTTGTTCGTGTGCAAATCAATCCGGAACCCACAATTTCTTTGCCTGAAAAGCGTACACAAAGGTTGCCGACCCCAGGTCTTGGAAATGCTCAAATTCGGCTCGATTTTAGGCCAAGGTTGCCGACTCCTGGCCTACAAGTGCTTGAATTAGGCTCGCTTTTAGGAATTGGGATTACTAACAGTTTTCCTTTTCTGCGACAGAATACAATATTTCTCTTTTCTTTACCAAGACCATTCGCTACTCCATACAAACAGAATTGTCTTTTTGGTTTTGAAATGATGTAGTATTTTGGTAAAAATCACGAAGAATGAATCCCGCTGTGAGCGACAAAAACGACGTCGTCAACTACAAAGTAAACTCAAATAGGATTTTGGCTGAAAAGATTGGGATTTAGACGACGCCAAAATATGAAGCGACTTGCCTTGCAGACAAATGAAATAAACACGGTTACCAGCATAAAATTATAATACAGAAGTGCAGTAAAAATTACTTAATCATAGAAGGTGCAGCCGAAGCTAACCAACTTCAGAAAATATAAAAATGCAAAAACCGAGACCTCAGTTTTCCGGTTTTGAGAAAAACTTGAGAATTTTAGACTTTTTCACCCCACGGTACTGAAATGCAATCGCCGAACAAAGCGGTGCCGCGCGTCAGATAGTTTGACGCAGCGTCGTTAATCTTTGGAAGCGTTTCACCGCAAACGAGCCGAGCTGCAGAGCAAAAAAATGCGACAATTAAAAAATAGTACTTCGTTTACAAAATAATGGTGCGTGAAGACAAAAAAAAAAGTAACAACTCAACATAATTCAAAGCAACATGACCAAAACATTTCAACTTTTTCACTTAGGTCACCTTTTTTGGGCAATCTGCTTTTGACCCGAGAAAGAAAAGTGCAGTAACAACGAAGATGAACACATAACTCGAATTCAACCTGAAACAGCGTAATCGAGATTTTGATCTTGAGAGATAAAAACAATGCAATTTATGTCATGAAAGACAAAAATTATCATCATTTAACAAAACTAATTTGTACAGAATATGCTTGTTACTATTTTTTTGGTTCACATAAATTACATGAGCAATTTTTGTTGATCCATTTTGAGATTCGTTGAGTTTTCGCCGTAAGAATACATTGAAGTAAATTTGTTTCTAATGTTTCATTATCAAATAATGCTGAATTTAAACAAACAGTAAAGCTGAATAGACAAATGAAAATATTTAAAGCCCTTATTTTGGCTAAACCTTTTCTTAAATCATCTAATCTTCTGTAATTTACATTTTTGTCGAAAATTCGAGATGAATAACGCACGGCAAAAGAATTTTGCCGTAATTCAAGCTGTTTTGAAGGTTTTTAGCAATAAAGGAGGACAAAACAGCACTACTTTTTTTATCATGTTCTTCCCAAAAAATTAATTCTCTTAAAAAGGGTAAAGTAAAAAACCAAATCCGTGTCTTGTTAAGAAATCAAAGTTGGTTTTGCAAGTTTTGAAGCAATCATCCTCACAGGTACAAGAATCACAGTTAAACAAAGCAATCATAATGAAAACCCACTATTTTTTAATTGTAGCTGATCATATTTTTATCTTGAACATTTGACTGAAAAAATACTGCGGATCTTAGTATGAATATTTTTGGCAAAGCCGATTAGTTCTAAATTCTTTTGAACAAAGGCAATTAATAATACGACACGAATTGAACCCTAAGTTTAGACTGATCTGGACTATCATTATCACTTAAGCTATAGAACCATTTTTGAGTCCTCTTTTAATATTTTTGAGGGAGGATAGCAATTAACAAAGATGACCGTTTGATACCGGACCGGTGTTGCATTGAAATTACTTAAGTGGAAACTTTACGCTCGCCTGACTTGGGAGTTCAAAAAATCTGTTACCGGTCAAATCAAATCTTTCACTATACTTGCTGTAATACGCCGAAGCGTGTAACGAGTTGGCGGGGCCCATCTCCGCGTCACTGCGCTGGGGCAACACAGCTCTTTTCGAAGAAATGTCACAGCGGTGACGAGCCGTTGGCAACACTGTGTCCGATTTGACCGGCCCGAAATTTGAACCTCAGACCTCCCGTTTCAGAGACGAACGCGTAACCGCTCGACCAACCGGCCGGTTCTGTTACCGGTAAAAAAATCAATTATATTTCACACCAGACACTTATGATTTGGGTGTGTAGGGGTAATGTGCACTGATAGGCAAATCACATTTAAGTTTCTGCGAGCTAGTAAAACTTTCATTGTTATTTTTCTCAGAATTTGCTACAATGCTTCAAATACAAAAATGCAAATGTATCTCGTAAATTAATGAACGTAATTTTGCAGCAAATTTAATAGAAATTGAAAGCAACAGAAACAATTAATACACAGAAATGGTTACCGCAAGGCACAAGTGCGCAACGCAATTAGCGTAACACTTTGGATTCAGAAGTATTTTTTCTTTCCAGTTACCCGTGACCAGCTGACCAAAAGCAAAAGGCTAAGTGACTATTAATAACTGATTCAAACGCGCAATAATTTTGCTATGGTCATACAGAGAGCAAACAAAAAGCACTATCGGAAAAAAATAGAATGTGTTTGACATAATTTATCAAGATTGCTTCGCAAGCCTAAAAGGTTTTCCTAAATGGTTCAATGAAAACATAATCAGCAACTTAATGCTTTCAAAGATGTCTATTAAACACTCAATTAACCATATCTTGTTATGCTCCATCGCTAACTCAATTTACCTCCAACATATTCATTACCTTTCAACCTATTTTTAACGTAATGTTTTACAAAACGCGTTCGACGTAAGATATTTTCTTGAAAAGCAATAAAATTCGTTGCTTGTTTAGGGTATTCTGACAAAAGCTTTTTTTTTAACTTTTAAACGTTGAATGACGTGAAATGACTTTGGCTAAGCAGCCCAAATTAATACAAGGAAAAATTGAGGGCCAATGTCATCATCATGGGGCTCCAACCTCCAACATTTTAAGGGGTAGACCCTTCGTCTGCCATTGTCATGAAAAAAACAAAACAAATTGCTAGATGAGAGGCTAGGAAGATTTAACGTTTACTTTGTTTTAGCATCCGTTGAAAAATGTCCTTGTTCAGGACAAACATTCTCAAAGTGGCAAAAATAACACAAATACCTCAAAGGTCTCGAAATACTTTGTGTACACAGACGACAATGGTTCGAGTTACCTTGCTTTAGCAACAAATAAAACCTGCAAAGGAAAGTAACACCTATAAGTCGCAGGGCTATGCAAGGGCTAAATTCTACCTGTCTCTAGCGACAAGATTATCAAAAACAAAACGGTTAATCAGCACGGAAGGCGATAGGCATATCCCTACCGGTATAAACAAGGGCAAAGACCTTTCAAGAGGGTTGGCAAATTCGGTTGATAGTTGGAGGGTTCAAGCCAATGTTTTTGCCTTCTGAGTTCAGTGCTTAAGTATGTCCAGTATGCAATCATTACAGCAAGAGTATTGCAATTGCGTTTGAAGTATTTCTGAATCATGCTTGGCTACCGTTAATTTTCAAAAATTAACGCACAAATAACGAAATCAAAAACGTAACCTCAACAACTTTAAATCCATTTTAAATATTCTATAAGTAAATTGAGCGTCCATGAAAAGATTTTGATCCCAATTTGAACATATCTTCGTCGTAACAATTTTAGTCATATTTGATAACCTAAGTATGATGCTAATAGTTTTTGATAAGCTATAATGAACATTGTCGCTTTTTAGAACCACTGGTTCATGAACTGAAAAAACAACATTACTGTTCTGTTGAATCATTTTAAAATTCTAACCATACACAAAAATAGCATTAGCCTTTTTTGAGAGTTCACGTTTTTAAAAAAAGCCAAAAAGTGAACACAAAAAATTTCAGCAAAAAAACACACGCACACATCTAATTTTGAGTTTTTCGACTAAAAAAAAGGATACAAATCCTGATAAAGTTGAGCTCGTAATAAACTTTTTACGTGACTTGAACAATTTCTTGCTGCTGTTTTTAATTATTTTTCGTTTTTTGCTGCTTTTTAAGGTTTTATTTTGAAAAATAAGAAGCCAAAATGTGGAGTAAAGAAAGCTGACCGAAGCACCCTAAAATGTACCATTGTACGAGTATCTTTATAGTTTTTCACTCGAACGGCCATCCAGCCAACTTCATAGACAAATTTCGCCGTAAACGTGCTGGTAATACAAGATTATAAAAGGCGGTCTACATCGCTACATTAAAAGTATCCGAAGTAGTTCATGCAAATATACTGTGAACTGACTAAATAAGCATAGACGGCCTAAATTAATCTCCCACGCTTTCCAATCCACATTGCTGCGTTTTGAGCTACAAAAATCATTGCTTGTTATTAAAAAGAATAATTTGCACTGCACAAACACTCTGTTTTCATGCATTTATTGCCGAACTTTTTGGCGTTTTTTAGGACATAGTTTAAGTAAATGACAAAAGGTTTTTCTCTATGAATCCTACACAAGATCACCCTAAAGAAAAATGAAAACGGGAGAAAAGCATGGATGTTTCCAGTACGGACGAAACAAGAATGTTTAGCGAAGTGGGTTAAGAGTTGCAAGTTGTATGTCGCGACGTTTACAATTCAGGCTCGGTCTACATTGGGCATAAAATTGTTAGCGTACGAGCGTATTTTTAGTTTATTTTAACGAAAACTTCAGTTTGCACGGCGTAGCGCCTTACCAGTTTACAAACTGCCAGTTCGAGACAAAATAAGGATACGCTCGCACACTCACGATTTTACCATCAGTACAGATCGGGCCTAAACATGTAGGCGTTTGCATATGAATAGTTAGAACTAGGGACAGAGGTTAAAGTTACAAGGTCCACGCCTCTATAAGAAATTCATCCAATGCATATAAAGCCCGATCCACATCGCGCGTAAAACCGTGAGCATACAAGCGCATCCTTAATTTGTTTTAACATACTGGCAGCTTGTAAGCCCGGCTTACCGAATTTTTGAATAAAACAAACAAAGGATGCGCTCGCACGTTCGCGCTTTTTTACGCCCATGGACCAAAACGTTTAAACGTTGTTCCGAAACTTCCGACAACCAACGTCATGAACGTTTCTAAAACCTGTTTTAAAATTTACAGGACTTAGTATTGAAATAAAAAGTTGATGAAAAAAAGGTGTTTATGGTCATTAGCTATGCCGCTTTATGAGTCACATTCTATTTAGTCTTAAATATCGAATAAGTTGATATTACGTATGAAACTTGTCACGATATAAATGATAGCAATTAACAGCCTTCATCATTTTGTCTTTATTTACTAACTATTGAACGACCAAAATGTACGCTATATTGCGCGGATTTATGAAATTTAGAACACATCGCGAAATTTCTGCTAAAACACAGAATTTATCATCATCTGCATTTCTTCTTTAACATATATGATTAATTTTAAGTAAGCCAATGTGCGAATCAATAAATAGTCTATGCGTGTACGAGAAACAAATTGTCAAAAGCAATAATTTCTGTTTTGTTTTTTTTAGTTTCATTCCAGTAGCTAAAACGGCCAAACACAAAATCGAGACTATAAAATCTCATTTAGAGTCCTTAGGACGAAACAGACTGTTGTGCTTTGTCTTTTACTGTGATTTTATAGTTATAAAATCTCATTTAGAAAGAAAAAACCTGCGGTACTGTCAGTTTCGCCAAACATTACACGCCTCGACTAAACCAGGCGCGCAAAAAGAATTTTGTTAAGGAGGCTGAGGGGCTTGAACCAAACCTGAAAAATTTTCCAGAATATTTTGGTGTTTGCTGAGCAAATTGGTGCAACTCAAGCGTATCACAGACGAGGGTCTGGGCCAGAGCGCCCAGCCGCTGGAGGGCTATAGGGTCTGGGGCGCAGTCCCAAGCTGCTGGGCGATCTTTTTGTGATTTTTTGGGGAAAAAATAGTCATTTTAACGCCATTCGGATCACATTTCGCACGTTTTTGGAGTTACTTGAACGAAATTTAATTGATGGGATTCGGATATCATTTGAAAGAACTAAATTTCTCAGCTTTTTTAGCCCCCCCTTCAGTCCAAAACACGTTTAAACACTTGCATTCGTTGATTAAATATTCTAAGTGACTTGGCTAAGGGATGGGGGGCTAATGCCCTCTTCGTTCCCTCCTGGTTGCGCCACTGAACTAAATTATAACGTTTACATCATCGCAAACAATTGTTTTGCGGCGAATGTTTAACCCAGCTGGATGGTGATTTAAAAAGCCGAGGAACTGAAGTGAAAACGCAAACACTGGCCCACCTGAGTATCGTGGTTTTAACGAATTATCCCGTCAAGTTTCACGTATACACCGGTCACAAAGTGTCATCTGGGATTACACAATTACCGTGGCCTTGGCGGGATAATAGAGCGAAATTCTTAAAATAGATTGCATCCCAAACAATGAAAAGAAACACAAGCTTAAACTCCTGCGAGAAAAAGCGATCGAAAACAAACAAATACGAAATGCCTTTCAATCAAACTAAGAAAAATTCCAACGCTGCTGGACTCCTAAAATGAATTTTGTTAAGCGAGACCAATTTATACAGTAGGTGTAAAATGCTTTCCTTTATGCAACTTGTGCATCTTACAAAACTTGATTATAAAATTTACGCTCACAAAAAACTGATGTTCTGAGTTTTGCCAATTCTACAGACTCCAATCGCTTCGCATTGTTTTGAATTGCAAGATTTTCGCAATGTGTTTTCAATCGGTTTTTAATCCGGTAATAGGGGCTGTACTACCGATATACTCGAGCTGCAAAAAAGTTAAGGCATTATGGCGGGCTTTCGGCCATCACAGGCCACCTTGGCGCCATAAAGTGGCGCTAAGAAGGGCTTAATTTCGATTTTTATTTTGACACTTTTGTCAATTGTCCAAGCACTTCAAAAATAATTTCACAAGTTGAACTACTGAAAGCCGTTTAAGTATTTTTCTCACAGGTTGAATGCGTTATAACTGGTGCGATATATTGAAAAGATCCATCTCGCAGAGTTTAATTCGAGCATAAACAGAAAAAGGTATAGTAGCCTGGTTCATTCTGAGCCATGTAACAACTTTCAAACAAAAATTGTTACTGAACCACTCACGAAAGACTTTTTGATCGAAATTTGCACAGCTTTTTATTCACATTCAAACTGATGGTGTATTTTTTAAAGTATCCACTAAACACAGTTTATGATTAAAAGGCACTAATTTTGAAGTAGCATATATTAACGCATATAATTGTATTTTACTGGAAATGTTGGTGGAAAAAACAATTAGAAAATTAATATTCAATCTCCGGTCTTCATTATGTTCAAAAAATTATGAGTTCGTGAAAAAATTTTACACAGTGAGAATGCGTGGGTAGAGAATAGAATTCACATGGGATTTCAGAATAATAATAATAATCGTTTCCCACATCATTAATCAATTAAACCAGTGAAATAGGTCTACTCAAAATCAGTAAAGATAATTACTTTGGGATGTGATTGTTTTTATTTGATTGGTAGGCTCAAACAAGTTAATTACGTAATAAAATAAGACGTTTCACAAAATACAATATGCTATTTTGCCTAAAAAAAGGCTTTTAAAAACGAAGAAAAATTGTCCCAAATTAAAAAATATTTGACATACTTTCTCAACAAAAAACAACTTGAAAAAAGTAAGATATCGCCAAATAGAAACCTTAAATATTGTTAACATTAGAACAGAAGCAAAAACGGAAAATACAGTATACTGAAAAGTATTGAAGAGATTGAGGGTTCCAACCAAAAAGCTACGCACACATCCGGACGTTGCTGCGAAACCGGAATTTTAATGAGAAATATTATTGCCAGCTCATAAAATACTTTTCAATATCGTTTCGGAAACCAAATTTCAAGTCAGCTACTTAAAACAAACATCAAAAATAATAAAAAGTTCTCGTTGCACATTTTGTGCGTTCAATTACCGAAATCTATCACCGATTATATTACATGTAATTGCCTACATTACCTGTATAAGGCACCAGTGGCGGATCCAGAAAATTTTGGTGGGGGGGGATTTGAAGCACAAAACCTCAAAAATTCGGATGTCTTCACCAAAATTGAGAGTGATTTTTCGGCCGAAATCGGAAATTCAAACGTTTTTTTCGCCCAAATTCAGGTGGTCTCCAAAAAAAAAAAAAAAAAAAAAAAAGGTCTTCACCAAAATTGAGACTGATTTTTCGCCGGATTCGTTACGTTTAGGTCGGTGGGGGGGGATGCATCCCGAAATGGAGCCAAATTATTCGAAATAGAGACTGATTTTTCGGCCAAAATCGTCACTTCTAGGCTGGTGGGGGGGATGCATCCCCCCCCTAAATCCGCCACTGTAGGGCACCACACTTATAAATTATTTATTCTTCCATATGAACCAGGCATTCGGCTTCTGTCAAACCACACCCAACACTAAGCACCCTTTTTAGGGGTTCTGTTTGCTAATCTTTCGTCATGCTGGGCCACAACAACAGGTAGACTGCTAAGCCGCAATGGAAAACAAGCGTTAAGTGGCTTTCGCAAGGGCACAATGATACATTGCCAGTTCGGTAATCGAACTTGGGATCAGCTAATTCGACTTTACAAACTGAGCTATCGCCGCCGCTACCGTTCATGTAGATGACCTATTTTTACCAGCAGAAATGCAGAAGTGGCAGGGAATAGAGTACGTATATCTTGGCATACTACGAAAAGTTTCAAAAGTGGGAAAAATTACTTCAAACCTTAAAAAACAAAGAAATACATTTACTAATTAGATTTTTAAGGTTTGGAAAACAGATGAAAAGGCTAGCACTGCGAGTAGTCATGTTTGTAGACTAATTTCTATAACAGATTGCCGATTGTTGCTGTACATGACAACTTCAATAAGTAAACCATTAATCCACAATTAATCTCATTTAACTTGTTTACGGTTTGTCATAAGGTTAAGCGGAGCTAAAAAGAGATTAAGTACAATGGGTAACGAACCACGCTTATTTTTAAAAAGAACCAGTGAATTTAGGGTTGAGGCTGGGCTATTCTTAAACTTTCACGAATTTTCAGCCTCAATCGTGATTAATTTGTTCCTAGAGGATGTAAAGTGACCCAATTCTATTTCTTGCTAGGTTAAAACGTAAAAGTTGGCTGTTGTTATAGATTACGGTTACTGATAATAGGGCAAGAAAGCGGTGCTGATTATGTACAAATGCGTTGTATTAGCCAGTGTTGTTAATTATTTTTTCATGCAGAAGCAGACACTTTCTTAATTTGTCCTTAAATTTTGAGCAAAACTGAGCCGCGTCTTCTTATAAAATTGTTCTTATAAAAAAAGTGCAATTGTGTTGCATTACTGAGCAGTTGTGAACTTCAAAAATCACTTTTGCGTCGAGACAAAGTTTCTCATATTCCCCCGTGAAAAACGAATAATCTTTTTGATTGGCAGTTTTTGTTTCAGCTATTCATATACATTGGTATTTCAATGAAAATCGTATTACTGTGGTGGAAGACCTGTTTAATTAGCCACCAAAACTTCAACAAAATGAAAACAGTAAATTTTATAGCCCGGTAGCGCTATATCTTTGAAACTTACTTTAATAGTTTAGCATTCGAAACATTGCCTTGATCTATTAATATGAAAAAGTAGTTATAACTGGCTTTCAGGTTAAAGTTATATACTCATACGGTCAATCATCGAGCACATTAAAAGCTTCAAAGGTAAAAATAGGAGGGAGACTGCTGGCTTTTCAAAAGTTCACGAAATTTTATCCGGTAATAAAAAATAATTCGCGAGATACCGGCGCTCTGTTTTGCAAAATTTGAAAAATTAAGGCCCTCGTGCGTAGATCGAAGATTCAAAATTTGCCTCATTTGCAGCCAAAAACTCTTCGATTGAAACCACTCTGGTGCATTGAATTGACATGCAATGCTGTTACAAAATACAATAATGTCGTGACAGGTAGTGTGAGTCATGGATCAAATTGCAAATGAGTTGTCTGAAAAAACCACTAATATACGCCTAATAAGTCAAATTTGTCACTTTGGAGATCGATAACAAAACAAAAAACATAAAAAATAATTTCATTGAAACCGATACCGGTACTTCGCTTACGCTTATCTGCCGATTTATAACCGCATAATTGAAATAACTTAACAAACAAACAAACAAACGAATAACTAACAGTGCCGTCGCTGCGGGAAGGGGGGTAGGGGCACGCCCTACCCCTCTTACGGCTGCTTGTGCCTCCATTTTGGTTTATAAAAATATTGCTTTTGGAACATCACGCAACGACAAGACAACAGACAATGATGGAAAAAGAAATAATCACGTTCAAACATAATTTTCCTTTGACGTTTTCTCGATTTTTTACGAAATTGCAGGCAACCAACTGCTCTACATAAATCTGACGCAATATTCCGTCTTATTAACACGCCTTTACGGATATATCGCGGAAAAGACACGTAAGCCTGCAGAATCGTTACCGGTATTTCGTAAGTGATAATGGTATGAAACAATACGTGAAAACTTTTTTTTCGAAGACCAGCTCTTTTAATTTTTAGAGCACACTCAAGATTTTGAGGTCACAGTCAGTGGCGCTACTGAGATAAAGGGGCTTAAGCTCCCTTAGCCAAGTTATTAGAAAATTTAACCTCAAAGCACAAGCGTTTAAACGTATTTTAGACTTTACCTGACGTAAGGGGGGGAGGGCTAAAGGTGCTAAGCAATTTAATTCTTTTAAACGACTTCTGAATTTTAGGCATTTAGTAATTCATATGGCTTCAAAAAGTGCAAAATGTGATTAAAATGGCGTTAAAATCGCTATGTTTTTGCTGCAAAATTGCAAAAATCGCCCTGCGGATGAGGGCGTAGCCCCAGTCACAGTCACTAAGTACTAAGCCCCAGCCACAGTCACTAAGTATTTAGTGACCATGCCTGTCTGAGACAAGCTTGAGTTGCATCAGTTTGTTCAGCATGGGGGCTAAATCGTGCAGTTTTTGTGCAAATAAAAATTTACCTTTGGTTCATCCCTCCTAGCAAAATCCTGGTCGCACGCCTGGAGGCATTCACTGCTGTAAATATTTTTCCAGCGGTTATGGGCCGTAGACGAAACGAGCTAAGAAACGCTTCCGGCTTTATTTTAAAATTGCACATAATTGTAGCCGTACAAGTACAACCAGATATGAAGATTAGTTTTTATTATCAAGCTTCAGTTTCCCCCCCCCCCCCTTTGGCTAGTACCCTCTTACTTTGTTTGCTCTGGCGACAGATCTAAGAAAGAGTCTAGAACACCAAAAGAAACGCACTCAGAATCGACACGCTTGAGTGATTTCTTGATAAATGCTTGATTTAAATTCACAAAACTCGTTATTGTTGCATATTGTTTGTTAAAAAATGCCCATGTTAAGTATTCCCAAAACTTTCAAACAAACACACAAAATTAAAACTGGAAAATCACTCAAGCGTGTCGATTCTGACTGCATTTTTTTGGTGCTCTAGACTTTACCCGGTTCTAATAACAAGTTGTGACCAATTTCAAATAGGCCTACCCTTTTTCTTGAAAAAACAATCTTTTAAGAACACGAGGCTCGATTTTTCTCAAAATTTAAGAACAATGCCGGCCTCAGCATCAAAAAACAATTTAACACATTGTCAAAACAAAATATACTCACCAGCACATGGGGGCTGGATTGGTTTCAATGACGTCATTCTTGTGCTTGACAACCACAAAAGCATCACTAGTAACAGCCGTGATGACGTCACGAGCATTATTCACGACGACAATGGACGTGACGTTGCATTTGCGACGGAACCGGTAAGGATGGGATGGAAAAAAAAGCTCCCTTGCTCCGTTCAAAAGTGCACTTCTCACATTTATAAGGCTAGCTAGAGTAATACAGCGTCGGCACTAACATGCAACCTAGGTTTATCATGGCCTGCAGCAGCTAAAATGCAAAATTATGTTTGAGAATGCGCAGTGTAGGGTGCCGAAATCGGAGATCACTACACTTATTTGTCGGCAGCGTGGCCGAGAGGATAAAGGCTTCGTTTTTATGCCGACTTTGATTGCTTGATTTAGGTCCACCCGCACCCATGTCACGTTCTTTCGTCCTTGGATAAGGCGGTTTACGATGATTATCACTGCTTGGTGGCTTTGAATAAGCAGCAAATTTACATGGTAACGTTAATTGGAAAGCCTGGAATGCGGCCAATTCCGAAGGCCCAGTCTACACTGTGCGTAAAATCGTGAGCGTTCGAGCATGTTACTTCATTTTAAACAGAAATTCGGTACGCTGGGTGCACACCTTTCCAGGGTACAAGCCGTCAGTTGCTAAAAATAAACTAAGGATACGCTCACAATTTTTACGCCCAGTGTCTACCGGGGCCTATAAACGAGTGAGAACGATTTGCCCGAAATGAAAGCGCCACCATCTCTTCCTCACAAGTGGAGGAAAGATATGGATCAACCAATCAATCAATCATACTAACTCCGTATGAGTGTACAGATAATCCGTTAACAATTTACCACGAGATCAATTGCAATAGAAGTTTATAGGATTGGAATCGAATCGAAGCCTATTTTTGTAAACAAATCCAGCTAAAACTGTAAAAAGTAGCACTATGCTCTTGAATGGAATGGTTGTTGAAGGGGGGCTTCTTAACGGTTTTTTTTTTGCGTGGGGGACTGAAGGCCAAAAAATTTTAACTGATGATGCATGTATAGCGATGCATCTCAACCCCTAAACCCCAAACTGTATTGGTAAAAGCAGTGAAATAGTGTCTTAGTATTTCTTTTTGACATTCTTTTGGTGATTACGTTTAATGACAGAAACGAACCAGTTTTACATTTTCAAATGAACATTAAAAGCAACTTTGCCAAAAGAAGTGCTGGCACTAAGTCAACAAGCTAGCAAATAAAAAAACTTAAGTATGTAAACCTTTTTAACTTTTAAGGTTAATGCAAATATTAGTTAGCAAAATAAAGCGAAAACTAAACACAAATTGCTAAACAAAACTGCAGTGATACTGTATATGACTATTTCAACTGCAAGCCTATACAGAAATTTGATCAATTAGGCGAAACAAATTCCAACTCAATGCAATTTAAGAATCAATTTAGAGATAGATCAAAAGAATTGAGTAACATAATGGTCTGATATGAATAATACTGTTATAGATTCATTTAATTTGAAAACCCTTAGATCAAAGTGCCTACGTGCTTGACCAATTTCTACTTTTAAGGAAGGCTAAACCTCTACGATTTGTTCCAGAACAGCAGAAAACCTATGTCTAGTCGGTCTAATGTATTTTATTGAAAAACAAAAAACAAAAAAGTGTCATATTACGTCGATTAACACGTGCAACTAGTACAACAAGGACTAGTGTTGTATTTACAGTATAGTATAGAATAAACTAAAAAGATCAATGACGTCATTTATATAAACAAGCTTTTCCTACTACCCAAAACAAAGGCAGAAGCCGAGGGGTGCAATAATTCTCAAAAATCATTTACTAAATAAATGCTGGATTAATAAATAATATACAGTTACTTTTCTAAAATACCAAATATGACATTGAAAAGACTTTTGAAGCAAAATCGAAATTCATCAGAGTTCAGCAGTTTTAATTTAATTATTTAATCGCAAAAATAACAATTGCCTAATTGTATTTTATTTCAATTAAGACATGAATAACAAAAACAGAAAAAAATTAATGAATTGCTACCAATTATGAATTGGATAGAAAACCTGTACCATAAACCTAAAAATAGTGCAACAAAACGTCCTAGAAAGAATTTGCTAACTTTCCATACGGCTTGGCCTATAAGAATTAATGTTCATGAGGCTAATAATGGTAACAGAACACTGACTGACTGATATTAATAGTCTTGAATCGCAGGATCGCTTTATAGTTGATTTCGTTACGTAGGTGTAAATTGATTAATAGATGGTCTATTGACCATAATCAGGTAACAAAATTGTTATCATCTGGATAGCCCAAGATTTCTGATTTTTCATTTGCAGTTTGCCAAATTATCTCGAAAAAAGTTGGAAAGTCAATTTCAGATCAGATTAATTTAGGAAAATTTCAGTACGCTGTACGTAGGCTTAGGTTGACGCTTTTAGTTATAATTGGCTTATTTGAGATGCTCCAAAATACAATTAAACTAACCTTTCCAACGTCGTAAATTGATCGGATTTCAACTGCCTGTATTCGGTCCATTTGGTTTAGAGAATTGACACAAAGAATTATTTAAGTACCTCAAAGATTGTCAACTTTGAGAATCATGTTTTAAATAGTGTGTCTGAATCTACACCGTAGCAAGGTAGCATTCGAAACAAGGCAAAGCTTTTTATACGTCATGCAACATACTCATGTCTCAAATGGCCAGTAGAAGTTTTTAACTTTTGAACTTTAGAAAAACAAAACATTTTCGACTCTTTCACTTATAGTCGCGCTGTGTTTATTTAGTTCCGTTTGAAGATGACCATCTGTCTATTTTAAAATCTCTCACAAACATCGAATAAAATTCAAAAATCGCTTCATCAAAAAACTTTATAGAATTTAAACAAATATAAAATATTTAAACAAAGCAACCAAATTTTAATTCTTTTTAAATCAAACTTCTGAAGCTGCCCCAGACTACAGTATCACGTTCTAAACGATGTAAAACTACCGCATTTTACTGTTCACTGATAGATTCAAATCCATCCTCCAGCTCTTTAAACCTGTTTTTTCCATTTTCTTTTCAAAGCTGAAAGCAGAAGCACTAGCCTAATTGATAAATCTCGTAGATAATTATTTTTCTAACGCTGCAAGTGCAAAATAATTTCTTGTATCTGTGATGCAGAAAAAAACCCTCGATTTTCTAATAGGCTTACTGATTACTGTACTTCTCAAGACAAAAACTGCTTTGCAGTTTAATTCTAATTCTCATATTCAAAGAACCAAACAAGTGTGTTCTGGTCACGCCTAATGTGATTTTTGTAAGCCCTGTGGTCCACTAATCTCCCATGTCGAGCAAAATGTTCTTAGTTCTACGGCCTTGATATTATTGAATACAAATCTATCGTCTCTCTTCGTTTTCGAAATAATTATCTTCGCTCACAACCGGCGATTAGGATTAGAAAACAAAACAAGATTATCTGATGATAACGCGGTTACCGCAAAATCTTAACAAATCTCGCCAAAACCGCAACTAACTTGTATTCTGGCTGTCAAATGACAGCGAAAAAATCAACCTTAAACTCAAGAAAAAAGCAACAATCAAGCGGTACTTCGCGTAGGCTTTGTATGACGGAATGACTGTTTTACTACGATTTGATCAGTTTATGATTGGTAAAACTTTTTTTTCTGAAAGCGGCCAAAGTGTAACGCCTATGTTTGATTTCGGTAACAATGTTGAAATTTGGCTGGAATTTACGTCTAAACCTCGGTGAAAGCAAAATAATATTGCCCGGCTCTTTAACAACATCTTGATTTTAACCAAATTTTTTGACGCAAGACGATACGTGCAAGCGTCTTTTTTTTTTGCAGGTAGCATAATATCCAACTCCAGCGCTGGCTCGAAAATATCGAACTCCTTCCTAGTTGCCTTCAAATTCTATTATTTCTTTCTCTCTGTATTCTTTGATGGGTGAAGTTGCTAGCATTTTCAACCGTAATGTGAGTGTGTGTGCGTGTGAGTATTTTCTCAGTTCGTTCGGTAATTTTTAGATTATTTTTGAATTTGCACGGAGTAAAAATACGAAAGGTCGGTAATCATGAAGAATATTTAGGTAGTTCGCATTTTTTCGAAATATGCAAAAACAATCAACTTTTCTTTAACTTTTCATATTTTGCCTGCTTTTAGATTTCAGCCACCTGCTGCCCTTTATCTTTTCTATTGAAACCACACTAATTAATGGTTTGGTAAGAGTAAACAGCGTATTTTTCTCATTGATGTCGTCGCTTATTTGTCGCGTGTCGCGATTTGATGGGAAGGAAACGTCTCGGTTTGATTTCTTTTCATTTCTCTTGCCACACTTCGAAGGAAATTAACCGTAAAGGCGTAAAAGGTCTTCTATCTATTCGACGTCCATTTACTAATCAGTGCAACGAACAGGCGCGTAGCCAGAAATTCGCAATGGGGGGGGGCTGTTTTGGGGGTCTGGGGGCGGAGCCCCCAGCGCTCGAAAATTTTGCGTTTTTTTGCAAAATAACTTCATTTTAGGGCTATTTTGATAAAAAAATAATGCTTTTAAAAACGTGGCTTACAAATTGGCAGTGCTAACATGATTAAACTGGTTGCATAAATGGGCTATTTGGGAGGTGGCTAATGGTAAAATGTTAGTCCTCTTGTTTCGATGCTGGTAAATTATAAAATCGAATAATTCAATAAAACTCACACGGAGTAATCTATTTCGTATACAGTTTATAGAGAAAAATGATTGGGGGGAGGGGGCTAATGAAAAGAGATTTGAGAGAAATGATCGGAAATTAACTAATACTGAATAGCCCCCCCTATTCCTCAGTTTATATTATGTTTGTTGATGACACCTATGTTTAGCATTTTTACACTTGTGATCAAATTTGATTGCTTATTTCTTACCATTTTTCGAAGTTTTCATTTATTTGTTAGTTTTATTTTTGACAAATTAGCCCCCCCCCCCTGAGCATATGTTTCAAAAGATGTTTTAAATCACTATTTAGTCCACTCCAGAGCATAAAACAGTCTCAAAAGTGCTAAAAACGTGGTGTTTTTTACCATTCTGCATTTTGGTCGACATGCCAATGGGGGGGGGCTGTAGCCCCCCCCGCCCCCCCCCTAGCTACGCTACTGGCAACGAAGGCTATACTGTTGGGAAATTGGTACAAAGGCAGCCAGTTTTTTCCCGATATATCAATGTTTGAAGGTTATGCGTGTAAAAGAAAGATGATTTAAATTTAAGTCAAAGCTGTGGTGATGGGGGCACACCACAACCTCCCATTAACGTGATATGGCTATATTTTTTGGTAATGCAGTAATTGCGTATTAATCTTTCTGAAGAACTATTCTGTCTGCTTATGGAAATAAAGGTTATGAAGCCAGTAAGCTTCGAAGTGTTACTTTACTTTTTACTAGTTTTGTGTTGCAATTTTCAACAAAAAAAAAAAAATACTGTACAAGCATTAAGCATACTGTAAATGAAAAACTTTTCACGTGTTTATTAAACCGGTATTTATACTGTATAACGCTAATTTGCAGAGCCAGACTCAAGGCATGAGATGATGGGTTCAAACTGCTTTTTTGCCTTTTTCAATTTTACCGCAAAAAATTCCATTACCATACTACTAAAAAACTCAAAACAAAATTTGGGGTTTAGTCGATGTTCTTTTTATGTGACAAATTTTTCTTTTGTCAACCTAAATCCACTATTGAATAAAAATAAATCGTCCTTCTTCAAAATCTCTGCTTTCATGTCCAATTTCTTTTCTTTGATGTCGATGCTTAATGTTTTTCTTACAACATAAATAACTTTATCTCCTTGACATAAAATAACTATAATTTTAAATCTCATTCAGACGAGTAAATGTTGCCTTGTAAAACCATCGTTACACTATCGTACGCTGCTATCTCATTTTCAGTCTTTCAGTTGATTAAATTATTCTGACTTTAAACTAGGGAAGAAGTTGCTATTTTGTTGGCAAAAAATCGTTTAAAAAGCGTGATTGTTTGAATTTCACGAATAGTCAAAATTGTTGGAACGTAAAAAGCTGGCATATGCAAATTAAGCTGCTGTTTTTTCATCATTTCTGGATTTTATTTGTCACCGACTTAACTTTGCCTGTGTCTGTATTGACTCCACAGTAGATAAACGGAACCACTATAATCTCTAACATGCATGCTACGAATTTTATTCAAGGCCACGGTAACTTAAAAAGGCTTTGAGTGAACTATGTCTTTGAGATTGAAATCTTGTAAATGTTGAAATAAGCAATTTCAATATTGTTAGGAAATTAAGCTCTGGCAGAACAAATAAATCAAGGAAAAATGCAACGATTCATCTCAAAAAGGGTCAAAATTTGTTCACGTATTCGATCGTCAACTTTTATGCAGTCGGTATGACCTCTTGCAAAATACTATTTAAACATATTTCTTTTTAGTTTGCGACGTTTATAGTCGGAAATATCGACAAAGCAAATAAAAGAACTTGTCTCAATTGCCGATCTCCGAGTAGGTCTCCATTTATCATTAGGCGTCGATTTCACGATAAGATTTTTTATTAACTCTGGGAGTTTTGTTCCAACTTTGGCTAAACTGTCTTAGCTTGTTTGCTTCCATGCTTTCACCGGCAGAAAAAATGTGGAGTTGAGAGAACACTGTTGATCTACATTATAAAATACCAACATTAAAGAAACTGAGGTTGTTTTAAGAGTTTTATTTATTTATTTTGGATTTTTGATAATTTTTTGCCAATTCTAAATTTGATGTCAATCAGTTTTTTTTTTGAATCACGATATTCATAAAATAAAATTAAATGTATTTAAATACATAACTATTTAATAAAACTAATGGTGATTTGGAGTCTAAAAGCCAGATAGATTTTTTTTATCAATTTTAGAAAAGGCAAGATTTTGACCATTTGCTGCTACCTAACGGAATAAAGTTTTGAAAGAGCTTGAGTTAAGCACACTTAAAATTTTTAAACTTAAACAAGAGCACTAAAGCAAATCGCATATTACCGATAATTATTAGAAGCTGATTACTTATCTAGTGATTCGGCTTTATTGTTATTGCGTAACTTAGCACTGCCCTCTTTCGGATTAAACTCTTGTTTATATTGGTTATTGCACTGTAAACATTTAATTGCAATGAAAAATACAGAGTGTAGCTTCCATTTTTTACCAATTGTACAACTTCACAAAGTGTCATGTTTTCATTATTCTTCAAATCAAAATCAAATTTTTTATTATAGCCTAGTCGCTATACTATAAACGCCGAAGCCTGTAACGAGTTTGCGGGGCCTACCCCATGCCTTTGGCCAGCGCAACACAGCTTCGTCCGAAGAAATGTCGCAACGGTGACGAGCCGTTGGCAACACTGCACCCGATTTGACGGGCCCGAGATTTGAACCCCAGACCTCCCGCATCAGAGACAAACGCGTTACCACTCAACCAACTGAACGGTAACTTTATCATTAACCCAGTATTTGCTGTGACATGGCTTAACTTTGAGCAGGTGGGAGCAGGCGCGTCGATTTCTCGAAATCTTCGGGGGGTGTAACTTAATAACCGGAACTTTTTCGGCGAAATCTCGCGAATTTTGTTTACATTGTTTGTACATCGCAGATTTTCTTTGCAATGTTCGTACATAGCAATAGCAAATTTAATGCAGTCTTTTTTTGTCCATGCTATGCCGTTTAGGAAATGAGCGTACGGTATTTTGGAAGATAAAGGAAAAAAAAAATAACTCATCGCGGCCAAAAGTGGGTTGGTAGGAATGAACGAGTTCTTGAGATATATAACCGTGTGAAATATTTTTGCGGTACGTTTTGAATGCGACCTCTTTCACGCCAAACTTTTGGGGCAATTTTTGGGCTCTAATTTCAATGTCACGACTTTGAAAACTTTGAAAATCGTTTCGCCAAGTCTGTCTATACTACGTTAAGGGATGACACCCAAGGACGTAGCCAAGAGGGGGGCAGCCGTGCCCCCAATCAAAAAGGCCCTCAAAGACAAAAATATTTTAAAAAAGCATACTGTTTCCTCAGTTTCAGTTTCTTTCAGCATTTCTCCGTATAAAAGTGCACACGTTCAACAGTTATTATTAGTAATATCAATATATGGACGAGCAGAGGGCCCGAGCCTCCTCAATTCAAAATTTTGCCAACCAATTTAAGTGTATATCCCGGGAGAAATCAACAGTTTTGTTTTAAAAAGTGCAACCACAGGCACTTGTATAACCTTTTTATGAACGTAATACAATAACCACGACCGGAGTTATCAAATGGCGCAGTGCCAGGGAGCCCCGCGTTTAGATGGTGGGCCTAAGAGTTTTTTTGTCTCCACCTATATTGACTGGAAATTGCAGCCAAAATCCAAAAAGTGCAAGGGGCCCAGCGCAACACTGCCGTAAATTTTTGAAAAGCAGTAACTGCAAAATCACGTTTTCGAGAAAAACAGGTTCAAAGGTTTGAGACTTTCCCGTACTCACCAAACTTGTCGTAGAGCGTTAAATTTTTTTCTGGTAAATGTTAGAGCTACTCTCACCATCAGAGACGTAGCAGCCGCCCCCCAAACCCCCCAATTGGGGAGGGCCCAGACCAACTTTGGGGGCCCAAGTTAGTCTGAAATTGCTTTTTGGCTACGTGACTATTTTCAGTTCAGCAGACTTGTTTACAACGGATTTAAACTGTAGGAAGAAATTGGCTTGTGACATCATAAGTGAATGCTACGTCATTTTATCTCGCAGAATCTAGAATATTTCGATTGATTTTCTGGTAGAATCTTGAATATTCGATTGACGTAACAATACCGTTGTTACGCAACCATCATAGAATGGTCTGGAATTCTGTTTGGCTATAAATATCGGGACAATATATATACACTGCAGAGTGCAGATAAAGTATTTTATTGACATTGTATAGAATGAAACGTTCAAAAAGTGGTGCTCAAAAGAGAAAAGAAGCAGCCACTGCTCGAGATGCTGTAGCGAAATTGCCCAAGATGACAGATTTTTTCAAGATTACTGAGCAGAGTAGACCTGGCACTAGTACCGAGAGGGATGAGGAAAACTATAGTGTACAAGAAAAAGAAGACTATGACGATCAGCATCAAAGTGCTTGTGAATTTCCAGAAAATGTAAGTTGTGATTTACCTGCCAATACGCAACCTTCAATATCAAAAATAACTGAATCTCAATTTACCCCTATCCCTGATGACCCATGTAAATGGCCTGAAAGTATTTCTGATGCTCAACGATGCGATATAGTAAAGCGTGGACCACATCAACTAATAATGAATTTTCCATATAATAACACAACTCCAAGGCGACGTTTTTCCTCCAACCATTATAAACGTGTGTTACCTAATGGTGAAAGTGTTTCACGGTCGTGGCTAGTTTATTCTGGGGAATCAGATCAAGTTTTTTGCTTTTGTTGTAAGCTATTTGGAAAAACACGAAGCCCCTTTTGTAGTGGTATAAATACATGGGAGGGTTTTTCGAAAAAACTGAAAGACCATGAAAACGGCATTTCCCACCAAAAATGCTGCAGTCAATGGATGTTGCTAGCTGAAGGGATAAGAAATTCATCCACTATCGACAAACGCGAGATGAATATTTTTTTCAATGAAAGACGTTTTTGGAGAAATGTTTTAGAGAGACTTATCGACATTGCCTTGTTTCTATCGGAAAGGACACTTGCTTTTAGAGGATCTGAAGAAGTCTTAGGATCTCCTCACAATGGAAATTTTCTGGGTATATTTGAGCTTTTGGCAAGAAGAGATCCGATCCTAAAAGAGCTTCAAGACAGAATCAAGAACAAAAACACTAAAGATCACTATTTGAGTCCTACCATACAAAATGAACTAATTGAATTGCTAGCGACAGAAGTTGAAAAAGAAAATTTACAGCAATTGAAATTGGCAAAATATTTTTCTATAATTTTGGACTGCACTCCAGATATGTCACATCATGAACAAATGTCTGTCATTCTCCGTTATGTACTATGTAATGAAGAAGCTGCTGTTGTTAAAGAAACATTTTTTGGCTACTTGAGAATAAGTGACAGTACTGGGAAAGGCTTGTTGGACGCTTTCTTAGAAAAAGCGACCGAACTGCAACTCGAATTGTCTGATTGTCGAGGTCAGTCATATGATAATGGTGCTAATATGAAAGGAAAACATTCTGGATCCAAGCAAGAATGCTACACATCTATCCCAAAGCTGTTTACGTGCCCTGTGCAAACCATACCCTTAACTTAGTTGTTGTTGACAGTGCTAATTCATCGACGGAAGCATTGACATTTTTTGGAGTACTTACAAGGTTGTATGTGCTCTTTTCTTCCTCTGCTCAGCGTTGGGAAATTTTGAAGAAACATGTGGAGCTGTCCATAAAGTCACAATCTGATACTCGTTGGGAAAGCAGAATTAAATGCATCAAACCTCTTCGATACAATTTAAAAGAGATGTTGCTGGCACTGAAAGACTTGGAAGCCATTTCCATAGAAAGAAAAGATGGAAGAGCTGCCTCAGAAACAAAATCGTTGATAGCTCATTTATCAAAATGGAGTTTTCTTTTGTCGGTGTTTATTTGGTATGATATCCTATTCCAAGTCAATAAAGCAAGCAAGATTCTTCAATCGTATGGAGTCTCCCTTCATACAATGGAAACGGAAATCCAGGCAACTGAAAAGTTTTTGCAAAACTATCGCACAACGGGTTATGACAGTGCTGCAACATCTGCTGTTGAAATAGCACAGGAATTGGATATTGATCCTTCTTTTCCTCCGTCAAGAAGTGGAAAGAAAAGAAGATTGTTTGATTACCAAGGTGAAGAGGAACAACGAGCTACTCCTGAACTGAAATTTAAAAGCAACTTTTTCTATCCATTAGTAGACCAGGCTATTATGTCAATAAAGGAGCGCTTTAATTTGTTACGTGAGGTTTCTTCCGCCTTTTCGTTTTTGTACACACGAGACAAACTTTTACTTGTGCAACAAGAAGATGCTCTTCTTACTTGCTGTAAAGAGTTCCAAAAAAAGTTCGGTGACATTGATTCTGATGAAATGAGCGCTGAGCTACAGCGGTTTGTTTTAATTTTACAAAAAAAACGCAATCTCAATACGGCTCAAGACTTTCTGAACTATCTTCTAAAGACTCATTTATTTGAATTGTATCCGAATGTGTACATCGCACTTCGAATCTTACTAACTTGCCCCGTGACTGTTGCCAGCGCTGAAAGAAGCTTCAGCAAATTGAAACTGATCAAAACTTTTAATAGAACGTTTATGACAGACAGTAGACTATCTTCATTAGCCATGTTGTCAATCGAAAATGACTGCGCCCGATCTCTTGATTATGACAATGTCATAACAGCATTTGCGAACAAAAAGGTTCGCTCCAGACTATTTAAATGATACTGTGTTTTTATAAATTTTTCATGTTTTTCAGTGTCATTGCTTTCGTTTCGCAGTGTCTGCATAAATGTCCTACTGAACTCTGGCATCGGTGCCGAATTTTTTATGACTTGAACCTTCGGTATCGGCATGCTTTATTCTGATATTAGCCTGTTTACTTATGTACAAATTGTGGTGTATTTTCTTACTGCAGCTTTTCAATTTTACACCTCTAAAGTGATATGACCTGTGCGCAGGGGCTCTTGCGCTTACTTTGGGGGGGGCCCGAAGTTGGAGTGCTACGGCACTGCTCACCATGCATGCTTAATCTCAGTTTTTTAGGGTTATTTTAAGTTGGTCAGTTTTTTTAGAAGTAAGTACACTTTTTTGTGTAGTTACTGCTTTTTACTGTTTTTTCGACAAGAAGAATTTCAGAAAAAACTTTTTGAAACGCAGTAACTGCAGTTGACTGGCAAAATAGTATTAGTTGACGCAACATAAATTTTAGTAAAGCATTACGTTTACGAAACTAACCGAATACGTTGATTTTTGATTTAACTTTCTTTAAATCAAGCAATTTAATTACAGGAATGGCAAAAGTGAGAAAACTTTAAAATAGTAGTGGTTTACCTATTTAGGTATTTGAATCGACCTGCATTTTGCATAAACACATCATTGATAATATCCGGCTAATTATTATTTTGTTAAGATTTTTTGGGTAGCAGCGAAATAAGTGTAATTTTAACCTTGGCAATTTTTTCGGACTCGTTTCTTCTCACCCTAATTTGCAATCTAGGACTACTGTTCTTTTCAAATAGAACATTATCAATATTTTGCGTAGCTCTTACTAAATTTTCTTTCGAGTTTGGGCCTATTGAAAACTCGAATTGGTATTGGTTGTGTTCCGAGTCAGAGGTAGGTGGCGCTACTTTTGAGGACAAATATACCGAGTAGTGGTAACCAATAGCGTAACCGGGAAAGAGGGGGGGCTGCAGCCCCCCTTTTGGAATGTCGACCAAAATGCAGAATAAGGAAAATACCAAGTTTTTAGTTTTTCTGAGACAGTGCTTTGACCTGGAATGGACTAAAAGATGATCTAAGGCGTCTTTTGAAACATATAGGGGGGCTAATTTGTCAAAAATATTACTCACAAATCTATAAAAACTTAAAATAATCAAAAATTTGATCGCTTGTAGAAAAAATGCTAAACATAGGTTTCATATGAAAAATAAAGCTCAGAAAAAAGGGGGAGGGGGCTATTCAAAAATATTTAAATACCCATCACTTTTCTCGAATCTCGCTCCATTACCCCCCCCCCCCCCAAATTAACTTCATAAAACGTAGACGAAGCAGATTACTCCTTGTGAGTTTTTTTTTAATTAAGGGTTTTTATGATTTACCAGCTAGTAAATGAGACGACTGAAATTTTACCATTAGCCACCTCCGACATAGCCAATTTATGCAACAAGTCTAATCTTGCTATTGCAGTGCTAATTTTCAAATTTTTTATCATAATGCCAGAGTAGTATAAAATGCGCCAAAACTATACGGTTTGGGGGATGGGGGACTGGGGGGTTTGGGGGATGGGAGGTTTGGGGGATTGGAGGTTTGGGGGATTGGGGCTTTGGGGGATTGCGTCCCCCAAACGTGATGTTATCTAAACGTAGTTGGCCTTGCCTGAGTATCGAACCACCGCAGGTGCCTGGCTTCAAGTATAAAGATCTTTAGTGTCTTACCTGAGAATCGAACCACCGCAGGTGGATTGCTTGGTTTCAAATCTAAAGTAGTAGCAGGTTAAAAGTGAATAACCCAAGGTCTATTCTTAACTCTAAGTGTAGTTATAAGAATGGAAACTTAGTGTTGACCTGAAGAGTAACTGAGTAACAAACCACCGCAGGTGCCTGGCTTCAAGTCTAAAGACTCTTAGTGTCTTGCTCGAGTACCGAACCACCGCAGGTGGTTTGTCAAGCCACCGCAGGTGGTTTGCTTCAAAGTAGTTGGTTAAAAGTGAAAATATCGGTAGTTTCTAAGATGTTCTAGTTAATGCTATGAAGTCTATTTTGTACGAACTTTGTGTAACTTGAAACGTTTCCTGTCGCGCTGCAGTTGAATTTCCGCTGCCGTGTCGAAATCGTGACAGCGGTTATCTAAGGTTTAGCTGTGAATCACTACCTTTTTGTTAATTTTTTCGAATATGGAGCGAGCATGGCGCAATACAACTTGTTTAATTCTGATGATGTCAGGGTTTGTTATTTTTTCGAATATGGAGCGAGCATGGCGCAATACAACTTGTTTAACCCCAATAAGTTTAACTCTTTAGCATAAGATGGTACAATATCATTGCATATAAAAGGTGGTCATCAAACTATGTTTTCATTCAAAAACAAAAGCAACATACCACCGAAGGTGGTGAGTCTAAAGCTTAAAAATTTGACTAGGTTTGCCTGAGAATCGAACCACCGAAGGTGGTGAGTTTTATGCTTAAAAAATACTTATCTAAGAACCGAACCACCGAAGGTGGGTTTAAAACAAGTAAGACTTACCTAAGAACCGAACCACCAAAGGTGGTGAGTCTAAAATTTGCCCGGAAACCGAACCACCGAAGGTGGTGAATCCAAAGTTTAAAATACTAGCCTGAGAACCGAAGCACCGAAGCACCGAAGGTGGTGAGTCTAAAATTAGTAAGGCTTACCCAAGTACCGAACCACTGAAGGTGGTGAGTCTAAAGTTTACCGAACCAAGTTTAAAAACTACTTGCCTGAGAATCGAACCACCGAAGGTGGTGAGTCTAAACTTAGTAAAACTTACGTAAGAACCAAATCACCGAAGGTGGTGAGTCTACAAGCTTTCAATTTGAGGTTAAAGTGTGAAGGTATGAACCATCTGGTCTGTTGTAAATTCACCTTTAAAAACTCTTTTCATCCGCTTACACTAATGACATTAGAATTAAGACTTTAATTGGAATCGCTAACTGCGTCTGATCGTACGCGAGCTTTCGGGGAATCCCCTCTTTGTGGAAATTCCTGTTAATTTAAAAGCGAATTTTTTCAAAAACTTTTCAAAGAGCGCTCTAAAATAGATCCATCAACCTCAGGTTATGGACTGAATCTCTAGTGGAGGAATGCGGCAAAAACCTTAAATTTTAAAACACTTGCCTGCGAATCGCTGGGAACCAAACCACCGAAGGTGGTGAGTCTTAAGCTTAAAATACAAATCTGGGAACCAAACCACCGAAGGTGGTGGGTCTAAAGCATAAACTTGGTAAGACTTTCTGGAAACCGAACCACCGCAGGCGGTGAGTCTAAAGTTTAAACTACCGCAGCCGGTTAGTTAAAACCTAAAATTTGTAAGGCTTCACTGGGAATCGAAATACCGAAGGTGGTTAGTTAAAGTTTAAAATTTGGACTATCGTTTAAAGGTCGTGGACCGTTCTTTGGACGGGCGGTTAGCTGTCGCAAAATCGCTTTGAAGTTCGCATGGTTCCAACTAAAAAATTAAAAATTTTTAAAAATGTAAAATACTTTTAATCTAAAAAAAAAATTATGAAAACTAAATTTTAAGACATTTAGTCGATAACGTAGAAATATGTCTGAAATATGGTTGTATATTCTGGAGTTTGAATAACAACGGTATTATGTTTCAACAAGAAAATGGCAAACTCGACTACAAGTTGGTCGATACTTTGACTTTTGCATTAAAATATTGCAACAACGACTGCTAGAATATTACGTGAGTCAATATGGAAAGGTGGTATTGTGTTTGGCTTTTGTGTGGTTTGCCTGCATGACGTAACATAATCCAATTTGTTTAATTTCCGATTACCTTGGTGCCACAAGCTAGTTTGTTCGCTGCGAAACATACTCGAGAGCTTTAACGCTCTTGTCATTCTATCAAAGTGAACGTATGTACCTATTGTCGGAAAACCTTTATTCGAAATGATGCTATGCTACGTCACAAAAGAGAAGTATATGAACGGTTTTGAAATTAGAGTGCGAAAAACGTAACAAAAAATTTAAAAGAGCCCCCCGATATAACGCACCCGCCGCTGTTACCACCAGCGTCATGTTCAATTTCACAAAAACACCTGAAATTTAAGTTTAAACTGACACATCGTATCACAGCAAAAAATTGAAATCGAATTGCGAGCACTACAATCTGGTGCAAGTCTGACAGTACGTGCTTTGTTCAGCCTCAACCATTCGAATCATATTCTAGTTATTTTGATGAGAGGCTTGGAATATTTCGATTTTAAAGAATTTTTGCTCTTCAAAGAACATTTATGTTGGAGAACTCAGACATTGGTATAAGAAATAAAAAGTTTAGCCTCAAGTTAACTAATTTTTTAATTTGTGGTACTTAATTTAAATTCGGATCGGTTATTAATTTTATTTTTATTCGTTTCATTTTATTTGTGCCAAAATACAATTTTAATAAAATAAGTAATAATTCAATCAGAGCAGTACAATTGTAGCCAATTCAATAAAAAACAAACAATATTTTTACACAAATAGAAGCAGCAGAACGAATAACGTTATAACACGCATTAAGTCAAGGTAATATGGTCGGAGTTATCAATATTATGCACGGTTTTGAAACAATATGTTATACGCATGGTTTTATATCATATGTTAAGCAGTTATCAATGTAATGCATGGATTGGAAACAATATGTTTCATACTTAAAATGCAAAACCACGATATATACTAAAGAGAGGACGAAGCATTACATAATCGATTGAAAATACTCAACTATTAAATTTGAACTTACGCTTGAAATCACTACATAAAAAGAGAATAAATCAAGAGCACTACCTAGCGGTGAGAGGAAAATTTTAACCTTGCCTGTTTTTGCATAATTCGAATAATCACGACAAACAATGAACTTAAAATAGAATGATAACCTCAAAATCCAAAACACACTACAGACCAGAAAGGAAGCAGATGAGTCCAAAGCACTACGTAAGAAATACATTTTACCTTACGCTTTTGTCTGAAGTAACATTCCAAGTCAAAATATAGAAAAAAAATCAATCAAGAGCACTATCTAGTGATGAGAGGTAAACTTCTAAACCTTGTTTGTTTTAGCTTCAACAAATCAAGACAATTTGAATACTAATAAAGTATTGAGAAACGGTTTGGTCACAAGCTTTTGATTTCTGACCTTGTTGAGGATATGACGTCATATCTTTGACGCCAGGAAGGTTCATCTTTGTGTCCATTTTGTGTCCACTTAAAACGCAAAAAGTGGGAGTTTAACAAAGATCACGCAATTTTAGTCATCGTGAAAACGACGCAGTCCAAATTCAACCAAGTTTAACCAATGATAAAAGCGGTATTCAGTAACAGACGGCTTTCAATATTTCGATCAAATCACTCTGACATAAAGACAAAGTTTATAAAAAGTTAAAGTATCAAACGAGTTTTTTGGATTAGTTTTTGTTGTACATTATACAAAAATATGAATTTTTAGTTAAAAGCTATCAAATTTTTGATTTGTTTCTATGAACCAGGCACTGCATCTGGCTAACCACACCAACGTAGAGCACCGCTTCTTGAGTTCTTATCGCAAGATCAGGCTGGGTCACTGCAACGGGTAGACTACCTGGTCGCAATGAGAAATTAGCGTAAAGTGTCTTTCCCAAGGACACAACGGCACATTATCAGTTCGAGCCAGGGGTCAGCAACCTTTCGATCACTAGCCCGACGCTCTACCACTGAGCTATTGCCGTTGCCTTATCGCAAATAATACGGTAAAATCAAAAAATTGTATCACTTCAATTATTTACGCAAAACTGTAAGAATATTTTAAACTTGTAAGATTTTAAGTGAGTTTTCGGTTTTTTTTAGATAAAATTTTTTATTTAAGTCAAAGAAATTGAACTTTGAATATCTTTTTTGATCAAACTACTCTTATGTAAACAAGAAACTTATAAAAATTTAAGATTTTTGACCAACACTTTTCATTGTTACGTTAGAATTTTTGCTCACGACAGAGAATTTACAAGGACTGAAGAGAAATTTATTGAATTTGTTCCCATAAAAAAAAACAATATTAATTGATAAAAAACAAAATTTTAGAGAATTATTAATTAATTGAATCATATTGATTTTTTAGAATTACTTTTTCACAACCTCTATGTAAACACGATTACTCAAAAAACTCGCAAAATGTTGTTGAAAACAAATTGTATAACGTTGAAATATCTTTCAAACAAATTACCACAAACAAGAAAATCGCAAAAACTAAAGTAAGTTTGAGACTTTAAGACAAGGTTTAATATCGAATAGCACCAAAAAAATAGCAAAAGTTTTTGTTTTAACTCAAGATAGAGTGTAGTTAAATAAAATTTTACAGCATTTCAGTAAAAAAGATCAGTGTAAAACTAAAAAAATTTAAGATGTTAGGTAAACATTTTAGTTTTGTAGTACAAAAAAGGTTATTTTTAGTGAAATTTTCAATTTAAAATGATGAAACATAATATTTTTTACAAAACTATGGCTACGACAACAAAAAAAGTGAGGTTTATTGTGCAAAATTAATACACATTCCCTATTTTTGTTAAATTTTATGGTATTTTAGTAAACAAATTAGTGTAAAACTAAAAAAAATGTAAGATGTTAGGTAAACGTTTTAGTTTCAAAGTACAAAAAAGGTTATTTTTACTTAAACTTTCAATTCAAAATGACCAAATGTAAGATTTTTTACAAAACTATTGCAACGACAACAAAAAAATTGAGGTTTATTGACTAAAATTAATACACATTATCTATTTTGGTTAAATTTTATTGTTTTTTAGTAAACAAATTAGTGTAAAACTAAAAAAAAATGTAAGATGTTAGGTAAACCTTTTAGTTTCAAAGTACAAAACAGATTATTTTTACTGAAACTTTCAATTTAAAATGACGAAACGTAACTTTTGTTTCAAAATTATCGCTACGACCACAAAAACGTCGAGGTTTATTAACTAAAATTGATAAACATTATCTATTTCGGTTAAATTTTATGGCATTTTAGTAAAAAAAAATCAGTGTAAAACTAAAAAATTGTTAAAAAATGTAAAGTGTTAGGTAAACGTTTTAGTTTCAAACTACAAAACAGATTATTTTTACTGAAACTTTCGATTTAAAATGACTAAACGTAACTTTCTTTTACAAATTATCACCACGACAACAAACAAATTGACTGAAATTAATAAACATTATCTATTTTGAGTAAATTTTATGGTATTTTAGTAAAAAAACTAGTGTAAAACTAAAAAATGTAAGATGTTAGGTAAACGTTTTGGTTTTAAAGTAGAAAAAAACATTATTTTTACTGAAACTTTCGATTTAAAATGACAAAGCGTAACTTTTTTACAAAATTATCGCTACGACAACAAAAAAGTCGAAGTTTATTGAGTAAAATTAATAAACATTATGTATTTTGGTTAAATTTTATGACATTTTAATAAAAAAACTAGTGTAAAACTAAAAAATGTAAGATGTGAGGTAAACGTTTTAGTTTTGAAGTACAAAAAAGATTATTTTTACTGAAATTTTTAATTTAAAATGACGAAACGTAAGATTTTTTACAAACTTATCGCTACGACAACAAAAAAGTCGAGGTTTATTGACTAAAATTAATAAACATTGTCTATTTTGGTTAATTTTTACGGTATTTTAGTCAAAAGATTAGTGTAAAACTAAAAAATTGTTAAAAAATTTAAGATGTTAGCTAAATGTTTTTGTTTCAAAGTAGAAAAAACGATTATTTTTAATTAAAGTTTCAATTCAAAATGAAGAAATGCAAGATTTTTAATGTTTTTTGCAAAACTATGGCTACGAAAACAAAGAAGTTTAGACTTTTTTCATTAAAAATAATAAACATTATCTTTTTTAAGTAAGTGATTTACTAAACATTTTATTATTTTGGAACATTTTCTATCAAATTTAAGGTCTGAGAAAATTGCTTGAGTAAAAATTGTTAAAAAATTTAAGATGTTAGCTAAATGTTTTTGTTTCAAAGTAGAAAAAACGATTATTTTTAATTAAAGTTTCAATTCAAAATGAAGAAATGCAAGATTTTGAATGTTTTTTGCAAAACGATGGCTACGAAAACAAAGAAGTTTTGACTTTTTGATTAAAAATAATAAACATTATCTTTTTTTTTAACTGAGTTATTTACTAGACATTTTAATATTTTGGAACATTTTCTATCAAATTTAAGGTCTGAGAAAACTGCTTGGGTAAAAATTGTTAAAAATTACCGTTTTTTAAGGAAAACATGCAATTCAAAACAAATAAACCAAAAGAATTTAAGTTAATTTTACTAAAAGACTTACTTTAAAACGTGGAAATCAGTAAAAAATTACTATGTTAAACAGATTTAATGCTATTTATGGTAAAAACTTCATTTAAGACAAAGGAATCATACAATTTTAAGATAGCTTTGACAAAATTATTCTTCACAAATGCAAGAAAGTTAATCAAAGGTTACGATTTATTAGAATGTTTTTGTTTAAAGTAGAAAAAATAGCTGCTTTTTACGTTAAAACAATTATACAAGTCTCAGAAACTTGAATTGAAACAATAACAACAATAATTAACTCTTCAGATTTTGCATATTTGTGTGTCTAACGTCTAAAATACCGATACTTTGAAACTTACAGAAAAATCTACATGTTGCTTTTTAATATCTTTGAACTGCGACTTTGTTTAACACGTTATCAAGTAACAAAATCAAATTTGAGCGACACATCCTTGCGGTCAAAACACATGATTTGCTCTAATATGTTCGTATTTTCCAAGCTATAGACGCTTGTTACTTGAAATTTCGTAACGTAAAATTTGCAAGAAAAACCCATTCTCGCATTTCTTTGCATTTGAGTAGTATTTAAACGAGACTGCTGTTAGACGTTCGAGTTTCTGTGTCGCAATCATATAGTGGCGTAATTTTTTCCTTTGTTGAAGCTACGTGACTGTACTATTTGAGGTTTTATGAAAGCTTTTGCCGCTTTGATTTGAAAATGTTTCATTGGAAACACTAATTTTAAGAATAAGGTTGGGTGTTTACCTTGTAGATAGCAGAATCTAAAGTCAAAAACACGCTGCTTATAGGTTTACAAAAAAATTTTGAGACATTTTTATTGAGTCATGATCAAATACACTCGAGACAAGGCCGGAAGTCGTTTATAAAATTATTAAATTAAAATTGTTGAAAATAAAATTATTGAAATTAAATTTTTTTTTTTAATTGAAAATTAATAAATTAAAATTGTTAAAATTAATAAATTAAATTAAATTTTTTGAATTGAAAATTAATAAATTAAAATTGTTGAAATTAAAATTATTGAAATTAATAATTTAAATTAAAATTATTGCACTGAAAATCAATGAATTAAAATTGTTGAAATTAAAATTTTTGAATTGAAAATTGTTAAAATTAAAAAATTAAATTTTTTGAATTGAAAATTAATAAATTAATAATTTAAATTAAAATTATTGAATTAATTTTATAAACGACTTCCGCCCTTGTCTCGAGCGTATTTGATCATGACTCAATAAAAATGTCTCAAAATTTTTTTGTAAACCTATAAGCAGCGTGTTTTTGACTTTAGATTCTGCTATCTACAAGGTAAACACCCAACCTTATTCTTAAAATT